>BMAW01068347.1:994692-1114267 GCA_019974015.1 Nephila pilipes
TTGCAAAAAAAAAAAAAAAGATTTGGAAAAGCGTTGGAACGATTGTATCACCCTAAAAGGTGATTAACAAAAGGTGTTATGTTGATGAATAAAAAAAATTTTGCAAAAAAAATGTTGTTTTCAATGTTAGACTCGGGAGTTATTGATCGATGTGTTATATATATATATATATATATATATATGTATTCGTACCATTATTTTTAGAATATAACTCCCGTATTTCTATAATTATTGCATTAGCTATCATCAACTCTTACAATCATAGTACTGGGAATATTTGAAAATATATTTGTTTTAAAATAACACTATAGTACCCATATTCCATAATATTAGTTTTACACATTGCTTCTTAAGATATGCAGTTACATAGAAACTCTTCTAGTTATTAACAGGAAGTTTACTTAATTTTTTTTTATTTTTCTAGTGAAGCACATAAATTACTCTTTGGGTAACAGTATAATTTTCTTTTCTTCTTTTTCTAGGAAATTAAATCTATGTCACCAGTGTATTTATTCATTTTATTTCACCAAATACATTAGACCACCATGCATTACAAACACCCTCATTTATAAATATGCATAAGCAAAAACATTTTACGCTTTCTGCTATAACGGAAATATTAATGCCTTCCTGCGTATTACCTACTTTAAAATATTTTCGCTGCGATTCATTCCTGTTTTTGGCTTGCTACCAAAAAAGAGTTTTCTCGCCAAAGTAAATAAAGGGGTAACTGTAACTGTAAAGGGCATCATTTACACATTATTACTTCGTTGGACTGTCTGACATCAGTGCTGATGGTCCAGACCCACATCAAGGAACGAGTCATTAGATCCTTACGTTTGCATGCGTCAGTATAAAAATTGGGTTTAGCTTACGTTGAAAGAGAAAAAAAAAGATAAAATGTGTATAAAAGAGAGAAAACATATCGCTAGTTATCACTATCTTATGCTGTCCCCAGATGTAATGATGAAAATGTCGTTTGCTCCATAGCAGAGCTGGAATGGCGAGGAATACAATGAAAAATGGTTTTTCAGAAAAGTACTATGGTGTTCTTACGATAACCATAGCCATATTCGAAATGGAGAATGTCCAGTTCCTTCGAGTGTGACAAGAGATGAAAAGAATATATTCATCAAAAATTGTGATTATGTATTAGGTTGGTGAAAGGAGTGAACTCTGTAAAGAACAGGATACTTCTCTAGTAATTTTAAAAAAGCATACATAGATATTTCATATGTAATCAAAATGGTTATTATGAAAATTTCCTTTAAATTTCAAAACTTAATTATGAGAAGTAATCTGGTATTTCGGAAAGTTTTTCAACTTTAAAACATTTTTCAAAAGGCATCATTTACCTTTAAGGAGTAGGAAATTAGAGTAGTATTATGACTGTTGTGAAAATTACAATTTTATTGAGAGAATATTGCAAGCAATTATGTTAGAAAAATGAATTGAATATTATTGTAATATTAGAAGTTTATTAAATATTACATCACAGAGATAAAAAATAAAAATAATAAAATACAATATATTTTAAATAGTATCTCTTATAATATGGTTATTTGAGGATATAACGTTGAAAGTTCAATATTGTATTATGATAGAATATTCATCGAAAATTTATATGGTACTGAGAGAAAATAGACGAATATAATTTAACCAAAATGAAAGTAGTAATAAAAATAGATATCGGTGGAATTACAAATAATATTCAAAGAGAAAATATTTTACATGAATGAAAGACCGTTTTCCGCCTGAACTTATATTAGTAGTATTTTAACAATTATCTATTGTTTCAGTATAAAACAATTAATTTTCTACGGGATTTGTAGATTTATTGTGATAATGGTCTAAATGAATGTTCAACTTTTGTATAAAATTAGCAAAGTTATTTTGTCTGCGTTCTTTTTCTATTTAATACCTGGAAAAAAATAAACAAAACGTACTTTTTTTAGTTCGACAAATCCGTATTAGCGAAAATAATCACTATCCTCGACATTATTAAGTTACACTCAATTTTACATTTATAATATGATACTAATCAGATTTGATCTTACATATGTTTATTTGAATGCTCTAATGTCATTTATAATGAAACTTTTTTAATTATTGCTAACAAAATAGCACAAAATACCGTTTTTCTACAATTTTTTTGTGAAATAATTTTTTGAAATTTTTAGAGAATGCTATGATTTTGCATTCGCATTTTTCATTATATTTACACACTTTTTAAATGTTTCAAACGTCTGGCAAGGACGAACATTCTAACCTAGAAACAACACGGTGATCTCTTCCTTTCTCATGTGGTTTACTGTCTCTGAAAAACATGGGTGAAGCACCCGCAGGATACGCTAGCCATATCTCTCTATTATCGACCCTTCTTCTTGATTACAACTTTTTACCTATTTTTTCAAACGCCTGAATTAGACATCTTGTTTGGCATAGCATATCCATATATGGCTCTTTCGCCATTAAACACCACCATCACACACACTAATCGATGCATTGATGTCATTATAATTCCATTAACAGTTACGAGGAGTAACAGTTAAGTAACAGAACTATCTTTAAGAATTAGCTTTATTGAAAACATTATGCAAGTATAATTTTAAGTCCCCTTCTGCAAACCCCCCTTTCCTATAAATACATCGTTGCATACGAGTTTTCCACTATTCAAAGCAATACTGCAGGTCATTAGGTATCATCTTCTTCAGCAAGTCTGTCGTTTCTGCCTTCACATCTTCTGCAGATTGAAAATGTGTTTCCTTCAATACAATTTTCACTTTTGTAAACAGGTAGAAGTCAGGTGGTGTGAAATTTAGTGAGTGCGGTGGATGCTCGAGCACATTAATGCATTTGTTTACCAAGAATTGTTTCATAGAGAGAGCATTGTGCGCCGGGGAGTTGTCTTGATGGAAATGTCTCGTGTTGTTGGTTCACAGATGTGGCCTTTCCCTGCTCCTCACTCTTTCTCTGAGCTTTCTCAGGATCTCATTATAGTACTGATTTACCATTTCGTCTTGAAATATTCATTCAATAATGATGGAACTATTAATATTTAAAAAAAACCGATAGGTATGATCTTCAGTTTGGACTTGCTCATTCACGCTTTTTTGGATCTTGGTGATGTAGGGGTCTTCCAGTGCATGAATTGTCATTTAGTTTCAGTATCATGCATAAAGTTTCACATTTTGTCACATATGACTTTCTCAATCAGTTCAGGATCTTTTGCGAAATGTTGCATGATGTCATAGTAAAGGTTTTTTCTGTTAATTTTTTGCTCGTATGTCAGGTTTTTTGGTATCAGTTTTGCGCAAACTTTCGTCATATACAAATCCTAGGTCAAAATTTTTCTTACTGCCTCTATGTCAATGTTCATAATATCTGACATCCTCCAAACACTCAAACGTTGGCCTTTAAGAACTTTTTTTTTACTTTTTTTAAAGTGTTTTCATCGGATCCTGATGTCACAAGTCGACCAGAACGCTTATCATTTGCTGCAATTTCCCGACCTTACGAAAATCGTCTGTGCCATTCAAAAATTTCACTACGTGATATGCAATTACTCCAAATACCTCCCTTAACAATTTAAAGCATTCAGTTTGAGTTTTTTTTTTTTAATTTCATGAAGCATTTCCAATTTTATGCGGTTCTTGATTTTTAAGCTTATCAGATTTCGGCTCTTCAACACAACACCCTCTTACTCAAACAAGGATGAAAAGCAAACTGAACAAGATAGAGGGACGGAATAACGTGCTACCTGCGCCGAAAGCATCAAAGTCAATTATATTCCATTCCCACACCTCCACACTAAATCTGAAGGCTAGGACATGCGCAGTCCGAGCATTTATTTGTCTCATATCTTACTGTTGCCCTGGAAGATTTGTGTTAGAGTAATGAACTCATAATCAAATTGAAGTGGGTTGAGTCTCACCCTTCAAAAGAATGTCGAACAAAAGAGCATATGCTTTTTTTCTTTTATATATCAAGACTCTTGTCTTTAATCAGGCATGATGTGAAAATTAGGGACGGTGTTAAATTGGATATAATGTCGTGGTTCAAATTTGTGAGGTCCGTCGTCGTAAACCTCGTGTTGCTTAAGTCTGACGTAAATAAAACAATCACAATCTAATGACCGAAATCATGTATAATACAGTCGTATATATTCGGTATATTATTATAAAGAACTTAAAAAGGGAAACAATCTGTGTGAAATGAAGACATTTATATTTGTTTAACTAAAGCTTATCTCATGGGAAAGTCCTCGAGGAAAACATTGGTTGTTGGGCTTCAATTATAATGACAGCTATGACGAAATGTTTTTTTGGGTTCAACAAAAATTATCCGCACTATAAAAAAATTTATTACGAAATTCAAGTTATACAAAGACAACAATCACATAAACCAAAAGGCATCAAAGCAAATAAAGAACATAAAGAGAAGGAGAGTCACTACAAGCCAACTCAGCCATATCATTGCCTCTATTGGCCCGTCACTATTGTTAGAAATTCGCTTTATTCTCACAAAAGCTATGACGTCTAACGCCAAATATGAGCCATAAGTAGGTCAAATGAACAGTAATCACGCCAAGTAGAGGCTGAAGACTAAAGAAATTTACAGAGCTTGTAAGTGTGACCAATTGGTAGTGACCTAATTAAGTCCTGATTTATCAGAGGGTAGGATAATAGCATTTGGACATTTGAAGAAACTAATTTATTAACATAAAATTAACTCTTAGAGTAATTTTAAGTTAACATAGAAATCTAAGCTGATGACTTGGCCATCGAACTGAAAGAAATAGTAACCGGCGTCTGAATTTGATGATGGGTAAATGGGAAGTTACTCAGTATGTAATTGTTGTAGAAAAATGAATTCACTTCTTTGAATTTGAATTTCTATACTGGACTGGTTTCTTTGTCAACTACTGCCCACTCACATTTTCAAAGGTCATAGTTCTAGGATCGTAAAATGCTACAAACTACTTTGTTTTCATCATTTTAGTCCTCACAGTGTAAAAAGAAATATTCACAAAGGAGTTCTCGACGAATACAAAAATATTCGAGTATGTGTGAAAGAAACAATGCACCATCTTATAAATAACTAAATTACCTTAAATATAGTTTTTCCATTTATGTTTAACAAAAACCCCAATTATTTTAAACTTATTACAAATCACTAGCAAAGCTGATCGTGTTGCCCATTTCATGCAATAAATAATAAATACCATGGTCATGATACAATCTATAAATTCCATATTCAGATAAGTAGCCTCAGGAACTGGTGAATTTATTAGTGATCAAGTGTATTGAATTTCTTTAAAATAAATATCTATGATTAAACATAGAATGAAAGTGGGAATGAAGAAAAAAGATAAGTATTGGTTGATAAGGAGGAAGGTCTAAAATTGGAAATTCTCGATACGGTAACCCGGTGACACATCACCAGTGTTTATCAAAAGCAGTAAACGTCATAGGGAACAGGAAGGATCACTTGAATACATAGGAGTCATGAAAACCACATTAACTTAAAGGGAATAAGCCTTTTAATGGTAAGAAATATTAGGAAGATGCATATATAGGATATATAAGAAATCTGTAATATACAATGCTGTAATGCAGTCTTTTGCTTCAATTGAATGTCATCAGATAAAATCCATCCATTTTCCTCTTCACAAATTTGTACATTTTCGATCTGACGACAACAAAATATTCCCCAGCTAAATTATGAAATTTTGCATTAAATGGTCTTATGGTATGAAGGATAAAATACATAAAAATTTTAGTATGTTACAATTAATTCTTAACTTACTTTAGTATATTATAATTAACTGTTTACTAACTTTGGTAAAATATAATTAATTTTTGCTTACTTTGGTTTATTGCAATTAACTTACATAAAAAAAATCTTTTATAATGCTGTTTTTCGTTTGGTTCTGTTTTTTTGAATCAGAAAAAAAAACGAATTACCTATGATTTGGTGCAAAAAACTTTAATTTCATTTAAAAAATGTGTAAACCTTTGATAAAAGTTACAGATTTTTTTTTAGAAAAATATTTTAAATCTCATTAATTTATTAATTAATTTAATTAACATAAATTAATTTAAATTAATTCTGTAATATCCCGATCCCCCATGAGTATTCCAAACAAATATTTAACTGCTCAAGCATATTAAAGCATACGACTTACTAATCATGTTTGGAAAATATAAATTCTAAAAACATTCGTGAATATGTTAAAGTTTTAAACATGATTAGAACAATTCTGAATTCCGAGTAAAATATTTTATCTCGTGAAATGTTTCTGAAAACATTTCATGACATAAAATAATTTTAATATGAATTATTTTTATTGCGTTTTACTTTTAAAAAATGTTTTTTCTCAAGATAAGAGTTGGAAAACAAAACTAAATAAATAAATGCTTTCTAAGAATATAATTACAAGAATAACAATTTCTTAACATCAAAAAATTTTAACTGCAAGAGCACATAATGTTATATTATTACATTAACAAAAACATTTAGCAGATAATGATGTTAATAAAGCAAGTCAATAAATAGTTATTGTAACGATACTTACAAAATTAATAATGACTCATTATATAGGAGCAATAAAACCAGTTAATTTAAACAGCTGATCATTACAGGGCACATATAACTCTACAAGTTTCATAGAAAAGCGCAGCTTTGTTATTACATTTTTTTTTAAATATTTGTTTCTGTGTGAAATAATTTATTTAATGTTTGTATGCGTCATTCTTATATATTTTCTTAATTCCGAGAATGTTCTTGAGTTACCTGAATAATAAGGTGTTACAAGGCTTTTTACACACTTTTTCTTTCTCAATTTTTAAACGCCCATTATACCAACGATTTTAAAGTATATTTAGAGACTAATTTCAACGAGTTCAGCTAAATAAAATTAATTTTAAGACTTGCGATAGTAGTATATATTATTACGTGGTTGATGTGCTTCCAAACATAGGTATGGTCTGCATTAATAACAAACAGATTTTTTCAGAGTAAATCCAAATATATATCCTATGATTATACAGCAAATATAATCAATTATTTTCTTTTAACAGAAAATAATTAACTCACAAATCTACCGGAAAATCGATTCAATGCCCATGCAATGGGACGCCACATTTCAAAAACTATAATCAAAATCAAGTGAGAAATATTCACTATTACTAAAACGTGTATCCGCTCATATATGTTGTATATATATAAACATGTGTGTCTGTGTGTGTGTTTACTGGCCACACCAATCCTTGAGCTGGGAAAATAATAAAATCTAAATATTCTGCAGTAATATGTATGGAATTACATAAAATTATATTGATAGGTATGATCAGTGTTTTCAAATGTGAAGGTTAAAAAAAGTTCTGAGTTATTGATTCTTAAGGAAGAATAATATAATCAAGAAATGGTTTGAGATTTGTGATATTTAACACTCTAATTTTTAAGGTAGTGACTAAAATGTGTGCGATGGTGAATTTATTTCTCATACGCGAAATGCCAAATATGTTTCGTATAATATTTTAAGCTGATTTCGTATAGTTTTCATTTGATTTTTTAATGATTTATATATAATATAAAATGATATATAATAATGATTTATATATATATATATATATATATATATATATATATATATATATATATATATATATAGTAAGGTTTGAAACCATATATGACAATTTTATTATTTCTCTTCACATACGGTAAACCATTTAACACTAAAGTTGAATAAACGCTCAAGTGTCGTTTGTCACTTGAACGGCTTCCAAATTATGTGTTCATCCTTCGTATTTCTTCTAATTGTGATGTTAATAAACCAACAATCAATTTACGACAAAATGGTATTGAAAATGTGTTCAATAAGAACCTTCGAACGCATAATAAATAGAGAAAGAGAAACAAGCGACTAAAAATAAGAACAAATTGAATTAATTTACTTTTAAGTTAATTTTTTTATTATATATTAGATTAAACATGAACATAGACACTGAAATATGAAATTTCTTTTTTGAAATAAATATATATATTCTGGCTATTCGAAAAATTTATATATTTTGCGATGAGATCATCTTGTATTCTTTTTATCATGTTCAACAATTGTCGGTAGCAATAGATCGTAACCTATGCGTCCCTTTTTACTTTTGCATTCCTTTAAAATCTCGAAATTTTTCTTTTTTGGTTCAATTTGATCATCAATTTCTGTTATGTCTATAAAAATTTACTAAGTAAGTACTGTGTATGTGCTTCAGGTTTTCATTTTGAAAATCACTTTCGTGCTCAATGTGAATCCTTTGTTTGTGCATTATTTGAAGCTCATCGTTGGTTAGTCTTTACGATATAGTCAATGGGTTAACATTAAAAATTAATTTAGAACTCAAAAATTTGTAATCATGATGTTTTATTCAATTGTTACTATTTAGAAAAAGTCCCTATTAATTCACTTTTGTGCATTTCTTAATTAAAATTGTTCTGAAACCTTACATGAGCAGGATATTTGCTGTTTATTAAACAAGCGCTCTACGACTGGAATCCCATCAAAAAAAATGTAAAATATATCTAAATTGGCTAACAAACACTTAAGTGCTTAATTTGCACATTCATTTGTAAAGAAAAGTGTTCCTCACTGCAAATAAAACTTTCAGTTAGTTGAATGATGGTAATTCAGATTTAAATTTGTATTAGTACTGAAAAAAGCTCAATATTTTTAAATTTATCTTTTTACCTAGTTCCGCACATTTTTGCAATTTTTAGTTTTGTTAAGACGGATGAAGCTTTGCAGAAGGATATCAAAAATCGTTTGTTTTATATGACAGCCTTAAAGTAATGATATGATATCTTAAATAATGTATTAAGAATGAAAAGGATACAAAACTCGAAAGGTAAGAATAAAAAAGTATATTTTTTTTTATTAAAATCTTCTTTCTGATAGTATTTTTGTATTTATAATAAGTGAATAATAAGCAATTAAATCGTGTCATTTTGGTTATTTGTTGATCTAATTTGCGTGTAAATATAAAAAAATTAAACTGTTTCATTGAATTGAAGGATCTTTTTATCGTCGTTTAAATAAGCTTTAATTATTTATAGATCGAGCCTTCTTCGAGCACAACAAAGCATAATATTATGTAATAATCATAGAACTAAATGTGGCTACAAATGTTTTATTATTATTTTAGAGTCCTGAATTTTTTATTAAAAAAAGCAAATGGTATTTAAATTTATAATTTTAAACTGGATGCTTGTATCAAAAAAATATTATTACGCATTACAGATATTGAAAATTTTCAATTTTCTTATAACATATAGCATAACTCAAAGCTAATTCATAATAGCAAAAAATAGTGATTTTTTACGGAAAACTAGGTAAATATACTCAAAAAATGTCCTGAGATCGTGTGCCTTTTTTCTGTAAAGTAAAGAATAATATCTCATTTGTTATGTTTGCACGAACATTTCTCTATAATTTTTTCTCTACTTTTTTACGCACAATGAAAAAAGAAGAACCCTTGAGGAAAGAATTACTTTACTTTGCAAACTATTTCTTAAGAAACACTTCCTTATTCGGAAGAAAATTACATTTGCATTCATTTTAAAATGTGCCTTAAAAATCACCATTTTATTCGCCATCTTAACGGTTGATGCACGTACATTTTTATTTACTTCCGTTCTTTTCCTATGCCTTGACAGTTCAATAAAATATTCTTCGGCGCTTTATTATTTACATTTAATTTCGAGCTTTTACTCTAGCAAGAAGAGTAAACAAAAATTTTCGGAACAGCTTCTAGAATGTAAACAAATATCCCAAATAATGAGAAGGTTGTATTTGCTCAACAGTCGCACGTACAAGAACCCATGGCAATGGTTGATTTGAACGCTCAGGGCGTGTTTGATAACCTCCATTTACTGATTATAAAGAGAGAAGCGAACAAAAAAATTGAGAACAATTCTTCTGGAGGAGTTCCTTTTTATTTTTAGAAGACGGAACGTCCGAATGAATAACTCCAAGAAGAAGGCGTTTCGTTTGTGATCGTTGTGCATTAAATTTAATCTATAGGGATTGAAGGAAATTTTATAAATCGTGCTAGGGTATATTTGTTAAATGGTTAAATGTTCTAAAGAGCTAATTAATATTTATAAGACGTTCATTTCCATGTATGATCATCTCATCTTTTGAGAGTGGGTAATTTATAAAATTTATACCTTTATTAAAATCTAATTTTAAACTATCATCATTATTATTAACTCTTATTATTTTCTTTGGAATAAAGAGACATTATACAAATGCAAAAGAAAATTTATAAAAATGATTTCTTTATATTTATAAAAATAACAAATTCTTTAACTATAATTACAATTATCAAAAAATTATGTTTTTTTGAGCATCATTGTATAATTGTAGAATATTAAAATACCAGTCTTATATCTAAACCCTTTCTAATAAAATATTTTTTAAATAAAATTATATTAATTTATTTTATTCATTTTAAATTTTATTGATAAATGATAATTATGAGTCTTACAACACACGGTTGGATTTTAAGTATTGATAGAAAAATATTCTTTTTTTTCATGAAAATTATTTATAGTGCTAAATGTCATTATATTAACATTTTTTTATTATGATTTATTCTACATGGTGCTTCAGAACCAGTATTTAGGACCAATTGATATTTGGTGAAGCAAATAACATGAGGTTTTGATATAATAGGCTTCATGTAAGATGTAATTCATGTCGATTTCATGCTGGAATTTTTTTGATAAACTATTAATTTATTGTTCTTGCCCATAACAATTTTGTAAAGCCATTTATTATTAAATTTCTTGAGAAACAGAATAAAAATATGAAGTGAATATAATTTTACACTGAGAATGGTGTAAATTATAGTATAGTTTTAAATTGTCAGATAAATAGAAAAGATATTGCTGTCTCCTACTCTACTTTTCTTTAAAAAAATTTATAGACTATATTATTTAATCACTGAAGTAAACTTTGTAATGTAAATAATGCATTATCAAGCATTAGGAGGAGGAGAGTTCTGATTAATATGAACTACTTTACTTATCTAAATAAATTATCTGATGTAAAAAATGTTTGAAAAAATTACAATATCAGTACACTTTAAATCCTTAATATTTATCTGGTAATAAATCTTTGAATTTTATGAGTTGTTTAGAGAATGGAGATAAAATTTTATCTGTTGTTTTAACAGAAAAAAAATGTTTTAACAGAAAAAAAAATGTTTTAACAATTATAAGATCATATGATACGTGATTTTTCTCTTCTATTAACATGTTCAGAAACTGTTATATCATACTTGAAATAAGGCACATAATCATGCAATTAAAATTATATGGGATCTTCTATCATACAAAGGAGAAATAGTTTGAATGGATCTGAGTGGAGGAAAGTAGTGCGGGAAAATATTCGATTGTGCCTAAATAAGAATTTTTTATGTACTGTATATAAACCGATAATTTTCGAAACTTTTTCTAAGTTAAATTGCGGGAGTTAGCTTATATTCAAAACATAGGTACTCTTCCGTACTACGATTGGCTCCCAAAAAAAATACTTTTCCATTATTCTCGTTCAAGTGATAAATTGTCAAATGTAGCACCTTTTTATTTTCAATTAATGTGCATGAAGTTTATGAGAAAAATAATTCCAATGGAAATGTTAATTCTGTTTTTATGAAAATGAGGATTATTTTTCAAAATTTTAATTATACTAATTTGCCGAGTCGTCGTCAAAAAAAAACTCTCATGGCGGCTAAATTAGCACCATGCTAAGGAAAGGTACCAAAACGTACATTATAAATAAAAATAGGATACCATATATAGCGAGAACATAAAAATAATAATGGAATAGAAATATTACTTTAATCTTTTAAGTTATAATTTAGGGTTTTGATGTGAACCCTTATGCAAAAATAAAAAAAAATCATTTGAATACTTTATAGTCCGCGTCATTATCCGAATCATTCATCAAATTCCTTTTCACTCATTGGAATATCTGGATGTATATCATCATCACTTTAAATGCTTTCCATATTGGAATTTATGTTATCTTTCATGAACAAAATCATCGTCGCTTCCATCCATAAATTAACTCATGTAGTACTTTTTAAAAGCTCAAACTACCACTTTTTTTTTTTCATTTTGACTTATGCTCGAATTCTAAATTTTGGATAAAATTTCGAAAAAGAAACTCACTCTCTGCCTATACATGGATGAAAGTAAATATATAAATATACGATATATAATTTTACACGGTAAAAGAATGGTATTCAAAGGAACATTTTTAAAACGTTTTGTAATACAAAAAGAAATGATTGAAATTTCACTGAACAATTAATATTTTCCAAATAACTGAAAAAATACGTCAAAAATTAATATATTTCTTATTGTCTTACGCCGTCTCCTATTTTAAATCTATAAATCTTGAATGATATATTCTGAGATATGTAACCTCAAAATATACAATATTATCCCAAGATATTTTAAGACATATTATATATTTATAATGGGAGTACAAAAATGATATGAGCCGCACTTAACCATGCATTAACTCAAAAGAAATCGTTGGAGTCATAAATGTGGATGATGGCATAGCCAAATATTGGTTATTTTAATAGAATATACATTAATTAATCACATATATATTTTTGTTCTTCATGATTGAGAATTATGATAAAGAATCGATATTCTTACAGAGTGTATAATAATTTATCCCAAGGCTATATGTTTCAAATGTGAGTACTTTCTATCTGTATTTATATAGTGAAATCCAGATTATATAATTGATATAATTTAATTCTTATCTCTAGACATATATTTCAATTCCATCAGAATAATTCAAAATTTCCGATAGTATGGACTTAAATAAGTCCCTCCCTCCCCTTCTTTTTTTAAATTCTTACTATTAGCTCACACTCTCCGTATATGTATATATTGTTCAAATTTTCAATCATTGATTAAATTCCTTTTATTCATCCTCTCAAGTTCAAATGCTTTTTTTTAAACTTGTAGTAGATGAAACTTGATGTTAATACAGTTTTTTTTAAGATATTAAATCATTAAATTAAATTCAATTGGTGAAAATGCAGTTTAGCCTAACCACTTGGCGCGATTTCAAAAATTGCCAAACTTGGCGGGTTTTTTGGCTGAACATTAAGCCTGCGAAGCGGACCAGAATAGCCACTTTTGGCAAAATACCACCAAATAATTCCTGTTGCCAAGGGTGATTGGGCTAAACTGCATTCCAACCATTTAATTTACCGGATGAATTCAGAAACAAGCCAATGCTCCTACCATCTCATTTGTCTTACAATGGCAAAGTTGGTAGAGCGTCGGTGTAGAATCTCCATGCCCTCGGATCGAATCTCGTAGAAGCATAAAAAAAAATTTTATTTGATTTTCTTGTAATTAATTTTAGTTTTATAAGGGAGAAAAAAAATTCTTTTATATAAGATATTTAGCAGGATATAAATTTAGGAATAAATACCGTCAGTGACGAAGTGTGTAGATCGCTGGAAAAAAACTTCTTTTGCCACTTAATATTGTGATTCGGTCATATATATATACTTATTTATATTAACTGTTATTACTGAATAAAAAACAACTAAAATAATTTTGTTCTTTGTTGACCTAAGTAGGAATTGTCTTTAAAAAAAAATTAAATTACTTGTTTTATCTTAAGACGAAAATAGTGTGGAATTTTACAAAACACTTTTGGACATTGTAACTACATAAATAATGTAAAAATATAGATTATATTCTATCAGCTTTTAAGAAGTCAAAAATAATCTTAATACTTCAAATAATACTCGTATATAATTTAACAAATAATTAATTCATTTATTGTGTTTAAAAACGAATACTATATAGAATATAATTAACTGACGAAATATCACGGTATCATAGTCACGTGAATTTTTCTGTTTAATTTCTTGGTTTCATTGATACGCTTTGGTGAATTTATTATATTATTTAGGAAAAAATATTATTTATTTGAGAATTAATTCTCTTTTCTGTCAGACATTTTAAGAAAATATTGGATATTCTTAAATTATTGTTCGGATTGGAAAATATAATGTAAAGAAACCACAACAACAATTTATGGACATCTTTCAAATTGATTATTTAAATAAAGTAAAGAAATTCCTATTATGATACTTTCTCAAGGAAATTATTTGCAGAAGTTACTTTAAAAGCTGGGTATTGGGATACATATTTTTCATAAAAAAATAAAGATTTTTAAGTTAATGCAGTTGACATTACAATGAAACAAATGTTTGAACAATTTCTGTTAACTTTCCAAAGAAATTTATTTTTTATTGAAAACATGTCTTAAGAAAGTTAATCATTATTTCTTAACGTATACAGAAATAATTTCTTTAACCCATATTACTGACACGTAATATGTACCTTTTGACGCGACATGCGAGTATTCAAAATTCAATCTAAGGAAAGTGATTTTCTACTTTCTGGTTAGTATATATTCACATTACCCTATTTTAGTGATTTTCATAAGATCGCTATTAAGATATTAAAACATGTACATGAGAAAAAGGAACTTATTTTATTTTAATTTTATAAAACACACCAGATAAGAGACAAAGTAAGGAAGTAAAATTTTCTCGTTATACTCCAATTTGTATAATCTGCTAGAAGGGATAGTTAATTTCTTTTACATGCATCTAATTATGGAGATGGTGCATATACTTCTTCATAAGGGCTTATGTACTCAACCGATATATTTATGTTGTATTAATAATTGTAGCACGTCATCAAACGAATAGCTTAATATTTTGCGGTAAGAAGAAAAAATTTTCAAAACTAAAATTTTCAATTACGAATCGCATTTAATACAGATACGGGGTGAGGAGTTAATAAAACCATCAGTTCCCCATTATTTCCTATCAGAAGGTGTAGGCTAGATAACCAACTGTAATAGGCAAAAAATAAGAGAGCCAGAGGCAAAGAACAATTCGTTTATTTTAAACTTAACAATAATAACTTTAAAACTTGACCTTC
This sequence comes from Nephila pilipes, assembly GCA_019974015.1. Taxonomy (NCBI): domain Eukaryota; kingdom Metazoa; phylum Arthropoda; class Arachnida; order Araneae; family Nephilidae; genus Nephila; species Nephila pilipes. The sequence continues at coordinate 1,009,747 of BMAW01068347.1, forward strand.
ACAGGTCTGGAATCTGCGAAGCAAGTGCGCGGAGAAGAGATATTTCCCTCCTTTTCTTTAAATCTGCTTAGCTCCGCAGTCAAAAAATGACATACGAAGACGCCACACAGATATATAAAATATGAAGAGAGCGAGGTAATATATTTCTGAATATCACTAAGACATGGTAATTTATGACTTTCATTTTCTGCGTATTTTATTAAAAATAGTATGTGCACAACTCTTTTTTACACGGTTTTGAAATAACACGATTTACCAACATACATTTTACAGAATTTTTTGCTCTAATAAGAATCCCTCCCTTCCCAACCCCAACCCCCCCAAAAAAAAAACCAAACTCTTGATTCTAATTTTGACAGTGTAATCATTGGAAACGGTCGATTTATGACCACACATGTGTGTCTTGGTCTAATTCATGGGTTGGATACATATTCTGGAGTTACAGGTAACATTCGAATCTTGTAATCACTTTTTTCTTTAATTCGTTGCACTTCAACTTGAACACTGCATTTCGGTTTCCAGCCAAACTGCAAATTTCTCACGTCACAGTTTCAACTCTATCCATTCCCTTAAATTAAAAAAAAAATTATTTGCTTTAACATATTATTAACTTGAAATATATCCTTAAAATTATAATTTTTGTCATGCATGATATTTTTTACATTTTTTACTTTTTTTTTCGGTAATTCAAGTCGATAAGGACGAAGTCGAAGGAGAAGTTCAGCTATTAAAGTCTGATTTAATTCGCGAAGGCTTGAAATTTGCTGAAAGTATGGAACACCATTTTACTGTTCATTATTCTGACATGGAACGTGCATTAAAATTTCAACGTAATCTTAAGTTTTTTGTAACAAGATATCAAGAATTATATAAGATACAGGAGACACCAAAAACAGAAAAGAACCAGTCGCTAATAACAGAATATGTAACAACAAAAAACCAACAGAGGCTGCTCATAACGAACGAAATTCTTCATTTAAATCATAGCCGACAGTTGTGCTATACTTAACTGACATATCTACAGATGATAGCATTTTTGATCCAGTTCGTAATAAACGTGTACGCTTTTTATCAAGTAGAAATGAATAATTGTTAGTAGTTTTATTCCTTATTTCAATTTGAATTATTATATGTTGTATGTACCTGTCGATTGAATTTTAACTGTACAGTAATTTTAATTTTTTTTTGTAATAAAAAATGAGCTGTTTTTATTTCATAAATATCTAATATGGATTTCATTATTGCTTTTCACACGGTTTTTTGGGAAAGGGTTTAAATTTTTTTCATCTTATACGAATTTATAAAAGTGTGGAACATATTCCTAAATGATATGTCGCCTGTATTTTTACACGAATTTTACATGGTTTTCTACGTAATCTATCTACCGAGTAAAAAAGGAGTTGAATGGTGTTTTCTGGTGAATAACTTATGGGTTCTTATAATTTAAAACACCTTCATTAGGTTTCTGATTTGTTTTAATTACATACTAAAAAAGAAAAATTTTAATAAATCCATGCAATAATTAGTTTTGCTAACAATTACTATTTGTCAATAATTAGTTCTTGAAATATTTATGCTCTCAGGTTGAGTATTCAAAACAACAAGTTAAATCATTTTAAATCTTTCGTGACATAATAAAGATTTGGTATACTTAATTTGCATTTAAACGTGATTTCATAAAAGTATTCGAAAATGATTTTCTTAAAATAAAAATGAACAGTTTTTGAATCCGAATAAATTTACTTCATTATAGATTTTATTCTCCTAAAAACGTTCAATTCCTTTTGATTTCAAATTTTTTTTCATGATTTATCAGATTTTACATCTTACATAATGTCAAAATCTATATTCAAATTATTGTTTTCTTTAAGTCAAAAATGGTTTTTAAACATTTTTATTATAAAATTTAATTTACATTTAAAAACGTTTGAGGTTGATAAATGTATTCATAAAACAAATAAGTATTAACATATTTAAATTAGAATAAATTTGCAATCCCAACAACAAATAATGATGGAGTACCTCTAAAATTCTTCAAAGCATTATAAACAATTTAAAGTTAGAGGAAACGGACAATAAAAGTTGTTACCTATTAACTTCGAACAACTTTATCTTGGAAAAATACATCATTTAAACTTACACGAGATACGGTTCATTTTTTTAATTACTGAAACTATTAGAAACTTAATTTGACAGACATTCTAACACAAATCATCACTCTCATTAATCCAATCTAAGAAAACAGAAACTAAATAACTGTTTTCGACTGCTTTTCACTAATTCCATAAGACACCCTTCACAATAATAACAATAAACAATACCCCCTGCCAGTACATTATTAACGAATGAAGGAAAAGTTGGCAGAAAAGGGTAATTCACCTTGCATTTAATCGTCTTGTTTGTAGCTAACGCCTTGAAAATTACCAGCGAAAGAGAAAGTCCTGTTTTCAAAATTATCTCTGCTAAGCTGAAGCAGCTGTCTGTCTTTGATAATAACTTCTCCCCCAGTTTTCAAAACTTGATTCAAAACCGTGCGGCTAAGCTGTGGTGGGGGAGAAATCGAATGTATTCTGTGTGTGAATGGAAGGGAGAATTTCTCTATGCAAATCGTGAAACCTTTGAACTGTGTGAGATGCAGTTATACGAGAATGTATTCATCAGAGTTTGAAGGCTTATTATACAATGTTTGAATTTCAGTTCGGTCAACAATATGCATCCGTCTTAGGGGGTGTTTGGTATGTTGGAATATTGGTGTTTTAGGAAGTTTCATATAGAAAAGATTATCAATGTACGATGGAATGTAATATGATCGATAATTCAGAAAAGTATTTTAAATTTTCAGATTGTCTTGGAAAATCTTAAATGAACTCATAACATAATTTCTCGATGTTTCATACTTGAAAATTTTGCAAAATTATATATTATGCTAAAATCGTTGTGTACCAGAATGCTTTAATATTGCTGTTTTGACCTGATAAAAAAAAGGATGTTTGCGTTCATAGTAACGTAATGCGATCGAGAAATCCGTACAATATATTAACCATTGAAATTGCCATGAAATTTGTAATTCACTTAGAATTATAAGTCTGAGATATTTTATGCGAGACAGAGGGAATGACGTTAGCTAGAACTAGTGTTATGTTGAAACGTGTTAGATGAGGGCTTTGGAACGTTAGAATATTAGAGCTTTACGGGAAAGTTTCAAATGGAAAATTGTGCTTTAGAAATGCGAAAATAATTATATTTTGAAAAAGTTCTTTTTTGAAGTCTCGATATGCAGTGTAGTGTAATACTATTGACAAATTTATACATTTGAAATTTACTTTGAACAACAATGCATTCTGATTTTAGGAACATTTCGGTTCATAGAATATTGATATTGTAGAGGAAGTTTTGTTCAGAAGATAGCTAGTGCACAGCGGGATGTAGCATGATCCATATATCTGTATTGTACATTAATTCATGCTACTGTGTTGAAGATTGAAGAGGTTCTTGTAACGCACTTTTAGGATGTTTCATTTATCTTTTAAAAAAAGATGTTTTGTTACATTAAATTATTTTAGAGTGCAAGGTATCAATTAAAAATACAATACTTTAATATTTTAACTAAAATTTGAAATATATGGCAGGATGTGAAATAATTGTCACATATTTGAATAACAAATCAATTATTATTGTTATCCAGAGAAATTTTAAAACTCTTGATTTGTAGTTAAGAAGGAAATTATTTTCTTACTTTTGTTATTTTAAAATGATCTAGAATATTGAAATGAATGGTTAAAAGTATTAAAAACAAAAAAATGCATCGATTTCGTGGTTTGAAATTAATTTATTCGTTCTTCATTAACATCAATTACTAAGACTGCCAATAGAAATTTTATCTTTGAATTCAGTCGAAAAATAAGTATAGGAACTAAAGTATATGTAATATTGAAAGAATATGCAAGAATATGCAAATCAAGAATTCCAAATTTAAGTTTGTTAACGGGAATGAACACCTGGATGTTTTCTGTTTGTGGATGAAAATTACATTACCATTCAAACTTATTGTAGTTTTGGCCATTGCAAATTTTTCAACATATGCCTCTAGTTTATTGGAAATTTTTAAAAGTTTGATTTTATCATCACATTTCTTCTTTTAAGCACACATTTAACACATATGGATTGCAAACATTTTTCTCTAGCTTCATATTGTATTCAAAAGTTATAAAAAATTGAAGCATTAAAATCGCATTAATATTTTTGTAATTGATAAAAGTAATCACATTGTTAATTTTATATTCATTTCGTTATTCATTGTTTGAAATGTTTATATTAGAAAGCAGAATAATTTTTTATAATTAATACGTCAAAATCTTCTGTACTGAATTTTTCAAAAAATGAAATTAAATCTAGGAGAAAAAATTTCGTAACTCTGTTTCACTAATTGATAAGATTTAATTATATGCAATATTAATATTTTTACTATAATTCATAAAATAAAGTTTTAAATTAACATTTTTCGGTATTTTGTGTTTATTTCAATACATACTAATTATTCACTCAATTTTCATTTTCAACATGATATTTTTATAAAATGTAATTTTAATAACAGTATGCTTGTTACAATGAAATGTTTTTTATTTAATTTTTATAAATGAGTATAATGGCCAAATGAAAAATATATATATTTTTCCACAATGCAATAAAGAAATGATTAATAAATTATAAAATTATTTTTTCACTTAATTGTAATGCATAAAAGAAAAATTATGTAAATATAATTTTGTATTATTTATTTAAGTTATTTATCGGTAATTGTTAACCATATTTATTTTGTAATAAATAAATATATGCTTATAATAATTCATAAAATAAATATTTACTTAAAGCAGCTTCTCATCTTAAATTTCTATCACAAAACTTTTAAAACTGTGTTAACAACTTTAGGAATTTAAAAAGAAAAATAGTTTTGAATATCTTTATAAGGAAATTCATCTTTTTCTCACTTCGAGTAAAGAAATATCTCTTCTCTGCGCTATTTTATCATTAAAGTTCATTTCACAAAACTTTATGAATAATACAGGGAAATTTGACCTCTTTTCAAAGCATTCTATAATATATTCTTAGGAATGTCTGTTATTGACAAGGAATAGATAACAATGCTAAGATACAATGTTTAATAGTTCGCAGTACTTTGAGATGTTTAATTAAAGTTCCGATGGTAGAGTAAAATATATTGTGGCATAAATGAATTAATAAATGTCTAGTGCATAAACTAATTGTTACAAGATTTTTAAAGTTAAAATTAAGATTAATATCTTTTCAGAAACATTTGTAATTGAATGCATCTGAGGAGGAAATCATAATAGACTGGTAAAAAAATGTATGGATTAGTTGTTTGAAGGGGCTTAATTTTGAATCAAGATTTCTTTAAAGAACATGTTTAAAACAATTAATGGGCAACTATATGTCAATTCATTATTTAGCTCCTTATTTAGCTAATTTAACTTAATTGTGAGGATAAAGATAAATCATTGATTTTTTTTAAAATATTAAAATTCTGAAATATATGTTGGTGATTCAATAATATATTTTTGAGAAATAATTGAACAGCGCGTAACACTAGTTATTATTAATGTTTATGTATAAAGTTTAAATTTATCAGATTTGAAAACGCATATAGTACGCATCTCTGAAAAAAAACTTCATTTTAAAACAAATATTAATTTCAAGTCTTGAATTTTTTAAAAACATTTAAATATTTTAAAATTTCTATTACTGTTAAAGTTTTTAATTTTCTAACGAAGCTCATGCCATGGTACGAAGCTCGTCTCCAATATCGAAAGTTCCCGAGTTTACATCCAAGTGATGGCAGCGACAAAAGTTAGTATAAAAATTATGCTAAATTGCTCTTAGTTTTCATAACAATTTCCAAATACTTACAGAATTATCTTTATGTTTCCACAGCGTTGATTTGGATCATTCCATTGTATTATTCAAAGATATATAAGGACTGCAGTAATTCTCAGCTAAGTGTAGTTGCACTTTGTTGATACACCACATTATTCGAATATATATTGTGTCCTCAATTAAATCTGTTCCACGAACTAATCGACAATAGTTTTAAGCAGTTTTCTCTAATTCGTGAATGCGTGATAGCCTAGTGGCTATAGGCCAGCAATTTTCGGCAAGTTGTAGAATAAAGCCTTGATACCACAAAAATCCCACCGTGTAGCAGTGGCTGATACACGTTAAATATGTCTAGGCTCAAAGTCCTCCCTTGGGCGGGGTGTGGAAGTTAGGAGAGGGACGTACTAGCTCAAGTGCCCTCTTCGTCACTTGGCCCAGTTTCGAAGTTACAAGATTAATCGTCAATAGCCCTTGGATTGCTTCTCGTGCAACGTTAAGAAAAACTAATAAATCAAATCAATATTGATTTCTCAGAAGTGTTTCTCATAATTCTATACATGGGTTTAGTTGTACTATTATTATTTAAAGTTTTATAAAAAAAAAATTTCAGTAAACACTACGAAAATTTTAAAAAAATAAGATCTATATAAAATTTTCTGGATTCTTAAGAAATTAATAATTATTTATGTAAATCTTTTTTCATGCACTGAATCATCATTCATATTATTATACAAAACCACATAAAATTTTTCAGAAAATTACATTGATTATAATAAAATGCCTTAGAGTTTTAAATATATGACGTCATGCAAAACAAAAGCTTCAAAAAATCACTTAAAATTTTCTTAAGGCTGATGAATGATTTAGCAAATTATTGAAGAAAATTTAGTTGACTTGTTAAATACCAGGTATGTAAGTATGAAACCGGAATTTGCCCATAGGTGGCGCTAGATGTCGATGCAGTTACCGACACATTACGTCAGCGGTGTCTTGTTATAACATCACACATAAACATCACACATAATGAAAACAATAAAATAAAATGAATATTCGTATAATTACAACACACTGTCTAAATATAACTGTCTTTCTGTATTAGATCTATATTGTAAAATACTATTGAAAATTCTAAAACAGAATGAAAAGCGATGGAGCAAACAAAAAATTTATATTTCAATAAAAAATGAGGTATCACGCTAAAAAATTATTTTGCTTATATTCCTGCTAACTTTAGTGTTTATTGAAGCTCTCAATTATTCTGTCCAAAAAGTTGAATATCAAATTCGAAAAGAAAGCTTGAAAAGAAAAATACTGACAGCACCATCTGCTAGGCATTAGATAAAAGACTGATAGATGACATACAAATTTTGATCATTCAACAAATGGATTTCAACATCTGGAACTCTTATACCCTGAAATGATTTCGTAGAATTTGAGAACGAAGTGCTACCTCAGATGTCATCGTCTTCATCATCTGGCAATAAGGTAGAGTGGCACAATCTGTCATCAGTATAATCCTTCTTTACTGAGATTTAATCAGGCATTAATTAAATTAAATTTAAAATCCATGTACATTTGCTAGTTCTGTGAAGTTGCAGCTCGACGTAGTCTAATATAATTAAATTAAATTACTGTATTTCTAGCCTTGGAACGTATGAGTTTTCTGGAGTCAATCATTATCTAGGTCAATGGTTCTTCCAAAATAACAAATTAAACATTACCAATTTTTATTCCTTGGTATTGTTCATAGTTTTCATTCACATACACAAATACAAATTTTGTTCCGTTTTCATGAAGAAAAAATCTATAATCGAATAATTTCTGGATCACACATATCAAAATAACTCATTCAAATTGGGAAAGCATAATTTCGTTTCACTCTAGCTTCAGTTTTAAAGAAGATTTTAGGCCTGGCTCAAATCATAGAAAACGTTTTGTATAAAAATATTTTTTTGCTTCTTAATTAACTTCCATCTTAAGTTACATAATATCTTTCGAGAAAGCACCCAGCAGCGTCACTTGCCCTGATGATTAAATTAATATATTTGATCTAATTAACTTTGAACACCGAACTATTGGCGAAGCATTGGACCAATCCAATGATGAAAATTTTAAAATGGATTAGATAAATTAAATGAGATGGTTATCTGAATGTTATTACATAATTTTTTTTGTGACATTTACTGGTTATTTGGATTCCCTAGAAATATTACCAACCATTACTGCGATTGGAAATATACCTAGCAGTCTTCACAGTCCGTAGATACCATTCAGTTTGTAAATAATAACATAAAGGTAATTATATAATTAACAGGAGTTTTTATAGGAAATTAAGATGTGTACTTGTGTTTCTATAGGAACTGTATACTTTTAGTTAAGTTCTGTTTAGGATAAGCTCGTTTCTTAGACATAATTACACCTGTAGCATTTGTATTGAACTGATTTTTTTCAAATCATTTTTCACATTACTTCACAGATGAAAATTTCTCTACTTTAAGTAAACAGCTTTGTTGAGAGATATGTAAAACTAATTACTAAAATTAGTTTAATAAAAGCAATCTAACTGCTAATAGGTTTTTGAATTGTTCCTTCTCTTAAATTTAAAAAAGACAGAAATACAACAGCCCAGAATATTCATTGCTCTATGTCTGGGAGAGTAATTACCATTCTAAAAATATTTATTCCCTCTATTCTTCTTAATTTCCAATAAATGTACAGCTCCATTAAGGTTTGTTATAAATATAGGGTTATTTACTGTCTTCAAATTATTACACAGCTTTTGATAAATGAAATAGACTTAAGGAATATTAAATGTTGCACAGGTATTTACAATGGGGGTATTCACCCCTTTTCTTTGAACAAAGCAGCATGAAACACCATCCAAGGAACGTGTGTCTGTTCCCTTCATCCATCTTTTTCGTCAAGCAGGCTGCTTAAACCGTTATCTTCTTGTCTCCCTTCTTTCATGTGTGTTCTCCCCCGTACCGACAGGAAATTTTCCCGTATCTTTCTGTTGGATTAATGTCTAAAACACCTCTGCACACTCTCGGTACCGCTTCAGTTGAATATCCTCTTTTGAGGAGGGGAAAGTGGTCATTTTCGTAGATAGTAAATAATATTACTTCCTCAAAACTAATGTGGCCGCGGTAGCCTAGTGGTCATGGTTTCGGATTAGTGCCTGTTGGTTTTTGTTCGGTCAGGGGTTCGATCCTTGGCCGCTGAAGACCCGATGTGTACGTTAAATTTGTTCGTTAACCCGGGTTGATGCACTTTAAATTTATTGGGGTCCAAAATCCTCCCGTTGGCGTGGTGTGGATGTTAGGAGATTGGGTTCCCAGCTCAGGTGTTGTCCTCGTCACTTGACCGTGGTTCAAAATTACGTGGTCCGTTGCCAATAGCCCTAGTGTTGCTTCTCTAGTGCGACGTTAATAAATTTTTTCAATTGGGAAATGGTGATAAAATATAAAACACGTAATTTGAGGTGAACACTTCTACACGAGTGCTAAATGCAATCGTGAATGTATTATTGTCATGAATATGTTCAAAAATCTCCAAAACAGAGTACTACCTATTCAACATTCATTTCATATGATTGCCGAATATAAAGACTCGTACAATCAGAAAATTACATCATTTTAATACAACGGGAGGAGAAATACAGAAAGAGCCCACCACTTCTTGTTAGTAAAATATCATGTATAGTACAATATTTAGCAATTAAATTCAAAATTACGCTACGAGAACGCAACATATATTAAAATTTTTAGTCTCACGATGAAAACAAATTACGCTTACGTTAGTTGAAGGAAAGATTAAAGAAATGTTTTAATATTTTACTGAAATCGATAATTTTAAGAAATTTAATAACTAACGACTCATTCTTTAGCTTTTTTTCGTTTTAGAATGCTTTAATTCCAATTCAAATGAGTAACATAATCTTCATAGTATATCTCGTAGATAATATCTACTCTACTGAATAAAAAAAACTTCTTTAACTATATTTTACATTTATTCTAAGCTTTCAATAATACTTCAAAATAAAAAAGATAATTATTCAATTATCTTTTAAGAACTTCAATGTTTTAGATAGTATTTTTGGTAAAGGAAAAAAAATCTTAATTCTTATCTTGTAGTGATAGGTATTTCATCCATACATCCATGAAGCTTAAGAAACACATAATCATTTACTAATTACTTTTACATCTAAATATCTGTAAAGAGTATTTTTTGAGTCATGGAAAACTCATTTTTGGTTTCCAAAACCTATTGATATTTTAAATAACCACCATTATCAATGCATATTAATGGGCGGCAGGTCATTATAATTCATATTGCACTTTGATAAATGTTATACTTAAATAAAGCTTTAAAATTGTCCCTAATTAAATGCAAATTGAATTCATTTATTTTATATTACAAGCACATTATTATCTTTTTATTTGAAGTATTATCAGAAATATATAACCTTTTAATGAATAATTTTCTTTGGGCTATTAATTTAATGTTTTTTTCCCAAAATGTCTATAATAAGGTCGTAATAGCAAATCAAGAATAATGTTAAAAAATCGTAGCATCATGCATTAAGTTACTTCTAAAAGCAATTAATGTAATTGCGTAGAGGATCAATAGATGAATATAATTTTCTTTTTATAAAGCTTGAATCGAATGAATTTGGGTTTTCAAATTATACTTTAAGTGCTCATTCCTTCAAGTAAATTAAGAACTTGTTGATAGCAAGTTTAATTTTGTTTTACATCAATTTTAAAATAAGAAATTGTAATATAATATATTAAAAAGGGATTTCCTATGCTATTAACAAAAATAATCACTAACAATTTAAAGATGTTTAAATTAGTATGTTTTGTGTAAAATAAATATAAAATTGGACAATAATAAAAAATTTCACTTACGAAAAAAATGACATTTTTGACATATTCAAGAATATCTATCCATGGAATGGACGGGAAGTCAAGGTTTACAGCTCAAGGCCAATTTTAACTCTGCTGCACCAAAAATGTATATCTGAATGTATGAATAGACCGTAAATCCCATGGGGAAGAAAAGATCACTAAAATATCTCGAAGTTATTATTCCCATACTTAATTAAAAAATACCATCCTCTAAGGAATAATGTAATATGTAATATGTATCTCTAAGGAATAATTAAGCTATCGTTTAATATAAAAAGTTTAGCATGTAAATGAAGTTCATTTAAAGGAAATTTTGGGCTCGCGTCTTTTTTATTTACCTCTAAAGAATTTTTTTTTTTCATATTCAAGAACAATTATCAGTAGATTCTCTTAACAACCTCTAAACATATTAATTTTTTACCAGTTCTACCATTCCTTTGTTATAAGTCTAAAATTATGATGATTTTACAAGCAGTGCTTACAATCGCATTATCCGACTGGTCATGGCAGAGAGCAGCGAGTCGCGGATTTCCGCCCTATAATTCCACTTAAAATTTTTTTCAGACACACTAATTAGTTCATTCGATAGAAATAAGCCTCACCGTCTTCAAGAAATAGGGTATGAAAGTCTGAAGATTGACGTGGAGCCCCAGATATAGTCAACGTCACTTGATCGAAGTACAGAATTACGTAGTCCATCGCCCTTTTTCCTCGTATTGTTCTTGATTGATATAAAATAAAATCAATGAACAATTAATATTTTATTTCCCCTTAGTTTAAAAAACTAAAATTTTAAGCCCTGCTTCTATATCAATGAATATTAAATATAATAGATGTCATATTCTGATACTCAACCATAGACTCATAAAAAAGATTTTCTATATAAAGTCAGTCAGAAGCTAAAAAATTGAGTCCAGTCGTCAGTTACGAGTAATATTTTCACATAAGATGATCCTCCTAAGAAATAACACATTTACAACAATAACTTACCTCGTACATTTGCATGAATAAAGGTCACCTTACACCGTTAAAATGGATGATACGAACAACTGTTTGCATTTAGATGAAACTCTCAAACCTCTACTGAAAACAACTCACAAAAGTTGCTATTGAAAGCAAATGGCTAACAAAGTGAATGCAGTCTTCCATTAGAATAGCATTTTCACACATTAAGAGTTTCCACGATCTAAGAAATGGCACTAACATCATAACAAAATTTCACACAACCCCACAAACTTCGCGTGGCAGGCTCTCATATAACCTCACCACGCAACTGCAGCATCTATTTTTACACTGTCTCATCTCCTGCAAGATCGAAGCCATGAAAAGTTACACGAAAGTAAGGCCACGTAGTTTGGTTGGAATAAATTTGCTTCGACGTTACATCCTTTGAAGTAACGGCAAATCTATGTAAATCAGACCTTTGCGGGGATCGTTAAGACATCAGACAACTACAAAGTTTATTCAGGACTTCCCCTTTCCCCCTCCGGAAGCATTGTGGAGGAGGTGTGTCCATTAGAAGTCATTGTGCATGTGAGGTTGTTCCATGGAGTTGTGAGCTTTAAGGAGAGAATCTGGAAAGGAGTTTGAGGAAATGTGTGGGAATTAATTTTCGAAGCTTGATATACTGCTGTAATGATTTTAGGCCTAATTTTCTTACTCGACTTTATTTTTGTGATGAAGGTATTAAAAGAGAATGCAGAGATTATTGAGTAAAGAGGTATTACTCCACCGCAAGTTAGTTTGGGTGTCGTTATTTGTAAATGATCGTAATAAAGTGTCTACTTCTTCCATGCATAATTTTCGAATTTATTTAAGTAAAATGTATATAATGTGCTTCAATTTCAAAATTACACCCCTCAAATGTGCTTAATTTATTATTTTGTTTTAAAACTTAACAGTCATCTTTTCTCGAACTGGTTAGAAATATTATTCAGTAAAAACCATTTTAAAGAATTTAATAATATTAAAACTTTGTTAGAGAAAAAATGCTTCTACATTATACTATATTAAATATAATATAAAGTTTTATGTATATTAAATATAATGTAATGTTTCATGTATGTTAAATACAATATAAAATTTAAATTTAAATTAATTAAATTATAGAACTGTAAAATAACAATATATATATATATATATATATTGTTATTTTAAACAATATATATATATATTATATATATTGTTATTAACAATATATATATATATATATATATATATTGTTATTGGCCATTTTTTTTAAAAAAAAATAATGTGAAAATGTTTCTTTAAAAAATTAAAGATATTAATCTTTATTATTTTATAAGGCAAGTGTGAATTCCTTGTGATAACAAAAAAAATGTCTGCATTTTCTTTTTCTCTTTTTTTCTTTTTTGTTATTATTTCGTTGAGAAAGTTTCCGACTGGAGGAGAATTTTGATGAGTTAATAAATAAAAACAAACTGAACTAAAGCCTTACGAAATTTCTAAAATATACTAAACTATAAATGATTCATAGCGATTTCTAACAAACTATATATATGGTGTTTCTCTATACTAGCCACATCTAATAAAACTCTGTGAAACATTGTACTAGTTTCTCCGTCACAATAAAATACTATGAAATATCAAAACAATGTACAACAAAGATTTTTCTTCTCTTTTGGGCATGATTCAAACCAAAATAGTCTAAGTCAGTTACTGAACGTCCTGCGTAAACTTCTCCATCAGTTTACATAAATGTAAACGTCTATCAAAACATTCTATATAGATATATGGATGTATATATGAATTGAAGAGAGGGAGTGGTTGTATAATATTGCTTGCCGCGGGTCGTATTCCTACCTCACAATTTTAAAAAAACTTATCAAAAAATGGAGATGAAAAAATGACGACTGAGAAAGGGAATCAGAAGAAACTGGAGAAAACTGGACACGCGATATTTTTTCATCTATTTTGACCAGAGGCGACGAGAAAAATAGATGGAATATTTTTCACAAAAAATTCTATCCTTACACTAGCCTACGGGACCGTTATTTGGACTTAAATTGGTTCTCAAGTTGAAGAAACATAAATATATTTTTAATACAGTTGCCTTAGTAATTTTCCTTTGAGATATTAAGTAATAATTAAAATCTATAAATTGGCTGAAAATATTTGATTTTACTTTTTTTTTCATGACATAATTATTAATAACTATACTATAGTTCAGCAAGTATCATTTATATTTTTCATTTAAAGTAATATTGATTTTATTATCATATTTAACAATCATGTACAATCATTGAGGTTTTCTATTTCTTAAGTTTATTTTCCTGTTAACATTAAGGCGAAATAACATTTTATTGTGAAAGGCTAACTGAGGTACATTTGCATTCCAATAAACTAATGATACGATAAATGTTATGATTCGTTTGAGTACATTTCATATTTAAAAAGTTAAAAATATTATTCTGTAGTGTATTTCCACCTTTTGCAAGAATTTTTTTCCTAATAAAGGTTATTAAACTATATCTTAAACAATCAAATTGATAGGTAAATTGTAATTATTAACTTCATAAAATGATTTACTTATAAACATTTATTTTGTCTTTAAATACATTTTATTTTACGATGTTTCTATTTTTATAAAGTTTATATAAGTAATAAAAAGTATACATTTAATAATAATACAGATTTATAACATAAATGGGGGTAAAACAATTAGTATTTGAATTTTTTAAGCACTTACGAGTTTTAATGTAGTTGAGATATCTTCGACAAAAAAAGATTAGCCGATTGCTAAGCGTAACTAGTTAACTCTTTTCTTAAGCTTAAAGTAATGATAGACATATTTTAGCAATGAGATATTTATGTACTTTTGTATATGCTAATGTAAAGAAAAATCATATTTAGGAGGATAAGTAATTACTCAAAGGCAATTCATAACCTTTAACTGCATTCACATTTATAAGTAGACCACTTAACTTTAAATACCTTTTTGCATCAATATTTCATTACGTTTACCACTTCAAAACATTACAGAGTACCTGTAAACATAACACACACTCTATATAATCAATATAATTATAATTTCAAATTTTAAAATTTAATTATTTTTTGTATGAATTTTACAATCAAATTTCCCTTAAAAGTCAAAAATATTGCATCGCTTGAGTATTACTTGTTTCTTTCGTTCATTTACTAATCACAATTACAAGAGTCGTGAATCTGCAGTCAAATGAATAAGAAATCAATAAGTGAAGATAACTAGGATATTTTATTCAGATCTAAGAGTAAATGAATGTCAATCCCAGCCTACCATATATGTCAATACTCCCCAAACGCGTTAGAATCTAATGTTTATTATAATAATTAAGTACTTGTCTTACACCAAATCAATCTGGTTAGAGTCCTAGGAAGATTTATTGTTGAGGTCAAATTTATTAACCTTTAGTAGATCTTTTCTGGCCTTGGTCCGGTAATACTTTTCCGGGCGATACTGCCGCTGTTCTTTAGGTTATAGATTCAGCTTACACTTGTACCTTTTCTCTATAACCCAGCTCATCTGTCACATTAAATATGAATTTAATTGCAATTCTCAAGTTCATATTGTTTTCAAGCACAGGTATAGTAATTAAAACAAGTGCACAAATAAAATTCAAGAATGTAGTCAATTAATTTTCAAAGCTTTATTTATTGCTTCTCTAAAAAGGGGAATGTCTTTTACTAATTCACAGTTTCATCATGCTAGTAATAATAAATTCAATAAAATATCAAATATTACTCTTACCAGGATACGATGCGAATGAATCCATACTGGAAAAATTTCTACAAGACAACTTCTTGTCCTAGGATCACACAGGCAAGCAACTAATTCCAGTCAGCTATTCAAAACCTTCTAGTTTTGCTATCTTTCTATTACCGTGCTATTTCTATTCTCAAATTCATATATCTGCCACCTTTATACGACTTGATTTTATTTATTAGTTACACTTCTAAATTTTTTCCCTGATTTGCGTAACCATGTTTTGTTTGGTTGGAAAGGAGCTTGAGTTATAAATAAAAAAAACCAGAAAGAAACCCCAAATTTTAGTTACGGGAAGGTTCCCCGAATAATTCATGTTACACACGAACTACCTCTAACTTTATATTAAATTCTGCTGTTCATAAAATGCAATTCCTCAATTCTATTTACTATACTTCAATAATTCTAAAGTAATAAACATAAGTCACATCCCATACAGTGGGCTTCCCCACTGTATGGGACATGACTTATGTTCAACTCAACTAGCAAGATTTAAAATTAAAAAGGTAGTTGAATGGTGAAACACAATACAATCCATGTTATTATATCAGCACTATAAAAATGTACTTTTGTGTAAAGTTTACCTGAATTCTCTAACAAAAAAACACTTTGAGGAAACCCAAATACAGATATAATTCTATGTGGCAAGGCATAATTTTTCCCAACTTTAAAATTTAATTTGAAAGTATTATGTATATTAATTTTCTCTCATAAATAATACTGAAAACCACCAGAGTTTCCTCTATTTTTAATTTCAAAATAAAAAATATAAAATAAAAAACAATTTAATGTCTGAGTTACCTTAAATATCTTCAAAAAGAGAAATTATGTCATTAAAAAATGCTTATTTAATAAAATACTCATATAAAACTAATTATTTTTTTTTGTTTGATTCTACTTACAATGTGCTACATTTGGATGATTTTAAACAAAATGAGCAAGAAACAACAGTGGAATAAAATACACTGCACTGAAAAAAAAATTAATATTGTTTTCAGGTAAAGTAAAATTTGCATAATCAAACATTTTTTTGATGATTTAAATGACACTCTTTTTTTTTTTTTTTTTTACTTTTAATGTCAGGAAACTGCTTAAATTGCATTTTAGATAACATATATGTATTTTGAAACTGCAAGGAATTTTTATTATTATGATGTTTCCACCACATTGTTATGCCCAAAACTTATTTGACTTTAAGGAAGTCTCTGCAAAACAATTTATTTCGGAAACAGAACAAATACCTTTATTTACGAAATGCAAATAAACATCATTAAAACAAGCAAAAAAAGATAATTATCCCCTTCATAACTGTTTATCACTATTTTCTTTTTCGTTACGTAGTGAATATATTTTAAATCTTTGGTAAATATGAATATGTAAATTTCTTTTCCAGGCACAATCAACAATGGATAAAGTTCGTCGAAACGTCTCTTTTCAAACACTAGTTAATAATTTAAATTTTTATACTTCATAATGAGGTGTTTGGAAATATATAGTTAACCATTTTGATATTCATTTGAGAGACTCATAATATACTTTTTGTTCTTTTAAGAATAATCAAACATAAAATGCCGCATACATTTTTATTTGTATTTGCTTTCAAAGAATTCCAAATTAACAATTCAGAAAACAGATTTTTTTTTCCATAAACCCATTCAAATAATTTTAATATGAGTTTTTAATGAGTTTTTGATCAACAAAAGGTGAAATTTGATATTCAATATTCTACAGGAAATTTGGTGTTTAATATTTCTATAATAATGAGATTAAGGCCTAGAAAGAAGAACGATGATTTTAAATCAAAATATAATATTTTCCATACTTATGAGAGTCATTTTAACACTTATCTAGACTTAATCAAAAATATAAGCTATAATATGTAGAACATATTAAAGCAAACAATTTCAGTCAGCTTTTTATAACGATAGATATGTTCCTTTTCATTTTTGTATCTGATAACATTATAGTCGGTATATATTAATTTTTCATTTTAAATAATGATATTCAACTTATTTTCGTAAGTTTCCATATATAGTTAACAAGAAAGTAACTCAATTATTTATTATTTTATTTTGTTATGCTGTTATATCATTATTTTCGTAAGTTTCCATATATATTTAACAAGAAAGTAACTCAATTATTTATTATTTTATTTTGTTATGCTGTTATATCATTATTTTGCTATAATTACTGCATTATTCTGGAAAACTTGTAATTAATATTTTTGAGCAAATGAGACACTTTAATTACATTTATAGCTGAGACAACTTAAAATTTTTTTTATTTTTTATTCTGATTAATATTCTAAAGAATTTTTAACAATTAATAAAAAATTTAATGCATTTAATTTAAAAGGCATTATCTACATAGATAACAAAAAGTTCATTAAGACATTATTCAAAAGTAATTAGTACCTTCCTGATTACAGCGTTATATAAGCAAATATGTTAAATTGTGTGTGATAATATCCTAATCAAAAATTTATTATGTATATCAATGAAAAAACGTGTTTTTGACTTAAAATACTATATAAAACAATGATTCAGTGGAATCATATAAAAAGGATAAAAAATAATCAAGCAATCATTACTTTTTTTAATAATTAAAAACTGGTATTTTGATATCTAATGCCTTGTATTCTAAAACAATATTTAATTATAAAAACAAACTGTTAAAATTGTATCAACTACGGGAAATCTATATAAATATCAAAATGTATATATATTCTAAGACTATATTTAAATATATTATCCTCTTTTTTTATTGTAACAAAATTATACATTATTTGTTCTTACACTCAATAATAAAGCACAAGTTATTTTCATTTTTATTGGAAATTTAAAATATATAATATATTTTCTTTTTCAAGCTTTTATTAAATAAATGCATATTTTTTAATAGAAAAATTTATCATAGATTGTCTATTATTATGTCTCCGGGCCTTAACTCACCAAATATAATGTTACTTTATTTTATATATTATTTATTCTTCACATTTAACTTTACATCTAATTTTACGTTACGTAAAAGGGTAGACACCATAATGAAAACCCATTTTTCAGAAAGAGATAAGTTCCAATATTAGATATAAAATTACTCAAATGTAAGATGTAGATCTGTTAAAACCTCGTATCCTTAAAATTTAAAAATGCCCTATTAATATTCATTTTTTCACTTTGATATAAATGGATTTTTAAATTTAATTATTATTGTATGTGGTACGAAGATAGTATTAAGTATCGCATAAGCAGGAACAATAGGACTTTGTTAAATGGAAATTATTGTTCCTTAAAGTATGTTTTACTCTACGCATGAATAAAATCATAATATTAAATAAGAATTGAGGTAGTTTTTTTTTTCATAACTTTTTTTTTTAAATTCGCAATCTAAATATTATCATTTTTTGTTAATATACAGATCACATTGTTGCTATAAAATGATCAAAATATGAATCTTAATTTTAAAAAAAATTGTTAAGAGTTTTCAAATAAAAAAGCAATAAAAATATATAATTAACTTTCAATTTAATAGCACTGTGTAAATATAATAATAAATCATTTTGATTTAGTCTGTAAAGTTATCAAAAGTTTCATATTGTCGCAGTATAATTGTATATTTACAGTTTTTTTATTGATTGATTCTTTATTAACGTCGCACTCTTAAATGCAACACAGGGGCTAATGGCAAAGTGTCCAAAGAGACCGCACTCACCCAGAAGCCTCCAAGGGAGATAATCAGCCCCGCACTCAACATTTATTGCCAAAAAGTTATTGATTTTTTACAATAAAGGTTTAAATATAACAGTACATGTTGGAACCAAGAACATGAGATACTATAAATTTCGAACTTAAAAAATAAATAAAAGCTTACAATGCATTTAAAAAGTAGGACGTCATAGTTCTTATATATATTTCCCATTTTTTTAATTTTTTTTTACTTCTTTCTCCTTTCCTTTTTGGAATGCTTATCAATCTGCATTCCATTGATATCAACAACTCCTGCCAAAAGTGGATTCTGACACTATTCCCACTCTTTCCCACAGACAGTCTGCCCGCCGATGGCCACCACAGCGTTGGTACAAGGTACGCACATAATAAGAAAAAGTGAAAACTTCAGAAATGAAATCAAAAATTCAAACAATTGTGAAGTTTATTGAGCAATTGTACGAGGCGTAATGCTACATGCCGTAAGAATAGGGGCAATTGTCGTTGGGTTTCGTAATTTTGAAACTTGATCAAGTGACGACATCTGAGCTGGAACTCCCGTTTCCAAATTTTAACACAACTGATTGGGAGCCTCAATATATTTAATGTGCGTTATCCCCGATTCACGATGTGGTTTCAATGTTATTAGACTCGAACAACGCAGGCCATGAGATCGAGACTAAGACCACTGCAAATATTGTATTACTCAAATACATAAATACATGTTACGATCATGCAAATTCATAGTTAATATAGGAAACAAACGTATTGTAAAAGTTCAGACATTTTGTAACTTTAACATTAACTTTTTACGTTAGTCGTAATTCATAATGTTTTGTAAAATGTACTCTTCGTCTCAATATAGTAATTGCATCCGTTATTAAAACGTATAAATGCATATTACGATCTTACAAACTCACAGTTAATCTACATAACATTAAGTAAAAGCTTAGCCATTTTGTAATGTTATCCATCTGAAATATTCCCTATCATATATTTTAGTTGAGTTGGTGTATTTGGCTCAGAAACCGAAATGTATTGAACGAAATATATCCCAATGGCAACCGCATAGATTTCAAATGCATCTCTAAAATTCCACTTTCATTTTGCCAAAAATCCCTCAAAGCCCAAAACGGCGGAAAAAATGGAGCAAGGATGCACCGATGCCAAAAGAAAACGAGAAATAAAACATAAAAACATAAGACGGAGATAAGGTGTTTGTGGAAATCTAATGGCGTAGAGCAAGCCCCTGAAATTTAAAAACAAACCCATGAAAAGAGACAGAAAAAAAAAAGAAACTTCACTCAGTCGCTACACTTTTGTGTCCATATTTTTCAAAGTATAGCATTTAAATTCAGAAAGCGTAGCAGATAGAGTTTTCCTCTGCACTCACGTAAGTTTGAGATAAGTTTTGGGTAAAGAAAAAAAAGCACGAGACGAGAAGTGTTTTTTTTTTTTTCATCATTTTTATTATTAGTTTTTATTTTAGAAATGGCGTAAAAGATGTAGTTTCTTCTGAGAAGTTTACATTTTTTTTCGCGCTAGAATAGAGAGATACCTTTGGGCAATAAAATGGTCACAGTGTTGCACTTCTGAAAAAAGAGGGTTCGAATGTACTGTTAAGTACATAGCTCGTTTAGAAGGGTAAAGGTTTTTTGGAAAAACCCTTTTCTTTTATTAAATAAGTATATTCATTGGAGTGAAATGGCGTATTTTTAGTTCACATTACTGAGGCTGAAATGTAATAAGCGAACTAATGGAAGTAAAATGGAAAAGCGGAGTAAATATATTTATGGTTATGTATGACAGAGCAAAGGTGCGCTTTTATTTCCATATTCCAAAATGAAACATGAAAAAAGTATGGGAAATGTTTCAGTAATAATATGAATGTTTGTCTTAAGAATAATTAACTGTGAGGGAAATATCTTTTAAAGAGGAGTGTGGAATGTGATTGTGATTGTTTATTAACACCGATCTGAGAATTCACACGAGGACAAAATCCGACAGAAAACACAATTTTGAACCTCGGTTAAGTGACGAGGACGACACAGGAGTGATTACCTTCCTCGTCAAACGCTAACAGGAGGCTTGGGACGTTTATAAGATTTAACTTGCATCTGCCCCACTACATAGTGGGTCTATAGTGGCTTCAGAACGAAACCAACGTCAAGCGTAATTTTGAAAGGTAAATTACGTCACAAAACTGACGGCCGGGAACTTTACATATAACAATACATTTTTGAATTGAATTATATTGGACTGGTTTTATTAACGTCACACTAGAAGTAACACTAAGGCTATTGGTGATAGACCTGATTATTTAAAACCTCGATCAAGTGACGAGGACGACACCTGAGCTGGCTCCTTCTCCTAACTTCCACACCATGCAAACTTGAGGATATTGGGCCTAGACAGATTTAACGCGTATCAACCCCGTTTACACGGTTGGTCTTTAGTGGTAAATAGTTAAACCTACGATTCGACGAATACGACTAACTAAAACTACGACTACGACCATGAGGTTACCGCGGTCACCTTTTTGAGTTGAAATGTTTCATATACGTAATTATTTCATTCTTAAAATTCCAGATAAGAAAGAATTAGATAAATATAACTAAGAAAATTTATCAAGCAGTTTTTTAACGAAAGGCTAAGTGACATAAAAATAATTCATTAAAAGTAAAATATTGTATGATTTTAAAAAAAAATTGAATTTTAATACTTACATTTGTATCGTGTGTAAGTAGCTACGCTACTTGATGTGTATGTTATTAGTTGTCTTAGTTAAACGCCACAAGCTTTTATAAATTATATATTATTTTATATTTAAGAAGAAAACATATTGTATACTTTTTAGTCCATCTTTAAATAAAATCTTGAATTAAAAATGTTTTCTTCATATATACATATACATTTTGTTATTAATGATACGAAAACCTTTTATTCACTGCAATTTTTCTAACCTTCGATCTTTCTTTTAAGGAATGTGTAAGTGATTTTCTACAATTCTATCTAAAATTTATATGACGGTAGTTAAACTTTTTTAAAGAAATATTTTTCCATGGACGAGTCCTTGAATCTCGATGCCAAGTTAGCCCGGTGGCGATTGTCGTGAACTCGCTAAGGGATTATTTCCGTCTAGTTGTAGGTTCGAGTCCTAGTGTCACTTAAGACCCACCGTGTAGCGGGTCTGATGCATATTAATCATTTCGAAGCTTCAAGGCTTACCATGATGTGGTGCGGATGCTTAAGAAGAGAGATATAAAATAAGGTATCATCTTCGTCTCTTGACAGAGGTTCAAAATGCCTATGTCCATCGTCAATAGCCGTCCTGTGGGTTCTGAGAGCAACGTCAATAAGCAATTAATCCAAATCCCAGTTTACTTTCTCATCTTCAGAAACTCATCTTCTATGTTTCTGTGCATTTACCAAACTGTTTCATTATTTTAATCTAATTCGAAATTTTATGCTCTTTTGGTTGAAGATAATGGCTGAAAAGCCATTTTCAAAAGAATCGATAAATAACACAAATTTTTAATAGGTCATAATTTACCAAAACATAATTAAAAAGATAAGCAATAAGCGGTATTTTGCTTTCCTATTGATTGTTGAAAATATTTCATGATAAAATGCTACTCTTAGTGAAAAAAAATATCAGGCAATTTATTTTTTCATGTAAATTATTTTTAAAAGTCTATAGTACAGTACAGTAAAAATCAGACTGCAGCTCTTTGAGATCATTTGTGACGGTTCGCTAAAATGTGATTTGACTTATTTATTTTGAATGACGATTGATATTTCTAAATGATTGCTATATATATATATATATATAACAATCACTTAGTGATATCAATCGTCATTCAAAATAAATAAATAGAATACCAGGTAATATTTTTAATTGAAAATGTGACGGAATAAATATTACTAAATCTTAGAAATTTAATTTGAGCATCTTAGGACGAAACACACACTTTATATTAAGTAATATTTAAAAACAATATTACACACCCCATTGAAAAGCAATAAAATATTGTAAGCTTATAGTCATTATTAAAAATTTAAAAAAATTTATGACATTCATAAAGAAAATGTTTAGGATTGGGAAAGCATATATGATATTTTATTTAATACAGACACACTTCATACTTTCTTGGAACCATCCTATAAAATCATGAGATTATTTTGAAGTATTTTATACTGTGAAAGATTATAAAAATTTAATTTGGCAATAAAAAAAATCTGACTTCGATTTTTATGCATTTTTTTTAACTTTCATCCCTTTAAACCGGGTCCTGCCATTTCCCCCCTGCTTTATTTTGTGTATTCTATAATAATTTAACCATACCCTTCCATATATATGTTGATATTCATTATAATACTACGGCAGCAGTAACCTAGTGGTCATGGTCGCGGACTCGCCGTTAGCTGTTTTCTTCGAGTCGTGGTTTCAAGTCTTGATGCCTTTAGAGACCCGTCGTGTATCAGGGACTTAATCTGTTGAGGTTCAAAGTCCTCCCATTAGTGTGGTGTGGGAGTTTAGAAAAGGGGTGTCAACTCAGGTGTTGTCCTCTTACTTGACCAAGGTTCAAAGTTATGAGGTCGGTCACGAATAGCCCTCGTGCTTCTTCTAGTGCGACGTTAATAAAACCAATCCAATAGTAATAAACCTTTAACGTTATAGGTTAAACAACTGAAAACCCTCTTTGTCTATTTTATAATAGCTGCAATTCAGTGCGTCTAGGAAGGCGACTTATTTAACAGATTGATAAAAAGTGTCTTTCCCAAACTCATGTTATCCAATAAAAGCAGAAAGAAGGTTCCTGAACAAAGTAATATATTCTTAAGTAATATGAAGAACTAAATATAATTCTAAAGAGAAAACTAACTATTTGTGACTCTAAAGGAATTCTTTTTCCTGTTCAAAAGATCCATTAAAAGAAGAATTTAAAAACTTTTATCCAATTAGACTTCTCGGAAAAATTTCTGAAACAATGAGTTAAAGTCTCTTTATACTGTATAGCAGTGTAAAACATCTATTAAACTTTTTAATAAGAATAAAACTTCTACAATAGCACCTCGAATCTTCTCTAATTTTGACTAACTGGGAAAGATTCAAGCTTTCGACTTTCATTTTGTTTCCTCTTACTTTCCTAAAATTCCTGAAACTCAGAATAAATCGTACTTTCTCCAGTTCTTATCAACTCGAATTTACAATTATCTGTCTTTAAAAGGGCGATGAAACTTTTATCACTCGGAAGAGATTCTTTCTTTGAAAAGAAAATATAAAAATATACTCAATTGCTAGTCAGATAGTTTCCCAATATTTACCCTGAATTAATACGATCCAATTGAAGAAAACACATGGAAGGGAAAAAAATCTTGAATGCGTTAATTTATACTAAGTGTAGAATTCTTAAAATTATTCTGGAATAGCCAAATCCCCAATACGAAATCTTTAATTTTTTTTTTTTTTTTTGTTCCAAGCCCCCTTTTCAAATTTCCCCTTTTAAGTAGCAGATGTAAACCGAAACTTTAATGTCGTAAATGGATTCCGGGTTCCATCGAGACCCGAATTACAGCACAAGCCGTTACTTTTTTTTATTACAAATCATGCGGAAGATACTTCTCTTAGATTAAGTAACGGAAGCAGAAAAAAATACAGTCATCAGTAATTTTGGTAAGAAGGGGGAACCGTAACTAAGCACTCATTTAGCTTTTTTTTTCTCCACTTTGCCTTCGCCTGTGTCTTCACCGGCTAAGTTCGGCTTTAACGAATGCTTTAGCTCATTAAGTGTGTTTTTGGCAACGCTGCAGATAGCAAGTCAACGCTGAAAGTAATTTATGTTTTTTTTTATCTTATTATGAGGAACTTTTACTTACTTGATGAAGAAGTAAAATGACTTAAATCAAACTGGCAAGCCAATATTCTGCTTTCAAAATAGTTTCGGTGATAAATATGCGTGGTATACTACGGGTTCATTTCTTTAATACCAATAAGTTCCAAATGTAGAAATGCTCTTTTAAACAGATAACTACAAAACAATTAAACTGATTAATGAGAATTTCTTTTTGTTTCTTCTCTGAAGGAAAAATTACCATGGTTTTGGCTTATCCAAATTGCAGGGATATCCCAGCACTTAATGAAATGCTCGATTATAATTGAAAAAAACTATTTAATGGTTAAAGTGCTTCGACACGGAGAGAAGGAAAACATTTTTTGCTATAGGCACAAGAAAATTTGTTTAATAAGGTGCTGAGATATAAAAATACTGTATGGTATATATTTTTT
Source organism: Nephila pilipes (assembly GCA_019974015.1). NCBI lineage: Eukaryota > Metazoa > Arthropoda > Arachnida > Araneae > Nephilidae > Nephila > Nephila pilipes. The sequence goes on from BMAW01068347.1 coordinate 1,035,307, forward strand.
TTCATAAATAGTACAAATATTTTGTGACATAATATCTTAATGCAAACAAGTCAGTTCTGAAAAAATTACTACTGACAATGTTATATCTTAATGTATCCTAAGGTTTTAAATATTATTAAGGAATAACCGAAATATCTGGGTAAAATTTATTCAGAATGCTAATAGATACTTATGAGTGTAATGTTGTGAATTACAACTATTAATTATATTATGCTGATTTGCTTGGTTTCAGGAAGCCGTAGATTGAACTAACAGACCGCAGTAAAATGAAGATTGAACTCAATTGGCCCAGTTCTGTAGTTTACTTAAAATTAAAATAAATAATAATATGTGGTTTTATGTTAAAATTAAAATATCCTTCAGTTCATTTAGGGAATAATCTCTATGCATAACTAAGTTTTAAACACAAACTATATTCGAAATTCCATGTTCTAAATATATGTTTTTTAAAAAGTATATTTGCCGTCAGATATATTTCAGATTTAAATAAAATAACTTGTTCTCTTACCCTCCAGAAAAATTTAAAGAATCAGCACATATTTATTTTTTTAAAATCTATGCACGTTTCTATTTATTTATATGGCTGAAAAGCAATTCCTCTTCTATTCCTGTCAATATACTTAATAATGATATTCGTTATTCAAGTGTAGTAAAATATTAAAAAAAATGCTTAAATTTATCTTCGTATTTTATTTAAGGAAAACATTATTGAATCTTATTTATTTTAATACTTGTGAAAGCAGATTTCTGATGAATAATTAAAGCATTACGAAAGAAAGTGAATATATATTGATTCTTTGATCTTCAACTATTTCGGTATTAAATCTGCAAATATAATCTTTTTAAGTTAACTTATTCAGCTGAGAGAAATTGAGTAATAATAGTAGTTTGAGTTATCTGTGGTTGCCCACATAATTCAATGAAAGGAATATTTAATAAATGAGTTGTTGGACGATTTCTTTTAATTTGAGGTAAGCCAAGCAGAGTGATTCATAATTCGTTAGAAACGACAAATTTAAATTAATATTTAGTCGGGATCTCCTTTTTAATGTAGAGTAAAATTATTTATTTATTTCCCCTTTATATCTTTGTTACTTGTTTATTTTAAGAAGTAATAAAAATTTTAAGAATTCCCTTAATATTATGTAAAATTTCTAAGAAAAGCATGTAGTTATTTTTTTTAAAAAAAAACTCCTTTAATTGTATTGGAAATGCGATTATCGCACACACCAAGATCTCTTTAATCCGGCATTCGACAGATTGGCACATCCTACTCTGTAGAAGATATCGAAATGCTCGCTTTTGAATTTTTTCGTATGGATTCGCGAGTTTGTTGATTTTGACCTTAGGTAGTGTCACAGCGCTGCTCGCATTTTCGCTTAGTGTTTATCGTAACTATAAGTTTTCATTTCAATTCAACGTTTGTTATTTTCTTCGAATTATATATCCGATTCCAAAATAATGTTACAACTGGTTGCGTACAGTATATTGCTCTATTAAAGTGTTTTCAAGTGCTAATAAAACAAATAAGCGTAAACCTGTGAGAGTGATTTGAGTAACTAGTAATAACATGTTTTAAGTATTGCTGCGCCTTATTAATTTTCTTTTCATTTTGTGTTTATTATCTATACAAAAATATTCAATAAAATTAATGTTCAGTATTTGAATTTAGCTTTGTAGTTGCCAGAGAAACGAAATAATTTGTCGTGTATTTATATTGTCCACACAAGCTCAAAATAAACACATCATATACTTGTTTTAATCGTTATTTAAAGTGAATCATATTTTCCATTACCATAAAAATTATATTTACAATCAATAATCCGTACAATCGCAAAACAATAAGAAATCAATAATCCTGCTTAGCCTTGGTCCCGAATGCGTCAGGTAAAGACAATTTACAATTATTTATAATGTAACTATTTAGTTCCTTCTTCATTCATTACTTGACCATGTTGATTTGCATATCTTAATGCCTCCATTTGAAATTGGTACAATTACATTTGTTGCAAGTTATTTAAATCAATATATATAGATTTCATCAAGTAATTACAAATATATTCATATATACTTATCAGTTTTTAATAATTTAATATTAGTCTTATTATTTAACTTGTGCTTAATTCGTGGTAAGAATGTTATCGTCCTTTGCACTGACGCATTGATTTATGGTGTAACACAGAAGTAATTTTTGATACAAGGAAATGTTTCATTAATTCGAACTATTAACGCCTACAATACATTTTTCGAAACAAACATCTTTTATCATTGATAAGGTTATTATTTTAAATTAGCCGTGGCCGTGGAAGCCTGGTGGTTAAGGCTGCGGACTTGCTGCCGACGGTAATCGTTGAGTCGTTAGTTCGAGCCTTAATACCACTAAAGACCCGCCGTATATTCGGGTCTGATGCACATTAAATCTGTCGGGACCCATTGTCAAACAAGTTGGCATAATGCTAAAGTTAGGAAAGAGTGGTGCCAACTCAAGTGTCGGCCGCGTAACTTGACTGAGGTTCAAAATTGCGAGGTCCATCGCCAATAACCCTTTGGTGGCATCTAGTGCGATGTTAATAAAAACCAAACCAAACTTAAATTAGCCAGTAACAAACGGTAATCTCGGCTACATTATCCTTAAAATTATGGTCATGAACTCGAATGTAGCTGTGGGATTGAGTTCTGATTCTAATTGATGTGATTATATGATTATTTATTAAGGTTGTGTGCACTGAAAAGCAACACGAGGGCTATCTGCGAAGGACCTCGTAATTTTGCACCTCGATTTAGTGATGAGGGAGACACCAGCACTACTTCTATCTCCAAATTTTTCCTCCACTACCAGGGAGAAACACGAGCAGATTTAACACTCATCAGCTCCACTGCACTGTTGGTCTTAAGTGGCATCAGGGCTCGAACCTATGACTCAACGAAAATAACACCAGCCACGAGTTCTCTTGACTACTAAGATTCCGCAGCTACAACTCGGTTCTGAAGACCTCTTATGGCATAATGATATACAGAATTTAAGAGAAGGATATACTAGCTCAGATGTAATCTTCGGTAATAGACCATGGCTCATAATTACGAAATATATCACCGATAACATTCATTTTTCTCAATTATGATAATGCCGAAATAGCATAGTAGTCATTAGCATGGACTTGCGGCCGTTGTTTTATTGTCCAGTCGTAATTTAGAGCCTTAGTACCACAAAAGACTCTTCTTGTAGTGGTGCTGATACACGTTAAATTTGGTATAGAACCTAAATACTTCAGAGAGCATGATCTGACAATTTGAAGAGAAAAGTATCAGTTCAGGTGTCATCTTCGTTACTTGATCACGCCTCAAACCCTCATGGCTGCATTTAGCCCTCATGTTGTTAACCAGTATGATGTTAATAATCAATCAATCAATCCCAAATGTGACTTCCGTAAAAGCAAGCAATCAAAAACACAAATGTTGCGTAGATGATAAAAATGAATATTTACGTAATAAAAATATTAAGGAGAAAAAATGTAGAATAACTGAAATAAAAGGAAGTTAGTTAATACTGAGAGAAATATTACATGTGCATGATATAAAGGAAACTGAAGTAAGGCTCTCAATAAATATTTAAAAGAGATTTCTCGGCTTCCCTTTGAAATCAAAATAACAACAATAATAATAACGAGAGTATATACAAGATCCTTGATGATCTTTAATGATCTGATTGAGTATACTACTTAACCACTTGGAAGTTAAGAAGTTTGAAGTTCTATACTTGTTAAGTTAAAGTAACACACATTTCATATTAGCTTCATTTAATCTTAGGTCATTCGTAAGAGTTTTGAAATCTCTTGTAATGACTTACCATTTTTTTTTCTCAAATTTTTTCAATTTTTCTCCGACACTATTTTTCTTACATTTTCCATTTTTTCTTTAAGAACTACGAGTAAACCCTCACACCACTCTGCTTATGTCGTAGAAGAAAACTCTTGAGTGCACATTATATAGCTCAAAAAGACTTCAAAGGAAAAGGACACATTCTTAAGAGTAGCGTTGCTGCTCCCCAATTTATTTATTTTTACAATAGAAGAACTCTCAAACACAAATATACTGCTTTCTTCTTCTGTTTGTGGCAATTCGGTCTAGTGAAAAGCTTTTGTTTATGTCATTTTTTCCCATTCTTTTCTAACTTTTTTTATCCTCTTCGGGTACATGATAAGGACATTTACAAATCGTCGAACAACCTTTATTTCTATTCACCATCTAACGAAGTAGAAACAAATTTTCTGAAGAGTAAAAAAAAAAGTATTGGGAAAACATTGCAACGATTTTATACGAGAATTTTAGCATTAAAAAGCTTTTACCAGTTGCATTATTTAGAGTTACATAAAACAAAGCTAGAGTCAATATTTTTATTTGCTTTCCGGATTTAGAACAGAAGGAAGAACTACAAGATTAAATAATAATTTTATTTTCTTGAATGCTACATTGTCTCTATTATCGAAGTGAAATAAAGGTAATAGTTTAACATTGAATTGATTATTGTATAATTTTTTTAACTAAAATAAGAATACTAAGTACTCAAACGAGTAGTAAGCCCATGTTAATAATGGGAAACAGAGAATTAGAAATCAGAAAGAAAAAAAAAAGAAATAATTATCTGTAATATTATCGAAATATCTTTTCACTTTTCTTATGAAGTCCATTAGTATACTATAATATCGTCATCATATCTTTTCAAGCTGAAAAAACAGTCTGCACCTTTTTGAGAAAAGATTCTCTGGAAGAACTTCTTTGATTTGATTGTTGCTTTATTCAGTGTATGATGATAAATCCCTGTCTGACAACTCGACGCGACATCAATCAAAACTTACCAAAGAATTAAGGTATAATTAGTTTTGGCGCTTTTTCAAAGATGCCAGCACGCAACGGTTATACCATCACGTCTTAGCAACGTCATTTGTTGTCAAAAATAGTTTTTTTAACCAGTTATGTACTATTCATTGCTAAAATACACTCTTAAGTATAAGAATTAAGACATTAAAAAACCAAAGCGAGATCAAATTGATCTACATAATTAACTGCAATGAAATTATCTGTAATTTTTATTTTTATTATTCTAATGCATTTTTAAATAATTACTACTGTAAATATTAATTAAAAATGTGGAGCCAATTTTGTTGAAGAACAGATCTTTATGAGTGTATTCAAATAAGGAGATAAACATTCTCCATCTTTCACTGGGTATAAATTGTATTCTGTAATATTTAGTGTTTGCATATAAAATATAACGTATTACATAAACTTTTTGAAACATTAGTGAAATATAGCAATATTTTAATTGACCTCGTAGCTCAAGCATTTACTAAAAATATTATGCTTTTCAAAAAAAAATGTATTATATCGTAGTGCTGAGTCAATATTATTTAAGGCAGTAATCACATTCTCAAACGCGAAATTTTTTACAGAACACTCACATTTCTACAAAATTATTAATCGTGTTAAATATTTTTTTTAAAAAAAAAAATATTAAAATTTTTATCGTGTTAAGTGTTTACATTCTTTCAAAACATCTTAAATAGTTTTAAAAAATATTTTTAGCAACTAAATCTGTAGAAATTGTGTGAAAAGAAAATATTTAACATTTTTCTCGGTGAAAACTCTTAAAGAACATGATAGATTAATGACTTCATTACCTGTTGAAGAGGCTGAAAAACACTTTTCTTTCAAGACCCGAAATGTGTTTTGAAAATTAAGTTGCAAAAATAAGATGAAAAAAACTTCAGAAAGCTAAGTTTATACATAGTTGTTAATGTAAAAGAGATTACAGCATCATATGTATCATAAGGGATATTTTAAATTGTACTCTTTGTTTAAGGCTTGTGTATGAAAGGCTATTACAAAGCAAAACAGAAAAGTAACCCCAGACAAATATGGATCTGTAACAGAAACTACTCATATAATATTATAATATTTTGTCCTTGTGCCCTTCTAAATTAATTTTAGTTTGGAAAACATACAACAATTTTTCTCTTATATAGAAAATGCGAATGATATTAGAGTAAACTTGTCGGTTCTACAACAAAATATAGTTTATTTCTTTTATTTCATTTGTGTCCCCCTTTCCCAATGAAAAGTGATTTCATATCTTTGACATAATCTAATTTGGGTAAATAAACTAATACAAATGCATTAAAAAAACATAATATTCTTGATGAACATAACTTATCATGACCCAAGAGTACAATCATAACTTAGGAACTATATTTATTATAGTTATTGTACGTATAGTCATAAAATTCTTAATCAATGTTGGTATATTTGAATTGTCAGTAGTAAAAAAATCAAATTAAATGTGCTATAAAATATTTTATGATCTATTTTATGCCTATGAATAGCTTAACCGGTTTTGCAATACCACATATTACACAAGGAACTCATTTATTTTGACACATCCCTTCATATCCATGCATGAATTCGTCAAAGAACACATATTAATTACAAAGTTCTCTTTTCAATTACCGTAATTTTTCACACAATGCCCTAAAAGGAAAAGCCAACTCAACCTATCCAAACAAGATGTCTTTTCGATGCACAAAAAGCTCGCTTGTTGAGCTTCGAAAAATTTCATTTCCATCATAATAAACTCTCACATGCAATACTTGTTATTATGCTTGTCACATTTGAACCTAATTTTCCTTTTCTTTTATTCAAATCCCCTTTCTTTTGATTTCTTCCAATGGGGCGTTTTGTCTTTGTCAGGGCCCGTGTCAGAACTTGATATAATAGAGTCACGGATCCAAAGCTTCCGTTATTTGGCACACGCAAACGGGGAATTAAAAACAACCAAGCGCGAAAGAAAATCACCCGTTTGAATGTCTTATTTTACTTAACACTGCTGTATTGCTTTTCCATTGTTGTCTGATGCGTTTAATTTTCATTTGCAATTGAGTGGTACAGAAACATTAGGTTTGGTGAATGCTGTCAAAATGAATTGAGGTTTAAATCGTTGATGGAAAAAGTAATAAATGGATGGTTATTTGACGTGTATTAGTTGTGCTGAATGACAGAGTGGTAGAATGTTTTAACTAAATGGCTCAACAGTAAAATGCTTTTATCCCATTTTGAATATTAAAATGAGTTTTGATAAGTAAAATGTTCGCCAGTCAGGAAGCACCTTGACAAATATTGAAATGTGTTTTCTCAAAAAATGTAAAGATTTATCTAAACAATTTAACATTGCATTTTTAATTATGACATACCATATAATTATAATCCTCATAAATAAACAAGTAAGAAATCAGTTTACAGAACTAAAAATATTGGAAAATATTGTTAAAATTTTTTAAATCATAATTGTTCTTGTTGTTGGGATAATAAATTATTGATGGTAAAAGTATTAAATGGGTGATTAGTTTATTTCTAATAGTTTGGCTGAATGACAGAAAGGTAGAATGTTTTAACGAACTGGTTAAACATTGGCATGCTTTTATTCCATTTTGAATACGAAAGTATGTTTTGATAGGGTTAAAGTTGCCTCTGGCAGCAAGTATATGGATAAATATTGAAATTTGACTTCCGAGAAAAATGTAAAGAGATACATTTCTATTAACAATTACTCATTACAGGTCAGATAACGATACCAGATATAATATTCTTGATAAGTAAACAAATAAGAATTTTATTTATAGAAACAAAGGTACTGAAAATGATAAAAAAAATTGAATCAACATTGTTCGTGCATCTTATCTTTTAGGGTTCTTGAATCCAAAAGTTTTATTACATTGTTCAATAACATTTTTTACAATGATTCTAGTAACATATTTAATAATTTTTTTAATAAACGATATTTGTGTATTAGTAAATACTATTGATTGCTCTTTATAATCTTCATACTACTTCTAAAATGTCTCATTAATATAGTCATCATATATCTAAGAATATTTGTATTACTTCTGTAACGTTTTATAATTTGATTATGAGTATCGTTTTAAAACGAGACTTAGTAATCAAACAAGCTACCTAATATTTAATAAAACTACTTTAAGTAAACAAATAATATATTTGTGAATAAATTATCGTGGTAAATTGGCGAATCTTATTCAAGTTACGTGCTCTAGAATAAGCGATACATAATTTTTGAAATTAATTTCTCTACTTAGCATTTCAAATCTCGTAATTTCGGAGATTTTGCAGCACATCCAACTTTGCTTCTCATTTACAATGATGTGGATTCAGTACAAGTGGAAATTAAAGAATCAATAATTTCAAGTATTGGTCTGATTGTAACAAATTAAGTTGACTGCATTTAATTCCTTTAATATTTGTAAACGTAAGCTTAATGAAATTATTCTGATCCAAAGTCCATCAGTTAAATATAGAAATATTGTTACTATTTAATTGATAATCAGTACTACAAAAATGAAAAATTAACAATGTTACGATGCTTATAAACTGTATTACGGCTCCTAAAATAGTTTAAGGCATTATTTATATTTACACAAGAGTGATAGTCTCAACATATGTTTTTGAAATAAAACAGTATATTTGTATATGCCAGAAAAGAGGGATTTTCAATATTGAAAGGTATCATTGAGAACAGATTTTCGTTCATTATTAATTTGGGATATTGTGAACTGAATATTTAATGTAAACAACATTTAATAAACTGAACTTTATTTTGTATATCTGAACAGCTAAGTTGTGCTAACTATAAATTTCCTTCTGCAATCAGTTTCGTTAACAACCAGTTATCCTAGTCATAGTTGTAAGTAAAATTTAAATTCTTGTGAAATATAGTAATTAGAATTGATTAGTAATAATAACAAAATCAATATTTATTTAAATGTTGGTTGAGATCCATTTTCCTTATTTGTTGAATTTTTTTAATTTTTTTGTTATTTAAATTTGTTTGCTTAACATTAAGAAAAAACATGAAAATAAAATAAACTAATAGCACACATTGGAAACTTTTATTTCGCAAAATTCGAATTCATTCAAAAAGTTGCATTTTCTCTATTTCTGGAGTATATGTATTTTTCTTAATAAGCATTATTCATGCTTCTTGATTTTATATAATAATCTTAACAAATATTTAATACATGTTGAATTGGATATGTGTAAAGTGCTGCAGAAACTCTAAGAAAAATGATTTCGAATATTAAATGTAAAAAGAATCTGCGAAAACTTGAAAGTTTTTCATAATTTATCTGTGATATGGGTTTGTTGTTTACAATTTGTCTGAGTTAGTCAATAGTTCTACTGAGCTTCACACAATAAATCCAAAGCCATAGTGATCAGCTCCCTATAATGCGAGTAATAGATGCATAGGGTTCCAATGTATCATCAATTGATTTCTAATGCATTCGAGAATTAGATACAGCACATCGTAACTAACTTACCCAAGATTATTCCAATGGTTTCGTATCTACAGTCGGATGCATATTCACACTATAGGAATTGACTAATCTGGTGTACACAATGGGTAATCAGTCAATTGTTCCGTACGTGCTTTGCAACACAGTTGGTAGCTTCATTGTGTCACATCTCTCAGGTATTCAACGATAAAATTAAGTTGTGACATATTTGCTTCCCACGAAGCATTTGAATATTTATAGGTTAAGCATGAATTTCAATTTGTAATAATCGTTTAATCTGTTATCATGTATAACTTTTGTCTGTAATAATGAAAATGATTTATTTATATAATTACCATTTCTAGTAATTAACAGAAGCAAAACTCGATTCACTACTTTTATAAGTTTAAATTAAACGAAACTTCTTATCCTTTAGCTCGATTTAAATAAACACGTCAAAGAAAACCTGCAATTCATTCATAAGTTATAGCCATTATATATTTTTTCTGTTCCATAAAAATATGAAAGGTAGATAGAACTTCACAGAATAGTACATAACTTAATTTTTCTATTTTAGTGAAGTGTGGTAGATTTGAACAAAAAAATACGACAGTGATATTTTTATGTGTTCTCGCACATCCCTTATTTCTAGTTTCCTATATTTTGTTTGGATAATTTAATGTAAGAATTTAGTTAAAAGGAAAAGAGAGAAAAGAATGTAATTTGTACACTGAAATTTACTTATATTCATCATGATATTGAAAAAGAGTTAGAAGTTTTTTTCAAACTGCAGAATTATTTTTGATTTAATAAGGCTTCAAAATACTTTATTTATCTAAAGCTAACTAAAAACCTCTGCATATTCTATATCTTTCTTTCTTTCTCTCTCTCACAATCACACGCAAAACAAACATCATTTAAATGAAAAAGTGTATATAAATTTTAGCGTATATAGAATAATTGGCATGAATATTGACATAAAAAATTTTAAATTATAATTCACCTTGCACGGCAAAAATATCGATCAGCTTGAAAATATAGCTTCTTTTTCATGATTTACGTATTCTCTCTCTCTTTCTCTTTCTTTGACTTTGGAGATGGTTGAACTTTTTTTTAAATCCAGACAAACATATTATTTTGTTAATAATTCAATAATCATGCGCTATTTTAAGTTGCAAAGAAACAAGTTTAAGTTATTCTTACATGTGGACAGTATCAATATAACATACTGATGAGTTAAAAATTAATTTAAATTACAAAATAGGAGCTTCATACACATCAAAGTTTTTATATAGAGATCAAACTGTATCACCTAAATTGTTACGTATAAACTTAAAGCCATTGGTGTCCAATCCCTTGTGTAACAGATCTGTTTGTCTATATGAATTTTGTTATGCTTTTTATTGTTGAATTCCTCTCCTTTATGTCAGCTATCTGATTTCATGTTGCTCTATTCAAATCAAAACAAAATGCTCTAAGATAATCATTCATTCAAACTGGACGATTTGATTGCCGAATAAGAGCTTACATCTTACCTGCTTTTAACGTAAAATGTATATATATATATATATATATATATAGACTTTATAATATCTTATAATATAACATTAAATAAATATTTTACCTTAAAATTTTAACTGCAGATAATCGCTAAGTTAATTATTTTATCTCATGTTTAAGCAAAGAACATACTAAAAATTTTATTTGAAGTATTTGTTCAGGATAGGTTTTATTCAGCATTGCAGAAATCTCGATGTGAACAATTTATAATGTGAAAAAAATATCGAATATAAATCATTATCAATTAAAGTTGTCAATTAAGGCTATCAAATACAAATTGAAAACAAGATTATTAAGAACTTCTAATTTATATATAGTACAAAAATATTCTGCCTTATGAAACAATTCAGCTTAATTGTTTCTCATAACTGTTAATAGTTTATAACAAAACAAACATCGAAGGAGAAATGAAAAATGAACGTGAACTCAAATATTATTTTTCATAGGAATACATATGTACAACAATTTCGGTGTATTAAAAGCAAATTTATTTTTGCAGCTAGACTATTGTCCATTCATAATAAATTTCAATTTTATTTAATCATCTTCTGCGTAAGGGTATTTACAATTTCAATTTTTTTTTTAATTATGACAAAAGTTGTGAATAATATTCTTGCACGGTCAGGTAGAAACTACAAATATTTTAACATTACGATAATTCAATCAATTAAGAGAAACAATTTTAACTTATTTGTAAGTTTTCCTATATGTTCCTTCACTGGACAAAGTTTAAAATATGTTTTGGCTTACGAAAACAAAGTTTAGTTTAGACAAATAAAACCACCGCACTTTGAAATAACAAATCCAACTATTGCTTTTACGAGACATTACCCTAATAGCTTATTCAACTAAACGAGGAGCTACAAACTTTTACGACTAAACACAAAAAAGCAAACAAATGTGACTATATTAAGTGTTCAATCATGCTTTTTTAATACTCTTAGCCGTCATATGTCACTACCAGTTACCCAAAGTACTAGTGAACAAACACAAAGAACAAACTAATACAGTTACAACAATTACATTCTTTTTCATACTCTAGTCTATTCCCTTATAACTCAAGCATGTGTAATAACAAATAAGCGTTGAAGGTAAAGAAATAACAATAAATGCACCCTCAGAGCGTTGACATTTGTAGACATGCATAATAATAACAACAATAAAGAAAAGCATCCTCTCACGTCGTCGCTTGGTGCAGATGTTATTGACACGTAACGGAAGGCTTGGGTGTATTGAGAATTTCTGGTTTGGCTTCAGCCATTTGTATTTGGTGCCACTTTACGAGAAGCGTAATTTTTTTTCCCCCTGAAGTTTTTTTTCAGTGTTTTTTTAACCCTATAGGGAAATTGGTAGTCAGGATGTTGGATGAGCATCAAACTTTCAGCTTGAAGTTTATTGGTTTTTGATCACGTAACGTCATTTTAATGGAAATTCCTTACTTTTAGACTAGACCTCGTTCGTTTATTTTTTCCCTGCTGAATAACATGTTTAGATTTTGATTAAAGTTTTTTTCCCTCTAAACTTCTCACATATTAGTTGTACGATCTAGAAGTTGCATCTGACTGAAAAAAATGATTTTTTATAAGTAGGTGTTTTTAGCTTTAAATATATAGAGAAATATGAGACTCAATCTAGAAGTTAAAAGTTATTACGCGGCTTTGCGAAGAACGATGTAATGTTGTTTGCTCATAGACAAGAAATTGAGATCTGTATGATATCCTGCCACAGTGGGGACGAATTTATGAGTACATTTTTCCATATGAACTAAGTTACATCATAGTTACTACATATGCAGAAAAAAATGTAGTCATTAAATCCTTGCTTCAAGTGTACACATAACATATTAAAATATAAAATTTAAGAAATATCCATCGAAACGAATAGGAATTAATAAGCCATATCAACAAAATAACTCATTGTGAAAACTTTATTCTGTTAAAAATTTTGAATAGTTAAAGAAAGGTCCCTTGATATATTTCATCGTGAACGGGGCAATAAGAGATCTGAACATTTTTTTTTCCTTCGCGATGATAAATTAAACTGCCTATGTTTCATATGAACTCATTTATATCTCATATACTATATATGCAACGTAAAATGATGATCTTTCAAATCTTGCTTCAAGTGTACTTTAAGAACACTTAACACTGTAAACATTATAATTTAAATATATCATTAACATAACATTAAACATTATAACATTATAACATAACATTTAAACATTATAATTTAAATATATAAAATTTAAGAAATATCGATAGCCAAACTAGTATGAATTATTAAATCATATTAATAGACGGCCTGATTATCTGAACTTTGCTGTATTGAACTATTTGAATATTTAGAAAAAATGTACCACTGAAATAATTTCAGATATTTTAAGAGAAAAAAAGAATGATAACTTTAAACATCAATATGAAAACCTATAATTTTAAGCCTTTCTCCCCATCTCTTCTACCACTTTTAGTGCTTATTAACGTTATTTTTATTCATTCTTTGTACTCCTAAAACAGCAAAAATAAAAAATTTCCTATACATGTGAATGAAATTGGAAAAAACCATTTTTAGTACAAATGAAAAATTGCATGCATTAAAATTTTTACTCACAAAAAAAAAACGGTATCTTTAAGATTTTCTTGTGAAATTTCCATAGGAAAAATTAATTTATTAAATTATTTTTAAATCGCTTTCTATAGATTCGTAAATAAAAGAAAAACATTAATGTACTTTCTCATAATTAAAAATATTGGCTAAAACATATTTCAGAATTAAGCGATGAATAAACAAGTTCACTGCAAAAAACTAGTTAATAAACAAAAAGCAAGTTTTAGAATCCATTAAACTAAATGCCTTTAGAAGATTTATAAGTTGAAAACATTTAATATCTGTGTTTCCTTAATTTCTTTTTAAAAGTGGCATTTTAATGTCTTATATCTGATTATTTTTAAACTTGTATTACGTAATTGTAATATAATTTTTTGTACTGACGATCTTGTGATGCAAATTAAGAAAATTAAGTCATTTCATTAATATAAGAAATAAATACACGTTTTTACAATTATTCATCATACAAAAAATAACAATATTGCTTTGACTACAAACAGAATCTAATTTAAAATGTCATTACTCTACAAGTTAAGAATGAATACAATATCCTACATTCCACTTGGGAAATCTCAGCTTGATATAGATCAAAATAATATACTTTGTTTCTCTTAAATATTTACTTTGATGTTTAAAGGAGCATCTCACTCTAAAAATAACCAGAGTATCGAAAACTATTTTGATGATTCATTTCAATTGTATGACTCTTCTGAATGCAAGTACAAAACCCATAGTTCTAGTTATAGTACGCTAGTTATTACATTCTTTTTCAACATTGTGCAAAATCTTTTTACTTATATTCTGAGCTTTTTAATTTTTCATAAAGGTCAGGAAAATTTTTTTCTTACTCAATATAAATTTTTAAAATTCTTTCTGCTGAATGTACACCATTTGTTTATTAATTCTGCGTAAGTACGGATTTAGATTTTTTAAAAGTCCACAAATTTATCAAAAACATCTGATAAATATTCAAATGATGTAATTTTACATCATTTGAATATTTATCAGATGTTTTTACTGTTCTTACTATTTTTCGTAGTATTGATAAGAAAAATATTTTTCAAATTATAAATAACACCAATACAACTACACCCAAGGATAGAATTATGAAAAACACGTTTTAAGAAATTGAGAAGAAATCCTTACTATATTAAAAATTGTAGAAGTTGTAGAAATTTTCAAAGTGTTTAAAATTTTAAATAATTGTTTGCTTGAAGATGAAGTTTTCTTAGAAATATGTTATGAATTCAACTATGATAATTATAAGCTTTTTTCTTTTAAATACCTTTGATAAAAATTATTCATAAAGTCCCATGTTCTTTAAGACAGAGAGTAAAATCCACTGACTTTGAGAAAATGAGTAAATTTCTTCATAGTGCTTGAAAAATCACTTTAAGTTAGTATTGAAAGAGTTTTACAAAATTTTGAGCACTAATTAATAGAAATTCAATTTTAACATTAGCCCTTCCTTGGCTGAATAATTAATACATGAATGAAATTTCCTTAGAAGATTTCACCGAAGAAACGCACATTAAACTTTCAGGCTTTCTGCCTAATGAATTGATTAGTGGCAAAGTAAACTAATCGATTATTTCTAACAGCGTCTTTTCCTAATGCACCTTGCGAGACGACGAGGAAATACAATTTCACTTTCCTGAATATCAATATTAAATATTTATCCACTTATTGTTGTTTCCTGCAATGCAGTGAATGCATTCAGCCATTTGTTATTAACAGTAATTCGTTGATGAAACGTTTAATATGTATATGAATGGGATATTAATGATGTATAAACAAGCTCTGGTTTATTTAAAGAAATAAGTAGAGCTATCCCAAGTCTGCATAACAACTTTAATCTTTCGAAATTTTCTATCATTATTATTAGGGAAGTGTTGTTGAATAAACACTAAGTTTATTTCTTTGAATCATTTGTAGATACGGATAATAATTGGTACTTTATGAATTGGATTTTTCTACACCAGTTTCTAATTGAAATAGAATGTGAATCAAATTAGAATTCTTGATTTCCACCAAAATCTACTTCAAAGAACATTTGAATTTAAAATACTTTAAACGAGAGTCTGATTATGTGAAAATTGTGTACGTAAGACGTCAAATTGCATTAGAATTAGATAATTAATTCCTTTATTTGATATACAAAACAATCACCGTATTCTGTAAGCTATATATAAGGAATTTGAATAGTTATGTTTATATAATACAATTATTGTATTAAATTTTAATTGTAGAAACTGTGTTTAAAATCTTTTTAAATGTCATATATTTAGAAATTTTACGACCGTTACTACATATATGTAGACATAGAAATTCTAAGAAATTATAGGACAGTTGAAACAGAAAATATTTGCAATTACGAAATTCATTAGAACTGAATATTATTCATTGAAGAATTTAATAATGAAACGAAAAATTGTGTATTATTAATTTGAGTCCTCAAATAACTTATTTCTTTAATCAAAATTTAGAAAATAATTTATGAAAGATGTTTTCTTAGTTTTTTTTTTTTTTTTTTTGTACAAAAAATCTTGTTGACATTCTCACTCATTTTGATGTATCTGGATAATTTATTTCATAGCAATTGCTGAAAAATATATATGAATACATTTAATCTCTCAGTTGTAATGAAATTTATTAAAAACCATTTATAATTTGTATATGTGCATTGCTTTATGTCTCTTATTAAAGTCTCTATATTATGGATTGTATTATGTTGTTCTTAATAGCTAATGTAGGTGATACGAGTATAGCCAGTTTAAGAAAATGGCATACCTGCGCCAAATAGTAGATAATATTTATTCTTCATTTCCTGATTAAATAAAAAAAGATAGATTTGTATGATAAGGAATAAAAAATAATCTTAATAATTACTATATATAATGGTAAAACTTATGCTGACACAAATCAGAAAAAACTTTAACCGACTCATAAATTGAAGAAATAAAAATTATACGTCCTTATTTTGAAGCAAAAATCGTATATCAACCAGAGAGCATTGCTTTTTCCATATATTACGAATACAGTTGAAAGGAAATAAAGCTTATACTTCAGTTTAAAGAAAATTTTCTTTAAAGAGTTTTAAGAGTTGGTGATAAGATATCAATCCTGTTCTTAGACACTTATGCTATGAGTTATCTAACAACTGATGTCAATTAAATGATGTGTTGCTCGGCATTTAATTTGTTCTTCGAAGTATTTTTAGTACAATAACTTTTAAAATAATATACATGGATGCATGGTTTTTTTTTTACTTTTTTATAAATCTCAATTACTATGATTCTTCCCGGTTTTCCATGAGTTTTATTGTATAATCCTAGTTGCATATTCTTGTAGGGAGGCCAATTGATAGACCTGTCACTTGTATATTATTGATACCCCAAGAGAAATATGTAACTTTCTTGTTGAAAAATATAATTTTCTTATCGAAAGTGTGTAATTTTCTAAATTTTCTCAATTCTTATATATTTTTATTTTATCTTGAAATAAACTCATGGTTGACTCGTTAAGTGACATCTCCGAGACCAGCATGCCTTAGATAGTCATTACCATACATAGTAGCTATGCCACAAAATCCCCTAGCAGCCTGTAAGCTGAAGAAACAAAGATTAAAGATTCGGATTTTGTGGCACAAGCCATGCATCATCCAGAAAAAGAAGTAAGGGAGAGAGGAAAAAAGAAAAGATTTCGCATGGAAGCTGGTCTATCTGCTCAATTCAAACAGAGTCCTTCCCAAAACATCTCGAGTGACAGCGATGAAATCCAATTTCATATTCCTGGCCAGCAATCTCCAGAGGAGATCAATGTCAAGCCGGCCAGTAAACATACGGATTATATTCGAAGGGAGGCACGCCTAATACTCAAGTTCTCAAGCATCCATCGTTCTTAGTGTCCAAGAAGATATCTTCTCGGCTTTTTCATGGAGGGCTTTGTGTCCGAATTGGACGGGAATTACATATGAAAGAAGCAAAAGCAGAAGTGAAAGCGCGTACTAAGGGCACAATGTCGGATTGTGAAACATATTTTGGACGTCTCTATTCCTATCCAATCCGTATGCTGAATGCGAGATGGATTTTGGATGAAAGTAGAATAAAGTTTGTGAAAAATACGTTTCGATCTCCTTCTGCTTGGACGCTTGGAATTTCAGACTGGGATATATAGAGAGAGAAATTAAAATATTTTGAATATTTTGTAGATAAAGAGCAAATGTACGAATTATTTTGGGTTCGTAAGACAATTTTACTTCGTAATAATTATAAAAAATAGGTGATTTAAGAAATTATATTGTTATTCATATATATATAAATCTTTTATAACAAATTTGACGGCATGTATATAATTTATGTCCTTGTCGTACGAACGAAAACTGAAACTGCTCGTTTTGTAATCACTAGTCCTTTTTGTAGATCAAATATGATATTAATTGAAACTAAACATTTAATCATTAAATGAAATTTTCTTTTTTTTCCATCTTTACGAAGCTTGTTTTCTAAGGAAAATCATACTTCAGCAGTTCAATTCATGTGTTCTTAATATTTTATTGAAAAGAAAAAATTTAAATTCCATTTTAAGGATTAATATGTTTTGAAAACATTCAAATTATGAAGTGTATTATTCTTCAAATTACTACCATAAATTGTTGATTTCCCTACATCGTACTCCCAACTCCTGAACATCATGGTAGCGAATCATATCTTTATGTTTTCATTATCTGCGTTCGTGAAATGAAACATGAATTCAGAAGTCTAGGGTAGGAGTGTCTTAACCCTCTAAACGTTTTCGGTAGCGGGCACAAATAGACACATTTTTAGAAAACTTTTTCATATCTTCTACCTGCAGAATCAATGAAATTATTCCGCCTCATGTTATTTATTATTAAATGCATATACCTTTTGCAAAATTATTTCCAAGAAATCTTACAATGCGTGATATAGGGAATTTTATCTAAGTTAGAAAGTAGTACTGAGGACAAAAATAACGTTAGCAGTACATCATGACTTATAAATATTTTTCTTTCAATTAATTTATCTTCTTTCTGGGTTTTTTTTTTTTTTTTTTTTTTTTTTTTTATGTCATGCATGAAAATGCAAGGATATGAACATGAAATAAGACTACCTCTCTCAGTGAGACAAGGAGTAATCCGACTACCTAGTAATTCAGTTAAAATATGGATTGTGTCCTGAGGAATAGAAACACATATGCTTTCAACCATTTTCCATAGTTTTTCTCTGATTGAGACCGGTGCAGATTAAGTAAACTGCGTCGGAGCACATCTCAGATATGCTCAATCAGAGAGAAATCAGGATACATTGTTACCAAACAAGCAACTGGACATACTGCAAGACTTGTATGCTGTTGCATTAGTCTTTCAAGAAAATGCTATAGTGCAACCATTGAATATAAGGTAATTTATCTGCGCCAGTACCTAACAACGTATCTTCGTGACATCATAATGCTTTTAAAGAGTAGCATAGATGACTCGCTATCGTGTCTGATTGCACCTGAAGCCATTATGCCACTTTGACAAGTAGAATTGCGTTCAGTAATATTGGTTTTATTGACTATTTCCCTATGTCTCAAGACTTATACGGTGAATATCATGAAAAAAGCCGAATAAAGACTCGTTTCTGAACACCACATTGTACCTTTCAATTATCCAAGTGGCTCGATCACGATATCATTGCTACCGTTCACATTGCTGGTTTTGCATTAATAGCAGTCTTTTTTAAAGGGGTGGTATTGTTTCATTCAGCTTCGGTGATATTATGCTCTTCGATATTGGAGCATCCAAATCACTGAGCATTTCTCAGAATACAAAGAGTAGTTGATTATGCGATGGCCACATCTTCCCTTCGGTTGCATCAATCCTTACATTCTGTTATACGGCTATGTGTACATGATCTTTTGCGAAGATTCACATTTCATTCTTCTATACACCTGGTCCAAGTTCATTGCATCTATATGTGTTTCAATAGTGATACAACGGTAAGACCAATAAGCCGTGGGCAAGCCTATAATTTGACCCATCGTATAATCGTCCTTCTGCCACAACTGCTTTCAGTGTCTTCATCCGTATACCTCATACCCCACACATGCTTTCTAGAAAGTAGAAATTTTAGGTATCCCTTATTCCCTAAGCGACAGGGATTAAGGATGTTAGTTAATCTGACCTTTCTTTCCCTTTTATATAGTACTATAACCACGCGAGCATCTGGCGTTATAGATCAAATACAAAACTTGTATAGCTACGTATTCCCCGAATTGTGCATATTTATAATCTTAATGGTGTTGGATTTTCTTATAGTGCAGTGTACCTGTTTATCTATTGAAAATTGAAATGATTATCAATAATTTAAAAATACTAGGAAGACGAAACTATTTTGTCAAAATACTTTCATTTACAAGTTACTAGAAATAGAGACAAAATGTTTGTTATATGATGTGACTAGACAATTTTAATTATAAAATTACCCACGATAGCCTAGTGGTCTCGATCTTAGTAGTCAGATTTTTAAATAGAGTTGAGTTCTAGTCCTAATTGCACCGAAGATCCATGGTGTGGATTAATTTGGCACACTGAAACGGATAGGATATCAAAAATGTCATGTAATACAATGTGGAAGTTTGGAGAGGGACGCACAACTTAGATGCCTTCTTGTAATTTAAAGTCATTATCAAGCGAATTTCATCTCAAGAAACCCTTGAGCAGTTCTAGATTAGTGTTGACCGAAATGTAATCAAATCTCAATTATTAGTTAAAAATTGGATGTATTTAATTTTTTTGTCAAATAGTAATATGAGAACCGGGAAATAAACTGTTTGACACTAAACAAAACTATTTACTACACTAAAAATATTATTAATTTTTTTTTAAACATACTATTAATTTTTTTTTTTGAAAAATACTATTAATTGTACTAAAAATACCAGTAACTATACTTTAAACTGAAAACAATACTATTTTAAATATTGAAAGAAATACTATTTTATCATCTTTTTGCTTTGTTGAACAAAAAACTTGATAACATAGGACCTTTACAAACCTAACAACCATATTATTCTGAGTTAGTTACCTGAAAATATGTTAAAAATATTTTTGTTCTTTTTCATGACGTATTCAGGCCTTTATAACTAGAATAACATCTGAACTAAAAATTCAATTTAGGTCTTAAAAAAAGTAATATTCTTTTCAAATTTTGCTCTTCTCTCCGCAAAGGAAATGAAGCTTTTGTATTTACCCAAGCAGCTCCATTACTAAGCATTGTTTTGGTTGAATGTATTAATACATCTTCCTGAACAATATCCTGTTTTCGCGTTTATTCATACTCTTTTATCTCGCCAAACCATGTTTTGTTTAAAAAATAGTTCCTGACTCGAATAAAATGTGACGTATACCACGGAAATATTATTCATATAAATGAAATAATGTATTTCAATTACGCAACCGTCTGTAATATTCTACATCGGAAGACAAAATTATACATATCATGGAAGTAGAAGGCTGGTGACGTTTTCATGAACAGAAATACAATAAATGTGTCAGTACAATCCTTTTTTCATGTCACTGTCTTTTATAATTTCTGTAATTCAACCAGACTGAAAATTAGAGTTAAGCCTTTCAAACAAGTATTTCTTTCTTAATGTTAATGTATTATTCCTGATGAAACTTAATTGTATTATTATTATTGATAATATTATTTAACTTTCACATTCTTTGTTAGTAATTTTATTATAAGAAATAATTTATAATATATTTTTTGCATTAATATATTCCATTTAATTATCATTCATAATCTCATTGTCGCACTCTTTTAATTATGTTATAAATCAGTTGTTTTTACTCACACTCGTGCAATTTTCTAACACGTAAGAAAAGCTGGGAAAACAAATTATATTTTGGAGAATTTTAATGTATAAACAGTAAGGCGAAAATTTATTTCCAAAAATACCTTGCTAGAAACCTAGAAAAAAAAAAGAAACGTTATACGAGATGGGGATATTAAATAACATGACTGACGCTGCTACAGAAGTACGCATACACAAAATGCCAGAAAACGACAGGTGTTTAGCGAAAGTCTTCGTTTTCGAATGCAATTTCTGGCGTTTCTGTTATGAAATCCGTATACCCGTAGCCTTTGCTCGTATTAGAGATATTTTTGTTTGTTTCACCAGACAAATGATAAGTAGATAATAGTAGATAAAATGGTAAGTTATAATGAACAATACAGCAACGAATTTATGTGAAATTTCACATGACACTTGGAGAAAATGCTATTGAAACTTGTAATTTATTGAAAAAAGTGTATGACAATGAATGTTTATGCGTAGAGATATTTTTTAATGTTGTAAGCGTTTTCAAGATGGCCGAGAAGACGCTGAAGATTTTTCACACCCGGGTCGCCATTCCATGTCAGAAACGGATGACAATATCAAAAAATTTGGTAATCTCATTTTTTTTCACCGTCAGTTATGTATTCGTGCGGCTACTCAGTCTGTAGGAATAGACCAAGAAACCTTACGCAAATTTTGCTTATCAGTTTTAACATTAACAAAGTGAGTGCCAAAATGGGACCTAAAATTCTCAAGTTTAAACAAGAAGCGCACAAAAATGTTTTTATTGACACTTTGAATACCATTAAAAATGACCCAAACTTAATGAAAAGGACTATCGTGTGACTAATTGTGGTTTTTTACTTATCATCTTGAAACGAAACGCCAACCTACGCACCGGAAGAGACAATCTCCTCCCGGAGACAATAACAAAAAAGCTCGAATGAGTAAAATTCAAAACAATGCTGATGAGTTTTTTTCGTTATTCATTGGATTATGTACCTTCAATGGGTTCCTGAAAAAAGGTCAGACTATTAATCAAAATTACTACCTTCACAGCCTTGCTGAACTCCGTGAAAGAAAAAAGGGGAAATGACCCTAATCGGTCAATTTGTCTGTCAAGAGGTTTTAGGCCAAGTACAGCATTCCAGTGTTAGACCATCCGCCTTATTCGCCGGTTCTTGCGCCATGCTACTCCTATCTGTTTCCAAAAAGGAAATCTGTATTAAAAGAAACAAGAATTGAGTTCTTTGAAGTTGTGAAAGAGAACGGGGCACATTTCCTGAAGTAGCTGGCTGAAGAAGACTTCAAGCACTATTTCGAACATTGGAATATTTGCATGGAGTATTGTAGGGATAGATGAGGGGGGGAGTGCATATTGAAGGTATAATAAGTAAAAATGTATAACATCAAAGTAAAATATTTTACAGTGTCGCTCTTCTTTATTTAATTGCCACACCTTGTATTCTGAACACGAGGTATACGCTAGTGTTTATTTAAAACTTTTATTTTTCCAGTTTCAGTTTTGATTGTTTAACTAAGAGCGAAAATCACTTTGAAGCAATAAATATATAATTACTTTCCAATTTTTCAATTAATCTGTTACAATATAATTTTATTAAAATTCAAAATAAAATGGTGTGGTCTTATTAATAAAGAAATTATTAATAAAATAATACTGTTCAATTTTTTAATGGTAAAATTGTTTATTTTAAAAAAGAAGTTTAGAAATAAAAAGAAATCGTATTCAATGTATGCATGCTCGAGCACTTTTGATTGAAATGATGAAGCAATCAAGTAATATTAAAAGAAAGTTTCAATAAAATTTTAAGTATTGTGTTGTATTTAGCTTGTACAATCAAAATTCGTTATTTAAAGACCAAATCATTAATAATAACTACCCTTGCAAAATTTTATGATTTTTAGTAATTTTTTTGTAAATTAAACTATTTTTTCGAAAAGTAATTAAACTCGTTATCAGTTTCTTTAAGAAATTTGAGATTTTTCTTAACAGTGTATTATGTTAAAGGTTTTGGCTATGTTTTAGTCGAGAAACACGAATTAATTGCCAAACAGATGTCGCCAAAGACACATATCACTCTTGAAATATTTAATATAATACTCTCAATATATTTATACGCGTTAACTATACAATCATCATATTAGATTTCTTATTTATCAATAATTATTTTGATGTAGTAGTGAAAATTCATGTTAGAATACATTATGAATGTCATTATTCTAATATAACAGAACAAATTCCTATTGTGTTGTTTTTATGTTTTTGCATAGATAATATGATTTAAGTCTCCATCTAAATACACTCATGGTCAAAAAAAATTAGCGCACCAAGAAGGAGTCGCCCTGTTGAACCCCCGTAGCGCGAATGCACGATGCGATACGATCGGGCATTGAGGCATACAAGTTTTGTTTGATGTCTTGAGAAATTTCGTTCCATATTTGATGTAACCTTGCCTCTGATTCGTTCAAACTCGTAGGATGACCAACTCGCCGTCCCAAATGATTCCAGATATGCTCGATCAGAGACAAATCAGGGGATCGGACAGGCCAAGGAAGGGTAGCAACAGTCTTGGTGAGGCCAAGCATTGTCTTGTTGAAAAATGGCTCCTGGGAGCCGTTGCATGAGTGGCAACACATGTGGTTCCAGCATGTCATAGACATACCGCTGGACTGTCATGGTGCCGCGGATCAATACTAGGAGTGACCGTGTATTGTAGGCAATGGCATCCCATACCATCACACCAGCTGTGGGGGCGATGTGTCGTTGTAAAGCAAAGGCAGGATTGAGGCGTTCACCAAGGGGTCTCCACACACGAACACGATTGTCATCACTGCTGAGATTGAATCTGGATTCGTCGCTAAAGTCGACCTGGTTCCATTCCACTGCAGTCCAGTTTTCTCGTGCGCGGCACCACTCCAAGCGGAGGCGTCTATGGGTGGGCGTCAAGGGCAGCACACGTAATGGGCGCCAAGATCCCAAATGTCCTTCAGCCAGGCTCCTTCGTATGGTTCGAGAAGACACAGAGGGCCCTAGTGAAGGTGCTACCAGTGCCTGGATGACGGCTGATGAAGCATTTGGCTGTACGTGTGCATTTCTTACGATGGGGCGGTCTTCTCGACGACTGGTCTGTCGATGGCGTCCTTAGCCTGGTCTTCGTGTAAATGACATCTCTCGGATCCACTGGTCCCAACACCTCCTCTCAACACAATCAGATCGGCCTAATTGACGAGCTACTCGCCTAGCTGACCACCCAACTTCCATCATGCCGATGATTTTCCCCATCTCAAATTGCGACAGCTGCTCATATTGTTTTCGAAAACGGCGTAATGGCATGTCTACCTCAGCTCTTCGATAACGATTCAGCACACTCAAACACGCTTTGGTTACCTATTTTATACTCCTCGAACGACATTAAACGCCCTCTACCGGCTATACGTAATGCGCAATCACGCTGCATTTCTAGTCATTTACATATCACCCCGACATGTACCTGCATGCCAAGTTTTGTTACAATCCCGCAATTATTTCTTGGTGCGGTAATTTTTTGCCCATAAGTGTAATATGAAATCTCCTTTTTTAAAGCAAATTTAATAAAATTAAAAAAAAACCTTTAGTTAAATTGTAAATATACTTTATAACTTACATCTACACGTAGATTTAAAAGCAAAATTATATATCTAATACATCATATATGAAAACAAAATTCTTTAGTAACTAGCGAATTTATCCTTACTAAAATGTATAACGCTTAAACAACTAAATGGTAACTATACTCATATTAAAAGTACATATTATTATTTATCTATCGTAGAATAAAAAAAAATAATCTAAAATATTTCGTGTAATATGTTTAATTTCCATAGTATCTAAATCCCACTTCCAGAAAAATTTCTAGTATTACCCATGATTAGTAATGGTGTATATCTGAGAACTAAGCCTTAGGAAATCTCATTTCAACGCAAACCTTGTGTCAATTTGAAAGCTTTTCGAATATTTTATTTATCAGTTTCTAATAGATAAATTTCTACGAATGATCTGTGCTTGAGGAGCACTAGCGCCGCAGATTAAAATAACACCCGTCCATTAATCAGTGAAATCGTCTAAATTCATCAACACAGACCCCACCGATAGTCCCATTGCATCAAAACATATCTCGGGAAAAGGAAGGTGAACTTTAAATCCTTTTGAACGATGTGTCTAATGCTCAGCAATGGACTTGCCAGATTCTTAGAAGCGTATGCAGCTCCTGCAAATCTATCATTCTTACTGTCACGTGAAACATTTTCTAACGCCTCTGCAAAGGCTTTCTCCAAGCCCTAATGCCCACACAAACGCTCCCGGAATATTTACGCTTTTGAGTTTTACAAATGTAAACACCACACAGGCGTGGCGTTGTTGTAGAGATAGACCTGGGAAGGTTGGGATATACATCATGTTTATTTCAGTCGTAAAATGAGTGAAGGGGGTATATGTATGCTTTTCATTTGAGCTCAGGTTCTAGCTATCGCCATGGAGAAAGTCCAAGATCGATATTTCAAATGGAGTGTTGAAATGGTAGAAGTGTGTTGCTTGAAGAAGAAGGTAAAAGAAGGAAGGAAAGGAGAGAGAAAAAATAAGAATTCTTGAGAGTGTTTGCAAATTTCCAACAGCCCCGTCGTGTTTTTCTCATTTTATAGACGTATTTGAGATGCATGATTGATGGATATGCGTTGGGTTATTTTCGTCCGTGAAAAATATTGGAAGTTTGGTTTTATAGCGAATACCTAACATAACATTAACATTTATTGACCAGGATATTCCAAGCCTCTTCCTGAAAGTATCCCTGGTGGTTGTTATTGTTTGTATTGGTTGTTGCTTCTTTTCCATACTTTGGGAATAAATTCGAAAAGTTTTAATATTCCATCTTTCTCGGTTGCGATAAAGGAGGAAACTTTTAACCCGTGGTGATTTGAACTTGATAATATCGCTTTTTTCGCTCTCGAGTTTTTGAAATACATTTTCTCAAAGTAATGTTTTAAAATAGATTCCTCGCGTGTTTGAATTTCTGATGTTTATTTTAAGTAAGTCTTGTCAGGTAAGAAAATCATTCTGCGTATCGTAGTAATATTTAGAAACATTTTTGTAAGGGAACAGTTTTCATTAAAGAGTTAAAATATGTAAAAATAAATAGTAAATTATTTAATATATTAATAGAAATTGTATAGCTTTTTACATGGATCCAAATACCTGATTTACTTTGTGAAGCATGATTGATGCTCATGTTTGCGACTTTACATATTTGTTTTAAAACTATAAGCTACTTTTTACAATAACTCAGTAAACTATATTTTATACGACACAGATAATAAACATTGTTTAAGTATATTCTTGAACTCGGTAAAAAATTATTCAGAATATTTTTTTTTATTTCTTCTTTATTTTATCTAACCTTAACAGCTCTTGTGAACTCAATTTAAAGTTAATTACTGCAAAAGATATATTTTGATTCGAAAAACCAGAAACCATAGAGAAAAAAAAACTTGATTTTTTACCTGAAGGATTTTAGAAATAAACGTAAGATCCGCACTTGACCTTTTTTTATTTGTAAATTTTGTGGAATTACTTTATATTTAGTGAAAAAATTCTCAAGTTCTTCTACTAAATTGTGGTAAGTAGCTAATTTAATACGTAACAAATATTTATTTAGTACTTTAGTTAAATTCAAGACAAGTATTACTTATCGTAATTATTTAGTTTTAACTCAATATTAGCTAAGTAAATTAGCTTAAGGTAAACGTTTACTCGTTATACTTATTTAGTCTAATTTAAGCGAATTTTTAACGAAGTAAACTTTTTTTTCCTTAAGACAATGGACTACGAAATTCTTCTTAAAACTTGTTAATTGTTCTGAAATGAATAAAGTTTAGTAGAATTGTATATTTTATATTATTGATGCATATATATTTATCTTATGCAAAAGTAGCTAAAAGGTTATTGATAAATCTCTTACAAATTATATGCAATTTATAAAAGGATTAACTTTTATTTGGGATGAGCAGGGGGTAAGGATTCATACACAGAGATATTTTCGTGTCCAAATTTTCAAAATTTTTCTCAAGTATCTTTTCTTCTGCAAGAAAAATTATCACTCATGGCAGAAATGAAATAACTAGACATCATCTAACCTGGAATTTTTTTCTCCTTTTCTGTTTATTAACCGAGAAAGACTCGCGTTATGAATTGAAAGAAAAGAATAGTCACTGGTATATTAAATGGAGTAATTACGAAACACCTGAAGCATATTAAATGACATAATTACGAAACATATTATTTCTACTTTAAAAAAATCATTTAATTAAGGATAATTACATCCATTATTACATAAATTGATAAATTAAGTAATAAAATGGTGATAAACTGAAAATTAATCGAGCTATTAAAAGAGTCCTAGAAAAACATGAATTTTTTTCAGCAAATGTTTTGCATATTTTCTCTTTTTCAGTTTTTAAAAAAATGTTTGCTTCATAAGAAATGAAGTTTTCAAAACAATTTCAATCATTTAATAAATCAGCAAATGTTTAGGTTATGTACATCGAATGGGAAGGACTGTGATTGGACATGTCTGCATTTCCAAGCAATTTTGTATAGCACTACAAGTTGCTTTGTATCTCTGAACTCAAAAGGGTACTTTCTGCTACTTGTTTACTTTGTCTTTCCCCATAAAAAAATAGTATAAGCACAAGCATTATCTTCTGAACCATCGTTCTCCTTCTCTAACTCAGACCTCAAGGTTATTTAAGATTTTAATATCTGAATTACCTATTTTTTTTCCTCAAAAGATTCTTCTCTAATATCCTCTAACTTTTGAAATCTTTCTATTTCTTCATCATACGTCAAAGGAGGAAAAAATTGATTAGAAGGATTAGAAAACGCCATCGTTTCACGCTAAGAAATACTAACACGCACGAGTGAAAGAGACGTCAACACATCCTAAATAGCTCTATAAAACTGAAAAATCTTCTGAATGCTCAGATTTCACGCGGTACATGTAGAATTTAACGTTTGGGATAGATATTGAGGGGTCTAATTATATCTGCAAATAAGGAGAGACAAGAATAAATTTTTCCTTTGCGTGGGGTGTCGAAACATGACGTGCGCGTCTTCCCGGGTTAAGTTTAGAAAATAAACTATTTTTTAAAAATGTCGTTCGTTATATTAAATTTTCAGAAATTGAAAGAAAATAATAATATGGCAACTTCATTAGTCATAAAATCTATTGTACACGTTATCTATGCATTGGACTACGCGCTATTAAGAAATTATTATATAAAAAATTAATAAAACTGTATTAATGGTATTAAATCCCATAATATTAACGAAATTCATTCATTACGACTAAAATCTGTAAAATAATCGTTAAAATTATATGCAATTACAGTTATACGCTATTTCATATTATTATTATTAATAATAAATTTCTATTTAAGTTACATTTAAAGACAGGTAATTCTAACCAGAAAATCACTTATAATTGCCCTGAATCCCTTATATTTTCAGTGGAAAGCTTTAGTAGAAAAGAATTAAATCACGCAACAACTTTGAAAACCTTTGGCGAAACTTTTTTAATATTTTTCAGACACGATAACGAAAAATAAGACCGGAACTTCAAAATTAAGTTATAATTATTATAAATTAAATAATTTAATATAGTTTCTTTAGATCATAAGTAATGTATAAACAACACAAATGATAATACTAATCAACAAATGATTTAAAAAAACGAAAGAAAGTCAAAGAAAGTTTTTCGAAAAGAAATAGTCATAATTATTTCCTTTCATATCTCTTAAATTTGAAAAAGTAATGCTAATCGTAGGAATCTCAAATTCCTTCTTCGAATATAGACTATTTATTATTTGAATGTTACAATATGTATTCAAAAGACCGAAAAATTAAAAAGCAAATTTTTCAACAAATTACAATTTAATTTTGGGTTTCGGTAATTCGAATAAAATTCAAAATCTGAAAATCCGTTGACAAATCATAGAAATAGATCAAATGTAATGGGGAAGTAAGCAAGTATCAAGATTCCTAATTTGTATTCTCCCTTTTGCATTTTAATAAATATAATTTCCTAGATTTGAGAAGATAATTAAAAATCCCTTAGGTTTAACATTACTTTCACAAATTCAAAATGCCTGACAAAAGTAAACTTTAGAATTGATTTGTAAGTCAAATTTCTTATTATTCCAAATCTTTCGTATAACTCTAATTCTTAGGTATTTCATCATCGAATACAAATTCGCGATTCTTATTTGTCATTATGTTCTGATAATAGAAGGAAATTAAAATTTTGTAACTAAAATATTAACCCTTACGTTTGAAATGCTCTGCTGTAGAAAAATGTATTAAACTAAAGAAATTGAAGGTTCTGTTACCGATACATGTCTGTTATTTCATATATAGAGATAAAGGTATCATTTTTATATTTTAAAATAGGTACAAACAATAACTTGCAACCCACGCAATTAAACACCACTAGTTGCATTCTCCAACTGACCTGTTGGGGATTGGAAGTTTGTGTAGTTAATGTTTACAATACTACACAAAGAAGTGTGCATAGGAAAACATGAAACATCCTTAAAAAAGCTTGAACTTCGTAAGGCGTTTTATTATTCAATTCAGGGGAGAATTTCAAATTAAAAAAATCAACCTCCAACCTTCCAATAGAGAAACTGTTTTAGGACACAAACAAACGCTAACATATTGTTCAACATGTCCTGGGAATCCTTTGTTATACTTAGGGACCATTTTGTAAAAGTTCACTCAGTGATAGAATATAAATAATAATTCAGCAATAAATGATTTTATATATATATATATATATATATACTGTAATGGCTTAACCACATCCACTTAATATTTTGGTACACAACATTTATCGATTTCTACTATTTCAAGGGTTATATCAACATGAAATAGTATTTTAATTTTTATTTATAAAATATTTGTTTCAAGTTTGTCATAAGAATTCTTACCAACATAAGACCTTATTAACAAAAACGGTCTTTACAATATATATCTCCCTTCAACAGTCATTTTCAATTCCCAGCTTATACAAACCATGACGATCTACCTAAAATCACAGATTCACCAAACAAATTCGATTAATGCGTCATTCGGTAGATGATTATAACCCCGAAATTAATTAGTATCTAATGTCTTTGGACCAAGAGATTTGTATTCATGGCATTGCATATTTCTGCGACCGAGTCATTAGAAACTATTTCCATACCCTCACCATTAGGTCTGCAGATGTCCGCGGTGGCATGTTAAGTATATGAGCTTGGCCATTGTATCTTCTCACATTAGCTGATTGAAAATTCGTTCCCAGAATGAGAGAGTGGAGTGGATAGTTTAGACTTTGGAGAATGGAGAACATGTTCCGATTTTATTGCATACAGAATGAGCAGGATGATGGGACGGTCCTCAAAGGAAGGTCTATTGCATTGGCGTCCAGTAGCTACCGAATATAGATTTGGAAGAGCATTATCCTAGTGTGGAGGGAAATGTTAAATGAATCCGAATAATTACTGAAAATTTCAGTGTGAAACTATTTGATTCTTGGAATATGTTTGTATTTTAGTATATCTGAATGTCTATAAAAGCGTCTTTTGTTAATAAACATTTTATGTTTATTGAAAATATTTCTACCTAAAATTTATTTGTTTTCTTAAATAATATTAGGTATATGATATCATATTATAGACTCCTCCTTTTCCTTTAGGTGTCAAATTTAAATTATAGTTGATGATGCGAAATATCTATAGTGGCAAAAGAAAAATCTACCAGTAAATATGCTATATTTTCAAAAATCTATGTAACAAATATTTTCTGGCTTTTATTTCAAAACCATTTACTAAAACTATGATTACTATCATTATATAACAATTTAAAAGTGAAATAAATGAAAAGTTATTCAATTTCATTAACCCTTATATATGAAAGAATTTTAATATAACTGAACCTAAATTTGAATTGAATTCACAAAGTGATACTTCGGTTTCTGTTTTGTTTTATTTGTATTCATAACTATTTTACAAACTTTCATCAAATTAATTAAATTATCATCATGCTACAACATTTTATAAAAGAAACAAACAGCTTTTAGAAAAGTAATACAGCTTTTTTTAAGGATGAAAAAGGAAAAAATAATCTTCGAGGACAAATTTAGTCCATAATTAAAAGTACTACTGATGGAACAGAATAACTTCCAAAGAGAACCGAAATATTGGTTTGACTTAATGCAATAACATTACATTAAGTACATTGCTGTTTTTACTAAATTTGGAAATATATTTTATTTTATAAGAATTTTATCGTATATTTCACCAATTGTAATTCATTGAATATATTTTAGAAAACAAAGTAGGATGTAAAATGTACGCCAAGAAAATATGATAATATTATTATTCTTTTTATTCAAAGACAGAAAATACGATTTGAAATATATGAAGACCTGAAAGAATCTGAGTAAAATTTCATCTTTGATCGAAAATTTAGAACCGCACTTATAACTTATCTAGCTGTTCGCAAGAAGCACATTTGGTTTTAAAACGTTTTCTCTCACTTATTTCCATAAATTATGGATTCAAATCTAGTGGATTTAAGGCTTTTCCCGAGTTTGAGAAATTTCGCACGAATCGCGGACTTTGAGTACCATTTCTGAATACCATGTTTTGAGAAACTTTCGTGATAAAAGAGAAATTCTATGTATAACAGAATAAAATTTTCATCACTCAGCATAAAAAAAGATGATGGATGTGTTGTTATTATTTTCTTTGTTATATTTGGGCAGAATTGAAGGATATATTTTTGTTTGCTGATAAATATAAAATTAAAGCTGAAGCTTTAATGATTAAAGCTTTGTGACAAAAAAAAAAATAACTCATTCTTAGAGCCTTTGGAACTAATAAAAGATTAAAAATATAAATTTATACTCTTGTTACATTTTTTAGGAAATTTGGAACTATGTTGACTAGACTGCAATAGATAATAGATAATTGAAGTAAAAATGACAAATATATTTTAATTTTTTTCAAAAATAATCATATGGATTAAAATTTATCAAAGAATTTTGTCATTTGGGAATGAAACTTGTTTCATATTAATTCTGTATATATTCATTGTTGTTACAATTTCAAGTTGGTTTTGTCATATGTATCAAAGGAATCATTTGCGCGCTTAAAAAATGTCAGATTTATTTCTGATTCTAAAATACTATTGTCCCTGTAAAAAACATAGATTATCCAATCATAAAGTATTAAGCTTTTTGGCTTGATTTAGCTGTGTTTTAAAAATTACAAAGTTTGATTCTCTTTTTTTTCAAAAAACCGTTTTTAAAATTTAAGTATTTCATATGCCTGTGTGAAAATTACTATCTCTCAAATATTTATATTTTTTTTTTTATTTCTGATTTATAAGCCCCATATTTTGTGAAATTTAATAAAATAAAAATTTATGTGCTTGCATATAGTAATAAAAAATGTTGTCCCAATTATTTATCGAAAATTAAACCAGAGATAAATCTCAATGTTTTCCATTTCTAACATTGTAAAAAGAATTAATTTATTACTTAGAAAATTCTATACTATAATTTTGCAATAGGTTGACACATAAAAAGTGCAAAACATTTCCTAGAAAAAAATAGTGGTAAACTATATATTAAATGATAAATTATATTCATAACAGCATTTAATTTTAAACAGGAGCAAGCCAAACTGCAATTCCATACATAAGGTTAAAATTGCAACTTTCAATTGCTGTCTCTTTAAAAACGACTTTAAACATTGAGAAAATTTTAAATGTGGTCATAAAATATTAACATACATTAAAAAAACCAATATTCATTATTTTTATGCGAAACCCTTCAAAACTTATTGTAATACTAAATGTAAGAGATAAAAACGAGGTTTTTTTTTCATGCGAAGAAGGAAATACATTAAGAAATGCACTTAAGTTACATTATGCTTGCAATGCTTTAAAAATTCATAGCCTTACTTTACCATTCAAAACATCGAGCTGAATGCTTTTGATTTTCCTTGTAAAGCGAGTATTTTATCCATTTTAAAATTTCACTCAGTTTTCTTAAAGTCAATACGGTACTCAAATTTTCTTTCGATGTATTTCTCTATTTAGTATTTTGCTTGTTTTTGACTATGCTATTATATATATATATATATATATATATATATATATATATATATATATATATGCGTTCTTTCAGAGAAATAGTTGGACGGGAACATGTACGTTGAATGAGAATGAAAGACGAAATTGCATACATTGTATGATTTCTAAATTTATCGTGTCTGGAGTAATGCTTTGTCCATAAACAAATGCAATCCTTTGAATATTTTATGCAATGCTGTATGTGTGTTTTTGATTTTGAATGCATTAAGAGTGAATTGAAAGTAGATTGACAGAGATAAGTGGTAATGTATTACTACTAGAAAAAGTATCATGTATTTATTTTATTCTGAATTTTGAAAGTTTCAAGTGATACAATGTAGCGATAAATGAAATGCATTTTTAATATTATGCACCAAATTCGTAACGATTTATGAATGTATTAGTACTTGATTCTTTGCGATGTCATTTTTTAAATGAAATTTCATTTAAACTGAAGTAAGAATGTTGACACATTCCGATATTGTAAGCAGTATTGCTTACTTTGTAAAATAAATTGACTCCAGCGTATTGTATTATTTAAATTATGCATTTTAAGATTAATTCAAGCAACATTTTACTAACTAGACTATGTTTAAAGTGACAAAATTTAAGGAACCTTTTTCAAAAAATTGGTCTTACTGTCACCAAATTTTAATGGGCCTTTATTGCAATTTTTATATGTATTCATTGTATTTTTATTTGTATTTATGTGACTTCTTGTTATTTAATTATTTTTTCACGCTTCTTTAACTGTCTCTTCCAAATTGATTATAAATCATAATTTATAAGAAGAAAAAAAAGCATATCCCTACTTTAAGAGTGTTTAAATACAAATCAGTATGGTTTTGGAAAATATTAATGAGGTTATGTTTATTATATTTGAGCCTTTTGCATTGAAAATAAAGTATTTACTTTAATTAGTAAGGCATCGTTGCAGAGCTTATTTAATCTTGAAATTAATTTTTATTCTTTAGAATGCAATATTTCTGTAAATATATCCTGTGATTTTGAAACAACTTCTTTTATCTATGAAAACTCCTCAAACGTAGTTTTGCAAAAACTTATTATCTGCAAATTATATAAAATCAAAGAAACGTTTACTTTCAAATTACCTAGACATCAGAAATTTTTGCATTAATAAAATATATTATTTTCAGCTTTCAGAAAAAAATCTTTGGTCAAAACAGCAAACGAGTTTGTGAGTTAGCTTCGAATTCTTAACGAAGGCAAAATGCATGCTATAAAAATGTGACAAAGTTTATAAATAAAGATAGTGTAGATGTATGCAAACACACAGAGTTTACTGCCTTTCATTAAAAATTAGGTTCATTTATATACTTTTAACTATGTTACAAAATAGTTAATTAATAAAATATTTACGTGTTGTATTTTAATTTAAAACATTTGTAGTTGATAAATGTCTTGTTTTAAATTTAATTCAGGCTGTACATAACCATTATTTCATAACAACTATTTTCATTAGCATAATCAAAATTTGCCTCATTAAAAACTTCTTAATTTCAAAAAAATACAATTAATCATCAAAGAAACATAATTACGTTATAATAATATATAGAAAATTCTCAAAGTCTCATTAGTAGATTGTAAATGAATTTCATTTCTTTCCTATTTTCCACCTCTTTGAAAATATTATATTATTTTACTTGAAAATTTTGTTAATTTATATTTGTTCAAAATTCAAATAAAAGAAGATGAAAAGAAAATTATCCCGCTTTAAAATATGCCTAACCACATTTGACAGCCGAATTTCAATTACTGCATTTTTAATTCAGAAAATGTAATTTATTGTCTTCTAAACTATTACACTGAAAAAAATAATTTAAATGCAAATGTGTCTTCAACTGAATTGAAGAAATAACTTATTAACAAAACATTCTAACATTTTAATTGAAAAAATGTACTTATAATGAAAAAAATATTGTAATTAAGTAAAATGAAGAAGATATCTTTGAGAATGTTTCCATTTTTCGTTTTCTAGTATCCAAACTTTTAAATAATAATAATTCTTTCGTAGATGAGTATTATTTTATTTTATTCATTTCCTTCTCTTCAAGCAAGAAATAATTTGTTTTTGTTCTAAATGGAATTTATTTCCACTAGCATCGAATGAAATAAAACTGAATGAATATAAAACCATTACAAATACACGTTTTTCTAATACGTGTCGCTTTTAGGTAATGGTATTTTCGCGTCGCTTTTCGGATCTCACATTAAATTCGACTGTGTCTGTAATCAGTTTTAGAGTAAAGGTAATAGAGGGTAAACGAAAGTTAATTTATATTTATTCTCATAATACTTATCTTTCGCAAATAAAACGTACAGAATAAAAACAAATCTAGCATCGTCCAATGCCCACCCTTACTCCATCTCGGGTCAGTTACCCAACCTCCTGCACCAAACAACTCACTGTGTATATACAGTATAAGTGGCCGACCTCTTACAGAAACACTCATCACAGGAGGCGCGACTTTAAGTATCACCAGAGAGTTATACGACTTAATTTCCCAACACAGCCCCCGTACATTAATGAGAATGTTAAATTCCGCAACAAATTGCCTCTCTTGGCCAGCCTGTAAACACTTTACGCTTTGACAGCACTACATCTGTAGGCTAATGTTGAATTAAAGTTAATACGGCAGATTTAAAACGCTGTTTAGGAACTAAGAGCCCGGGAATGATTACAATCTTTATTGGATGGCCTTTTCCGGAGACCTTCCCCTGGTTTGTGTTCGGAACTCCGCGAGGGAATTTTCTGGAGTGCGAGGAAGTAGGTGGGAGGATTTATCCCCCAACAAGAATTTTGGACCAGGATTTTAATGCTGGCTAATATGACCCTAGAGAGCGTGTAATTCCTTTTTGGGGCCTTAGAGAAGGAGTGAGGGTGAGCATGTAATCGATTAGAGCTGCTGATTCGGATTGCCGGAAGGTGTAAGGGGACTTTGAGCACTGTTTAGAGTCGCACGGTGCACAATCGGGGCATTTAGGAAAGTAGCGCTACAGCCCTTCATCCTAACAAAAGGACTGGGTACTTCATTTAGGTAGAGTTAAGAAGATTGACGAAGAGAGAGAACACATATCTATCTATATTATATATATATATATATATATGGACCGAGGAAGTTTTGTTAAGGGAATTAATAGAAATATGGGATTTATTCAATCCTAATTATCATGTTTCAAAGACTTCATTGAATAAAAATGTAATAATAGAATTGAAATTTACAGAATATTGTCATCGAATATTTGTTATTGTAAGGTTCTGGCATTTGATTTCTTGATCTTGAGGATCTCAAATTTTATTTTTTAAAAAAAATATTACATTTAAAAATGAAGTCAAATATGGCTTAAATTTCTATTAATTTTGACTACTCCCAAATATTTTTTTCTCAAAAACACTCATAAGAAATTTCGCTACTATATTTCTCCTATACATACACACACACACAGAGAGAGAGAGAGAAACAGATATATATATATATATATATATATATATATATATATATATATATATATATATATATATATATATATAATTATTTGGTAAGGTATCCTAGTGATCATGATTGAGAACTAGTAGTTAGCTTTCAATTAGTCTAGTTGTGGGCTTGAATCATGATTCCACTAAAGACCCTTTATTTAACAGGTGTGGTACACGTTGAACTTGCTGAGACTCAAATTCCTTTATTTGACACTTTGTGAAAATTACGACAGTAGGGTTTCAGCTCAATGTCGTCCTCCTCCCTGACTTGGTTCAAAATTATGAGGTCCATCACAAAAAACCCACATATTGCTTTCGAATGAGACTGTAAGAAGCAATTAACTCCCTCCCCTTCTCCTTCAGATAAAAGAAAATATCATATTTCTCTTTAGAAATTTTTAGTAGATTGTATTGTCATTGAAAGATAGAAAAATGGTATCTTATTCTCTAGCAATTGATGAAAATGTTCAATTTATATTGTTTGGCTTTTTCCAATTTTTGAATAAAAGAACAAAATTTTCGCTTAAAAATGATTTTAATATTAAAAAAAATTAAAGAAGTCGAATTTTTGTTTTAAACAAAATATAAGTACTTATCCATGAACACATAATGTCATTTTCCTTGTAAGCAATTTAATCTTAGTAAAAACAGCAAGTAACACTCACAAGTCCTTTTCCCAACTTCTTTTTTTTTATTCTTTTTACATGCTACTCTAAGGTGACCAGATTTTAATATTCGAAAAGCGGACGCCATTGTAGGGAATCTTGATTAAAAATTTGGTACCTAAAAAATACCTACATTTGGTTCCTAAATAAGTTACAAACATAAATAATCATAATCTAAATAGCTTATTTGTGGACATCACTTGTTTAACTAGCACTAGCATGCAAAACAATATGTATCGTATGAGAGACAGTTACAAAACTCAGTATGCGAAGGCGTTACTTCGTGGACGACCAACAAACTCCTTTCACCCTGACCTTTCTCTTCTCTAAATTTCCCCTCAGTTTCCAATTTTTGTATAAGATGTAATTCCTTTGCTACAATGTTCCAAATGATGCTAGATCGCTAGCGGAACATGTCTCCATAAGAATAAAATCTATGGAAGTGTAAGAAGTTTTCTCTTTTGATTTTACTGCTAAAAAATGTTTTCGTCACTGCCAATGTCAAAAAATGCCACTGTTCATTAAGTCCAAACAATGGTGGTCATTTTCTAGCAACTGATCAAGACGAACTTTGATAAGCAGTTCCTTATATTCAGTTATCAACAATTATTTTTATTATTAAAATTAACATTGTAAAATTTACAAAAATAATATGAAGCTCATATCCTGGTGAATTAGTTACATGGAAGCTGAAAAACGTATATTCCCTTCTCGTTCTCAAGACGTTTCCTTGCTTGTCATGCATTCTTTCTAAAAATCGGGACTTCCTTAAAACCGAGCGGGATGAGGTATAAATTGTTAAGAATCGGGACTGTCCCGCTAAAAGCGGGACGTCTGATCACCTTATGCTACTCTAAATTTTTTATAAATGATCTCTATATTTCTAATTTGTTGTCAACTCTTATATAAAATTATTTAATTTATAGAAGAGATTTTTATACTTAAATATAATTCAATATAAATTTTTTAAACTGTTAGAATCTATTTTTAATTACGTAGAAATAATCTCACTAGTTTGTGCAAATAATTCCGGATAAGGGTTTTTTATTTATTATTGCAGCTTGT
Source organism: Nephila pilipes (assembly GCA_019974015.1). Classification (NCBI taxonomy): domain Eukaryota; kingdom Metazoa; phylum Arthropoda; class Arachnida; order Araneae; family Nephilidae; genus Nephila; species Nephila pilipes. The sequence goes on from BMAW01068347.1 coordinate 1,074,112, forward strand.
TATCTATAATCATTATCCAAAATCATTTTTCTGAATACTTGAGTTACCTTAAGGTAAGAAAAGGCTAAAAAAACTGTTTTCCAAAATTTTTGGGACACATTTCTATTTAGTTCTATCATCAAGATGTAGCTTTCCGATTTCATTATTTACTATTTGATGCATATTAATTTACTCAAAGTTCGGTCACTAAGTAATGAGCCAAAATAATCAAGTAGTCAAATCTTTAATCTAATTTTATTCTCATTTAAGAATAATCAAAAGCTAATGCGGGTATTTTGAATATGGAGAAAAATTCTGGAAGCGTCCGCTTCTAAAGATTAATTAAGAAAACGTAAATGGTTTCTTTCGAAAGACTTGACTAAGAAGATAATGACGTCATTCACCATAATATTGCGGCCACAAAATAACGGCATCTCTTTCCTAGGAAATCATAGCTTAAGGCTCTTTCTTCTCAGAATAAGAACACATCAAACTTCAATATTCATGTCTTCTAATCTCTCTCACTTTACTCATACTAACTTTAAGCTTTTTTCAGCTTATAAATACTATCTTATTAATCTTATTCACTTCATTTCAGTGTATGTACGATAATTTACATAAATCACGATTAATTTATAAGCAGAGGTTCTCAAATCAAATAGCGTCCTTGCAAAGTCACAAAAGGTTTGGTGAGGAGAAGTAGGTGGGAGAATCCCTATAAAAAGTTATCATACTAATCTTTTATGTAAAATTAGCCTTAACATCGAAGTTTTTATACTTAATTATTTTCTGATTAGTTTATTAAAAAAAGGGGCATAGGCATTTTCGGAACATAAGAACATAATTTGCTTATATTTTTAAAAAAAATTGTATGTATTTATGTTTTATTTAAATGACTACAACTGTTCATCAATATGAACTATGAATGTTATTTTGCTGTTTATATTCTTGCTAGGTGTCCTTGAAAGAAATCTACGAACATCTCATTATTTTTTTAAAACCTCCATACCTTCATAAAATTCACTCATTTCCTAAGAAAAAATTCAAAGTTTTAAAGGCAAATAATCGTTCATTTTTTCAAAAAAAAAATATTCATTATAATTCTTTACTTTATTTTAAAAAAAAAAATTTCGACTTAAATACCGAAAAATGCATTAAAATGTTTAATTATTTAAATAAAAAGTTTAAAAATATTGAACAAAACAATTTTCAAAAATAAATTACGTTAAAAACGCAGATTTATTTAACATTATCTTTAATTTCAATACAAAATTCATTTTTTAGCGATACACGAAAGGTATAAACAAATTAAATCATGTTTTAACCAAAAAAAAAAGCAGTTTCATGAAATTTGGAAGAAAAGAATGCATACTTTAAGACGAAATCGTTGGATTTTATAGGATTGTAATTATCGTAACTTTTTTTCTTTCTCTTCAAACTGCAAGAGCATCACCGCAATTTTGATTGGAAAGAAATTATACAGTTACAAAAATTTCACATTAGCTCAGTTAGAAAATAAATGGAATTATATTTTTCTTCCTCTTTTGCGTTTGATTATTTTTATTAAAGACATATCATCCAAAACTGCGAGTCGGACTTATTTATACGCTAGTAAAACTTTTATTCTTAACAATCAACATTTATCTAATAAATGAAGCTAACTTTAAAAAAAATAATAAAATTTTTAATTTGCTTGTTATGAGCCTTAAAAACAAAATAGAATCATTAAAATGGAAAAGAAATTATCTGGAAGCTTGTTTTGTTTCAAGGAATAATTCAAATGAAGGAGAGGATCTTCATAAATCATTAATAAGTAAAGTTATACTCATTTGTAGAAGAATTTCTGTTTAGTATATTTATTCTATATTTTCGAAATTAACGTATAAATTCTAATTTTTTTTTCTAATTACATATTAATTTATCAAGTTTATCCATAAATTGTATAATTTGGATAGTTAAAATGCTTATTAAAATTATGTAATTAAAAATTTAGACAAATATATTTCTAAAAGTTCATATTTCTAAAAGTATTGTTTCATATAAATAAATAAATACTTATGACTGATAATTTACAATAAAAATTGTTAAAGTCTACATTAAACGAGTTATTAATGTTAAGCTGAAAAATGAAGTTAAATTAATAATAGTTGTACTAATTTAGCTAATAGTAGTTAAATTTCATGATGGTTTTTTTTTAACTTTCTTATCTATTTTTAATGTAATTCCTATTTTTATTAAAAAGTGTTTGAATTTAATTAAACTTGTAAAATTAACATGACCAATTTACACACTTTTATCTGAATAACAATTTGAATAAATTTTGATAGAAGAAATTGAACTGGCACTTTTTCATAAATGAATGTTAATATATTTTGTCACTAGGTAAAAAATTTTTAAAATTAGCAACTATTTCTTTTGATTTAAGTAAAAAAATGATATTAATATTAATAATATAATAACGTAGTTTATAGTCTCAATAAAAATACTAAATAAATGTTGTACTAAGTATATGTAGTTTAAAGAATAGTTAATTAGTTCTGAAATATTTTAAACAATTCTAATATTGTCAGATACAGAAAAAAAGGGGCTCTTGATTTAGAATTAATAAGCAAGACCTTTAATACATCAAAAAAGAAAAAATTAACCGTGCTAGTATTCTCAGAAAAATTTTATTATAAGTTTTTATTTTTAAGAAGTTGTTGCAATTATTGTCATTTTTACTTTGATAAAATATATTTAAGATTACTTTATCTTTTGTTAGAATGTTTGCAGCAATAAGAACACCAAATTTCGACACATTAAATAACTCATATTAGTCCAGCCTGTATTCACATATATGGTAAATACGAATATACCATTAAGAAAGTTTTATATATCAAGTCTTCGAAAAACATTGTTAATTTGTATTTATGTAAAATATTTGATTACATGATCACTAAATGATTAATTCATATACTTTAAGGGAAATATGTGTTATAGAATAATTATTGATTTCTCCTTTTCCCTTTAGCATTTCAGTTCTATAAAATAAATATTTTTTTTCATAAAATAAATATTTTCCTATCGGCTGAAAAAAATTAGAAAATATGAAGCTTACCATTTATTGAATACATTAGAAAATATACTATTATAAGATTCAAAAGACACTTTACAAAAAAAATTTATGAGCCTTTTATTAAACATGTTTAAGAAAATAAACTCCATTGAGTATTGCTGCATTAATATACTTTACATACTGCAATAAAGTATATATTTATTATCAATGTTTCTTATCCAGAAAAATCACAGAGTCAATAACAGATCTACAAACATATTTTCTTTTACTTTATTTTCAATCTCTTAAACTTAAACATGACATTTCATTAAATTCGGAGTTTTCACACATTTTATTTATGTGAGAAAATTGTCCTTTAAAATTAAGAGGTTAAATACATTTTTGTTTTAAATTTCTTATTTATTAGTACAACTTTTTATCATTTGGCAGAAATTTGATTATCTCTGATTTCTCCAGTTGAACCTTTTCGAGTGTTGGAAATGGGAAGAAATTTTTATTTTAATAAATGTTTGTAAGAAGTCATCTAGACTTAATTATCGAAATTTTCATTACAAAATCTAAACGTAATACGAATATTTCATTAGTTTTGTATTTCCGTTTTATATATATTTTATATATAAGATTAAATTTATCAAAAGATTTCAGAATAAATAAAAAATAATGTATTTTAAAAGGAACATTTATTAATTAATAAAAATACACAAATGACTTTAAAAAATACAACATTTTTTAAAAATGCATTCCTTGTCAAATAACTTTAATTTTTACATAATACTTAAGTATTAATATTGTTTTTTATTACATACAAAATTGTGCTAAACTAGCATTCCCTTTGTTGTGGTATTTTATCATTTTTTTTAAAACTTACATGAATTTCAATTCTTATTCGATAACAATTAAAATGAAAACTACTAAGTTTAAAATTCAACTCTAACTGATTATTTTATACATTTTATATTAATCTCTCATATTTATACAATATAATATGTATAAACAAATGTACTCTCAAATTTAAGAAATAAAAATTTATATTTCTGAGACTGTATAGTATTCGCGAATTTTGTCAAATTTTAAGCTTTTAAAGGAAAAAATATGTAAATTTCTATAAAAAATCAAAACTAAGCTAGTTATACTTAAATTTGCCAAGAGCAGTTCTGTATGCAAATGTAACTTTACTTCTTAAATGTAAAATTACTTTTACTTCTATAAGTAGATAGAATCATGTTAATGAAATTTAATTGCTTTATGAATTATTTAATTAAATATTGTTTTAGAATTAGTTTTTTTTATATATCATCTGCTTTTAATTCGTCTAAATACATATTTTAATTTTCAAATTTCCCTTCCTTTTAATTATCAATTTTTTCTTTCATTTAATTCTTAATTTTCTCTTCCTTCAACTTTATCTTTCTTTTTTTAAAAAAATATTTCTCGTTCCAAGCATTTTCTACGAAATTGCATCGATTCACACGTACACAGTCATAAATTTTCAATTAAAACCAAATCTTATTCTAATCCATTTTTTTTTCCAAAAAATATCAAAAAAGGCAAGTAAGTAGGCTCTGTCATCCAAGCTCCTCACCCAATAGCGATAAACAGTGAAATACCAAAAGAAAAACACTTTGGAAAAAATAATAAATAAACCACTGAACTGTTCTTCACACGTCTAGCAGAAATTGGTCCCTGGATACCCTATTCACCACAACACACTGTAATCGAACGAACTTCTCGAAACCTCCCTCCTCTTAGTTTTATCCAACGGTGTGTATTATTCTCATTTTATTCTAGACAGCTATCTCGATTTTCACGTAAAAGATGAGACTTGAGACTGTAAGGCTATTCTGTTGTAGTATCAGGTAATCAGGATGTAGTGTAATATATCCTGGAAAAAGATTGATGCCAAGATGTCTACAGTTCAATCGATAGAAATTCGTTTTTGATTTTAAGTAAAGACACGCCATCATTTCATATTTGTTTATAGCTGGAGTATATAAACATAAGATAAAGGGCTATTATTTCATCGTGGTTTAGTAATTAATGCTCGAGATTGATTATTGTAACATATATAATCTTATTAAGGATAAGTAGTTAAATCATTAACTGCTCGTGCATAGTAACAAAACAAAACAAAAATTACGTAAGAATCTGGATTAAAGGAATGAAAGTTTTAAAAAGATGCAGTGAAATTGGAGTTATAATCCTTTGTTATTGAAATACTTTTTATAGTTTTTCTTAGCATGAAATTTTTTCAAAGCAGTCGTCTAAGTGTAGCAAAGGGCTTCCAAGAATTCATAAAATGCTGATGCTTAAAATTGGAGTCTCCTTCGATTTGTCTATAGGAGCATACTCGGTAACTATTAAACAAATATATGCTTCCATCAAATAGCTTTTCTCTCTCTCAGGCCTAAAAAAAACATATATAACTATTTCTTCAGCATACATATAAATTGTTTTACATTACAAAAGAAGTCAAAATCCTTAGCGGAATCATATAAGGAATGCAAACGTACACTTGGTCCCGTAATATTATGGATTCATCAATAAAAACAATTTTTTTGAATAATTATCTTAGGCTTACATTTTCGATACATTTAAATATAGATATTTTTGTTATTTTGTATTATTTTGCTATTTTGGAAGATTGCTTCAGAAATCAATCAAATATAATAACTTTCAATAATTAATTTAATTAAATTCTTTTAATTTGATGTACTGAAATGTATGAGCTCCATTTTTTCTTCTCTTTTCTAAATAAGGAAATTGCAACCTATGATAAATATTTTTTTATTAATAAGATAAATCCCGAATCATAATTTTTTACTCATTACCACAAAACATTTTCCGATTAACTATCCACAATTTTGTAGCTTGATTTCTTACTATATAGACATTTTAAGTAATTGGGTGTCGTTAATTACAATTTCGTTGAATTCGTCTAATAATTCGAACATAATCACTTGTCTTCGGAGACATAAATGCTTTGACCATAAATAACAAATACGACAATTCTATGTATTTAATCAAAAACAAAAAAAAATTTCAACGGTTATGTTTTATTTCAACAATAAGTATTTATTTTGCAAAACATTACATTACTAGTTTCACATTTAATTTTACTTTTGGTATTATTTATCATAAATTACATTTTCACATCAGTTACAATCAATATGTATGAATAATTTATAAATTATCAGTAATGAATATATACATCTTTTTTAGAGAATTCCTATCATTAACTTGGCATGAAATAATAGTAATACTCTTTTTTGTAAATTCATAAGTTTTCAAGTAAACTTAACGGGGATAAATACTTTCCGAATTCCGATATCAAAATACTAATACATATCCACTTAAAAATACACTAACATCGTTAAAGGCTATGTTGAAATATGTTACTACGTGGAATGTACTTTAGAAAAATATGTCGTAATCATTTTTTTCGATCTTAATTAAAGAACTTGTGTATTACTACACTGGAAAAAAGTAACTGGATATTTCAATAGGGGGAAAATAAATAAAAATAACTGAAAAGGAAATCTCATAAATATTATTCGTGTTCAATGTCTTGATAAAACCTCTTACATTTTTTAAATTCTCTATACACTTAATAAGAATGCAGTCTCTTTCACTTTTGTTCAGTAATTTTTATATTAAATGCTACATTGACTTTCATTGTATCATTTCATACGCAAAACTACCATAATATTTCCATAAAAAGCTCCGTAAATATCTCCATTACTTTAAAATCAAAATGAAAAGAGCAAGTATTACAAAATATCGAAAATAATTTTATTGAAGTGTTCAAATTAACATTTTTAACGCTTTGAAAGTAAAGAAATATTGTGTATATTTTTATTTGAGCCACATAACATTAGGTGCTAAATTAGTATGATTGCTGTTTTGAACGACCAAATAGTAAAGGGTATCGAATACTCTCAGCACATAAACAAATTCAACCAGGAAACATTTAAATCATTCGCAAAATTATTAATTCATCCTTATTACATTAACCCACACCAAAATAACAAGTAACCAATTATTTTCTTGTGGCAGCAACACGTACTTATTTAATGACACAGTTAAAACAACTTTATTATAGATAATTGTGTTTGCACGGTATTTGCATTCAATAAAGGTAATCAAAAGCTGAGACAAAACGCATTCAGTGTGAAAAAACGTTATTTATTATCCGTGTTGAAGAATGGCTTTAACAAAATTCCATCAATGAATTATAGATCGTAAAAGACTTAGTTTACGATGAACCTCCTGACGTTACTTTTTGTTTTTCCATTTTACGGTATAAATTACGGATATCTTGTGTTTAATAGGCAATAAAATTCGCGTTCTGTTCAATAAAAGAATTGTTTATTTTGTGCAAGGTAACTGATTATGAAGTTTGTAATGATGTGACGATGGAACAAATGTAAATAAAACTATCAAACCTTTTTAGATAATTTACAAATTTATTATCCATAAATAATGGTATCAAATTAATTGGCTGTACGTCAGATTTTACATTTTGATACACTATAAATCACAAAATATTATTTTGTAAATATTATATATGCAATAAAAATACAGGGAGAAGCTGAAAAGAGTCATTTATCAAACACAGTCTTTAAATTTTGAGAGAAATGCAATTTATTTCTTATTTTCAGAAAAAAACTATCAACGGTATACGAAAAAATCTTTGCATTTGAACCAGTTATATATTTGTGTTATATTTCATTCATTATTAAATCGGTAATATAACTTTTCTTCCATAAATGGTAACATAAGTAAAATAAAAATATTTTTACATCCAAAAGCATTTATTTAACTTAATTAAAATATTTAGAATATAACACAAAATTCAGTAATGATAAATGATTTAACATTTAAGTTTGCGTTTTTCTCTTGTTTAAAAAAAACCCTTTTTAATTTTTTTATGTATTAATTCAGAATGTCAATTACATGAAACGAAATAATTCATTAATAGAATTTATATGCAAATGTTTATTTATTTGGCCATGAAACTTTCCACTTACATGGCATTCAATCATTTTATGTTAGATTTTATTCTTGCTTCAATGACTGGAAATAATTATGTAATTTATTACCATGATAGCTATATTAACAAGTGTTAACTCTTAATGGTATGATGCTAATCAAATCAATGTTTTTAAATATATTCTTAAAGTATAGATTATTGATATATAATAATTATATATACAGTAAGTTCACTTAATAAATTTAATTAAACATTTTTATTCATCAAAAATTTTTGAATCATACATGAATGCACACATTCTCCGTAAGAACTTATTATGTATTTAGATAAACTCAATGAGAAGTATACATTCTAATTTATAAAAGTAAGTGTTGAAAGAACCACATATTATAATGAAAAAAATATGAATGCGCGTAAAATATATTCCCAGTGCTTAAAATTATGTACATATTTGCTATATTAACGTTGTAAAACAAAAATCAAGCACGATACATTGCAAAAGCTTTTCTATAAATTTAGAAGTTTATTAAAAAAAAGAATTAGAACAAGAATTAGAAGTTTTAGAAAAAAAAAAAGTTTGCTTTAAACATAAAATGGTATGCCAATCCCAATTGTATGAAAACTGACCAGTTTCCGTGTTCATCAGGTGTGCTGGTTGAAATAAACCAAAGTAAATAAATAAAAATGCAGCCGAAAATATGAAAAAAACAGTCTTTTTTTTTCTTGTCTTATTATCGTATATTCTTGCGTTTTCCATGTTTTAATTTTTTTTTATTGATTCTGAAGAGTGAAATTGATAAAAACTTTTCTTAAATTATTGCAATAAAGCTAAATGAAAGAGCTAGTGAAAGCTCGAATGGAGATGACAAAATTTGTCTTACATGTAATAAAAATTTATTGATAAAATAAACTGAAGATAGTACATCAATATTTGAAATAAAATATATCAAATTTTAGCATTAACTAAAACTAAATTGGAGAAAAACTGGAAAAAAATGAGAAATAAAAAGAAATTTCTTATCCTTATGCATAATATATCTACTTTTAAACTTATTCAACGAGCTATACAAATTCAATAATGTGGTCAGTTTTCATAAGAGAGTTTTCCCACCCACAATAGCATCCGAATGATAAAGACCCGTCTGAGGTTTCATAAGTCCGTCAACACCAGCTGCCGTTGGGAAGGTTTTCTTTCTTCTGCCCACAAAGTTATTCCAGAGACGCAAAACTACGAATAGCACTATAAGAAGATGTGAGAAATATATTGAGTATACGTATTATGTGAGGCATTGATTTCCTTATAGATAACTATAAGGTTCACTTCATTTGAGAAACGCTAACTTTATGTTTAATAGTATTAAAACGTAGAAATGACATATATAGTCTAATAAACAAGAATTGCCATTCGAAATCCTAAAATATTCGTTTTTATGGGATAGTATCAATTTTAAATATTTCAAAACTACGTACAAATTGTATTTTATGTAATGAGACGTATAACTTATATAATTATTACAAAAATTACTTTTTTAATGAAGTTTCTCAAAAACATCAAATCTACTACTCCAAATTTAAAAAATATTGATATTTATATGAGAAATTGTGTGTGAGAATAACTAAACATATTTCGATTATTCTAAAAGTGTGAAAAGAGTCCATTTTGATTTCTTTTTTAAAATTTGAAAATCATGTATTTATTTTAAATAAAATTATGATGTTATCATTTATACAGTGTTTTATATTCAAATTACTTGCTTATAAATTAACATTTTTTCAATTGATATTTCAAAATTTATGAATTTTTAATCCTCCAGTCAACGTAATATACTTATAATTATAAAAACTGTCTTTTATTTTGAAATATAATCAATATTACGTCTTTAATAAAATAATCATAGGAAGACCTAGATAACGTAATCATACAAATATGTCCGGCTAAAATTAATGAAATAAATGTTTTTATATTCAATGCATAATTTATACTGATCTATTTATATTCATTCATTAAAATATTGTGAAATATATCTAAAATAATGCTTCATACACGTGGAATAAATATGCATTTTCTCAAAAATGAGTCAAATAAAAATACATAATTGAATTAACTAATGACTTTCAAGAACTGAAACTTCTGTAAAGTTGTTAAATTAAATAGTGTTATATCTTAAGCTTTCGTATAAGTAATTTTAATAACTTCAAAAGCATTAATCCCCTCCGAAATTCTTATATAACTGGACATATGTGGATGACCTCTCTTTCAACAAGGTATTTCATCAAAGAAATTTGTGTGTCAATCGAAAGCAAATTCTTTTATGTATCAATATTAAATATAGTTTCATACGCATCAAAGTAATAATGAAATAATGATTTCTAATAAAATCGATCTAAAATAACTTCATTGTACAAAGTAAATACTCCTGAGCATAAAGAAACTATAACAAGTACAGAAGATGCAAAATAAAATAAATATAGTTCTCTTCATGCAGTGATACACAATCCATTAATTTTGTTATTGACCTTCTTTTTTGAAACCAAAAAAAAAACAATATGTCAGATAATGTGAGTTTTTTTCCACTGCAAAATTAAGAGTAACATGGTTTTAAATATTGATCATTTATCCTCTGTTTTATGTTTGTGATGCAAATATGCTTTGAAATTTTAAGACATTTTTAGACAAATAATTGAATGCCTGTTACTTTTTATTCAATACTTTTCGTTATAAAAAACTGTAAGAATAACATATTGTTTTCTTTTTAATTGTATTTTATTTCCAAATTATCAATACCTGAACAAAACAACGGATAAAAACTTTTACATTCAATTTGCACATCAATAGGGCAACACAAAACAGTAATTTTTCTATTACACTCGCATATACATACACGCACACACACACACACATATATATATATATATATATATATATATATATGTATAACATATATATATGGAGGTGGGGTGAGGGATACAGTAATACCTTCCAATGAGCAACATACACTGGACCAAACATTTTGTCCCTTAAATTGAGATGTTTCTGATAAGATGAGATGAGCTCAGAGGTGGTATTAAACTTTAAATAAATGATAAATAAATAAGTAACATAGTAACAGATATATATTAGAATTTGAAGTTAAAGAAAAATAAGAATATTTAATTAAAAAAAATATTTATTAATAAAAATGCATTAAAGGATTAATAGAGTTTATTGAAAATAAGCCTTTGCACGTGCAAGCCTTGAAAGTGTGCAATGCAGGCATTTTTTCCACGCGGATATTAAAATCACAGATGATCTTAGGTCATTCACTATTACTAATAGTTGTCACGCATTTGATTGATTCAGAGATGTATTTTAGTGCATATGTACAGTTTCTTATATCACACTTTTCGTCTTGCTCTTTTTCTTCTTCCTCGCTGCTTTTCAAGCAATTTTTGTTATAGCTCACATCAAGAACTATAGTTGAAATGAAATATTTTATGTTGTTTTTGGTGTCTTCAGTATACAAGTTTTCACTGATTTCTAAATATATTTGCATCTGACCACTGCCATTGATTTTGACATATTCAACCAATGCATTTTTATTAGTATTATTTGCATTCAAAAATTTCGGAAATAGAATTTCAAAGTCTGCTTTCTTAAAAAGATTGCTTCCCGTAAGCCCCCTCTTGGATCGTCTTACAACTTGCTAAAGCTGTTTTCTTCCTCCTACTGATAATTGTATCAGGAAAAATTGATCTTGAATTCTATGAGTGGGAAATATCAGTTTGATTGTACCATAATTCGTTTTCTTTCCAAAAGTATTGTTCCCCGTTTCCTTACTAAAAACAGTTTTTAAAAGCGAAAGATTAACTTTTCATTTTATTGTTCCCTTATCACAAAATTTTAATTCACTGAGCATATATATATATATATATATATATATATATATATATATATATGCATGTAATGATTTACAATGAGGAATGTAAAGCTGTATGGAACAGATTTAATTATATTGAGCACATACATATACAGAAGGAACACATTTTCACAAATCCTGAAAAAGCAAAAAAAAGTAATAAGCACAGAAAAATACTAACATCACCAATGCATTCAATATGGAGTAGAGATACACATACCACTCACGATATTATAGTTTAAACTCTCTCACTCTTTCTGGAGTGCTATTCATAACTCATCCAGCGATGAGAGTGGATTTCGCCGATCATCAAAATGCCTTTGGTGCCCTTAAAGAGAGGCAGAGCACAACAAAAGAATTCAGATTGGCATAGCAACCCATGATCAGGAATATCATATGAAAGTTATAAACAAAGGTACATGAAATGAATGGACACAAACAGAGATTACCAGAAATATTCATTGCACATAAATATTGCAAATGCAGCAACAGATTATTCAATTTCAAATGTAACAAGAAATGTTCGAAGTCACCACCTTTACAAGAAACTCATGGCACCGATAGAAATTTGGTCTGACGGACACTCGGTTTCTCTAGGATATCCCCAGCAGCGATTCTTGTTATCAGATCCATTTCAAACGCAACAGATGTTTTATGCACAACAACTTTAACTGCCTTTCTAAGAAAGATTTCCGAACGACTTAAATGCAGAAAACTATCGGGAAACAAATTACTAGTCTAACTACCGTGCCCAATAAATCGTTGACCAAAAGTCACACTTCTGTGTTTACGAATCTTTCGTGTCTTACCTTCTCTTAAAAACCAAATTTTCAAAAATTATGATGCATATGGGATAACGAGTGATTGGCCGGTACCTGTCTCTGTATTTATAGTTTTCAATACCAACATTATGTTGCTCGTTTATTGTCATAAGCCAGTTCATACCCTATGCGCATGCTTGCAAGCTTTTTGTTCGTATAACGTTGATCGACCAAGGTGACTACTGTTCAAACGAGGAAAAAAAAAAAAAAACTTATATCCTTCAAATATATTTCAGCATTTCTTGGCATGGTATGAAAGTTTGAAAACCCCACCTCTTCTGGTGCATCATCATTTGATAAGGTTTAGTATTATGGGGTTCGTCGTTATTAGCCATTTGACATCTATAATGTCATGATTACAGTTATTGTGCCCCAAAATTCTCTTTCGTCAATTAAATTTTAAAATTTTTTATTGAGATTCATTGGCTTTGTTCAAGTTCTTCTAAGTTAATTAGTTTAATCTTAAGTGACGTGTTTATTTAGCTATAGAAACTGGTTTGAGGTTCCAAACGTTTTGCATTTGTTTTTTAAGTTTGTTCTGGGGAATATAGTTTGTGAATATTTATTAATGTGCTAATATTTTTCTTAATTTTTAATTAATTATTTTAATGATACTGAGAATTATCAATATGCATTTTTGTATAGTCTGTATTTAAGAATATTAATATATCAGTCTTATTATGTATTAATGTATGTATTGTAATATAATAAATCAGATTTTTTTTTATATGTTAATGGAAATTGTTAAGTATATGCTTTTATCTTCATATTTGTTTGAAATACATAAGAAATGTGGGCATTAATTCATTATCATAATTAGAACAACATTATTCATAGTAGCGAATGGGAAATACATCCTTATTCACAAAAACGATTTACATTAAACAGAGATTATCATTACACTCCCTGAATAAATTCGTAAAAACAGAAAAACCAAGCCTCCATTTCCCGATATTAGATATTTCAACTACCACACAGTAACGACTCGGAAATAATTCATAATCTTCTTCCGAAGAGGAATAATTATAATAATTAATCAAAACCGGCGTTTAGAAAAATCATCCACATTCAGCTACTGTCATTAACAATCTGAGAACGTCTAAAAATACAGCTCATTTGTTTCAAACGAGTGGATCCGGCAAAATCTGATAGAATCCGGTAGAATCCTAGGAACTGCGGCAATTTTCCGGTCCGTGTGTCCCAGCAATGGATGAACAGTGCATCCATGGTGCGGCGCTGGAGGATTTGGGTGGCTTTTATGAGAGAGTTGCAGTTACCGGAAAGATTAATAGTACCTCATGATATATATATGGACACGGTTGTAGTGGACTCAAAACGAACAGGCTGTTTCAATGCCTGTAGTGAATTGATTTATCTGAATAGCAGTGGAATGAATGTGCGTTATCGAATGGATGGTTTAAACTTAATTGATGTACGCTTTTGTTAATTAGAGTCATTAGTATAGATGGAAATGATGGATGGTTCAGTGAACAAATTTTTGTTTTGTGGAGTATTGAGATATTATATTGATTCATAGGTTGAGAGAATTGCAATTATACTTTAATAATTTCCATCTTTCCTATTCTCTTCATGTTCTTTGTTTACGAAGTGAACAACAGCCTTAGAATTTAGTATATTTGTCTAAAATAATGATACATCATTACGTTTACTTGTTTTAGTATGATTTTTTGAGATTCATGTGTAGTGTAGTAATTCAGTCGGCTCTCATTGTCTTATGGGACCATTAAGTATTTTTTGTAGAATTAAGCAAGCTGGTTTTTAAAGTTAGACCTATATATAGAGTTTCCTCTAAATCGGATTAAGTTTAAAAGATTTTGAAATCCTCATTTTGGCATCCTGCTGCTATACATAAAGATACATGTTACAAATACCTCCACTATTTAATCAAATTTCATGCATGATGTGATAATACATATTCAGGTAATTTATTTTAAATCATGAAGTCATTAGTATTAGTCATGTTCATGTCTATTTAAGTATTCTAAGAAGAAATGGTCACTTCTTTTTCAACACTGAAATTTCCTTAATTACAAAGAAAATTACAGAATTTTTATAAAAAGTTTTTAAATAACTAAGAGTGCTTAAACTTTCATACCATTAAATATTTTAAAATGTTTAGTAATATTTGGAATTTTAAAATGTGATGCTTTCTGACTAAATCATGCATACATGTAAGACATACAAATTGTAAGAACTCGTCAAGGAATGTCAGCACCATATAGAATGTTATCTCATTTTAAAAAAAAAGGTTTTTAAAGGACATATAATTTATATCATATTTTGCATAAAGATGTACATGTACTGAAAAATAAGGCATTAAATTTATGAATGTCAGATCAAATTACAAATACCTTTGTTAGAAATTTGTGAATAATTTTATAAGTGGACCAGGAGAAACGATAAAAAAAACTGTTATGCGACGAGAAATATCTGAAAACAAAAACAAAAAATATTTTAAAATGTTATTTAAAAAAAAACTTATTATTTTACTTTATTTACAGATGAATGGAAAATTAAAGTTTTTTTAGTCCCCTAAGATTCTAAAACAATAAATATCACTGAACATACGAGTAAGACAAATATTGTAGTATCCCGCTATAAATAGTATCGTTCAGACTAGACATATTGTCCCTTAATAAGAGGTAAATGTAGTATTCAAAAGAGTTCATGTACTATTCAAAAGAACCTGAAACAACAAAATTATCCATTAAATAGAGATGTCTTTTGTAAGAGATACTGCAGTATTTTTTCTACCTCAAAGCATCATTTAATAGAAAATTTAAAGAATGATACTCTAAAAATTCAAGGACAGAGCGAATTATTTTTATTTGAAAGTGATTTATTTATAACTATGGTTATTGTAGATGGATACGAATATAAGCATTGCTACCTATTTACATGTAATTGTATGATGATTCTTCAAGATATGCTATGGATAGTTCTTAAAAAAATAAATATACTTCATTAAAACTAGTTCCATTCCATCTAAACATTATAAAATGGAATATTTAACCCGAGAAAAAAAAAGAGGGGTTCTATATTTTCTTCATGGTCTGCAGAAATTATAGAATTTTTTCCCCTTTTTAAAATATATATCTTAGTTTCAGAGTAAAATAATTACAATTTATACATTTTGTATTAATAA
Source organism: Nephila pilipes (assembly GCA_019974015.1). Classification (NCBI taxonomy): domain Eukaryota; kingdom Metazoa; phylum Arthropoda; class Arachnida; order Araneae; family Nephilidae; genus Nephila; species Nephila pilipes. The sequence goes on from BMAW01068347.1 coordinate 1,090,019, forward strand.
AATATGAATGGATTTTAGGAATAAGCTTTTAACCTTTCTTTTCGACCAGCCAAAATAAAGAAGTAATAAAAGAAGTTATATCCTATTCACCAATTTTCATTATTTATAATTCTATATTTAGGTGATTCGATTTTAATAATTAATGCTGCTGGATGAAAGTAGTTGAATAGGTGTTATATATCACGCTAAATGTCTTTCAATGGTTCAACACGATGAATAATGGTTGTGGATATTTTGATCCATCTAGATAACTTTTGAAAAATATTTAGCTTGATAAATATTATAATACATCCAGCTAATGATCCTTCATAAAACTCTCGTTTCATATATTGCTGGCCTTTGTTAAGAAAATAAAAGTGTGCCTTTTTAAGAATATGAGATTAGTTTAATTTTATTGTACATTCAATAAGAATTTCAATTCATTCCTAGTCTAAAATATTTAACTACACCTATGAATTTTAACAAATTTCAAATCCTTCGTAACAAATGTTCTCATACATATTGGGTAACTATTTTCGCGAAGAATTTCTTTGATTTATTCCCTAACTATTCAACATAGCAAAAAATATAGTTATGCTGAAAAATTATTTTATTTGTCTTATTTATAGTTTTATTTAATTAAAAATTACAAAATTTAGTTTTTGCACATTTTATACGGATACAAATTTTACTTAACAGCAACAAAAAACCGATAAACTTTATGCGCATTTGATGAATAATTTTTGGTCTAATTATAATTCGTCTTGTAGCGCTTCAACTTTTTTGAAAAATACATCATGGTATGGCTTAAGCAAAATTTGGTATTAATCCAATATTTCAAAATTTCTTATTTCAAAACTCTCAAGCCTTTAGAGACACAGAAATTGAAAATATTTTAACCATTAGCTTTACGGGAAATTATATCTGTAGTTTGCTTTATGGTGGGGTTTATACTTAGGGTATCGAAACTAATCACTCAGTTTGGTGGAGAAATAGGAATAGAAAAAGAAGATAGTTTTATTTGGAATGAATGGACGTAAACGAACTTATGACGCTATAGAAAGTGGTGTGTATCCCCAACTTCCGTTGACGCAAAAACCTGTCTTAGAAATACAACCGGTCGTAATTCGCATTGTAAGTCTGCAGAAGTAACACGAATGGCACTCTTTGCAAATTAATCCATTGGCTTACTAATATTTTTTTTTTCTGTAGTCGATCCCATATTTACTATTTTATGTTAATAAAATAAGTTTTAAGAAATAATAAGATTTAGAAGAAAATTAATCTGACTTCCTCCTAAGAGAGGCCTGTTTCCCCACTACATAGTTGGAGAAATAATCAAAAAGTAGTTGCTTGTAACTTGCGATCTATTGAGATAAATATAATAAGTCATACGCTTTTGAATAGATTTATTTCTCGGATTTCCAATGGTTTGCAACATTTCGTCATCTATAGACAAAAAGAAGGAAACTCTAAGAAACTACAGCTCTTCACTCAAGTCTAACAACCAGTAACGTAATAATGGACTTAAAATGTACGGCCGGCTGCCAGCAGCTGACTACACGGTAGCCAAACGGCTGTGTAAGCCAGTGAGTTAAAATGATGAGCAAACATTTCTCCTTCAGTATGCTCCACTATTTTGAGTACTAAATTAACTGTACAGCACTAGCTCGTGTGCTAAAATTTTGTTGTTTTTCGACAGACTATTTGACAGCTACCTCGACTGCTATCGTCGTTCCGCACCTTCCTGTATCATGGTATTTACTGGCAAATGATCCAGTTTCGCACACGAAGAACATGGTCAAGCTCTTAGTGATGTTTTATGCGGCAATTGGAGTAGCATTTTGTATACAATTGCAATATTAACCGATCGCTATCTTTGCCTTATTGTAAGCTGAATATTTTCGAGTTCATTGAACAAATACCGATTCATTCTAATACTATGAAGTCATGGTATCGGCTGAACTTGTGAGGCAGTTTTGTTCGTGAACGAAAGTTGTTGATACACCCCTACTTTCGCAACATCTTGTGTATGTTTGCATCCATATATTCCAATGCGAAATTGTTTCACTTTGCTATTCATACCTTTTCAGTAAATATGTACGAATTAGTTCTGAAACACCCTTAGTGAGAACGTATTTTTAGTGAGAACGTATTTTTATAAGATAGTGCTTATTTAATCCTTAATTTAAAAATAAACTAAATACTGACTCAGAAATCAAATTCAAATAAAAAAACTCAGATTACGAAAGGTATATAAAGATCAGTCTTGTGCTTCGACACAACAAACAGTTTAAATTTAGTTGGAATTTCTTGCTCACAAGTATGTTATTTTGTCTACTTAAAAATTTATGACAAGGAAAGGATGTGTGCCTGTACTCCCCCCCCCCAGAATTCACCGCTGCTATTGGCAATAATTGACAATTGGGATGATTCAGCTGAAATCAGGTTTAAAAAATAGATAAAGCATTTTGTATTTTCTTTGAGTCTTATGGCTTCGTAATTAACTGAATTGATTTCTTGTAGTTAAAATGAATCATGTATACTTGTATATTAAAAACCATTGAATGTTAAATATATTCAAAAACTCCGAAATTTACTGAGTCATATCAATTTTTAATACATATTAAGTATCTTAATCACATACAAGAACTCTCTAAGTATTATATGTATGTGAGTTTCAATAATGAAAAATATTGAAAAACATTTAAATTCTGTTTAGAATATTTGAAAATACTTTTGAAAACGATTGGAGTGATTTCATTCTTTTATTCAAATTTTGAATCCAATAAGAAACAACGAAAATTAATGAAATGTAGTTGAAGTTGTTATTGATACTGTTCACACATAATTAGAAAAATTTGTCTCGATCAATAATATTTCTCCTTTTTCCCTTCCTTATATTTTTCTGCTATATAGAATATAAAATTTTCATTCTTTTAAATATATTTCATTTTATCTTCCTTTGGAAACTAGTCAAATTTCAAATTCAATTTTTTATTTCAAAATCAATCTCATTATGAGATTTCATTATTACTTATATTATTTGTGTTAAGCAACCTGCGTATTTTACGGTAATAATTCAGAAAAAGAAATTAGGAATCTTAATCTTATTTTTAAGGCAAATTATGCGTTAATCTTTTATGCTTTTGCAATTTATTATTCCGTTATATATCCAGATTTTCTTTTTATTGAAGCATTGTCTGTAGGTGATAACTAGAACACATAATAATTATTACTAATTACGTAAAATAAACATATTTTAATGGAAACTGCGTAAAAATAAACTTTTTTAAATTTATTAGCACAAATTCCGTCAAACATTTTATCTTTCGCTACATTTTTTTAAGAAAACTTAACAATAACTTTTTATCAATCAATTCTAAAAACAATGAAAATCAATTGCAAATTCTATCCCTGCAGTCTTACTCTTTTACCGAAATAAAGATTTACATCAGCAAAAGGTAAAGTAACAAAGAAAAGCGAGATGGATATATATTTTTTATACAACCATTCCAACGCCTCAACCGCTAAAGACACCATACTCTTTCCACCTGTCACTCCCCTCCACACACACACCACACATAGGGTGGCAGGGAGGATCCCAATGTCCGATTGGACAGCAGCCAAGAGAAAGTGACGCATGACGGATGATTATTCTGCAGTGGCTTGGCACAGAATTGTATAACGTTCTCCGTTACTGGAAGATGGAAATGGTAGAATATACCAGGTAGAACCGTCACGCTTTCAGTGACACGATCAGATGATGGATCTTAATTTTGATCATTGGGAACATGATGCAAATGCTCAAGTGATTGTGGCCTGATGAAATATTTGCTTCGAGATTGACGCTCTGCTAGTACTTGACAGACGGGTACAATTGTGGTATCAATCTATTGGTTACCGTAGGGTATTCTGTAGTGGATATTGGTGTGTGATCGTCCAGTGAAGAGACAGAAGAAGGGATAAGAAATGATTGGTTGATGCTGACTTAAAAAGATAAGGGGTACCTATAGGTTTCTATGAGAAAAATTGAGAAAAGATTTGAAAATAACATTAAATATGAACATCTTGATGCATTAATAAACATAATCACATAATAAAATATCCCTTCTAACGTTTGTATTAAATCAAAATACTCATGTAAAAATTCTTAATTATGAGTGCTTTAGAAGAAAATCGTTATATGTTGATTCTCAATTCTATACTAACATATTTTTAAAAGTTGTTTTAATAACAAAGATAAAAATGATAGCTCTAAATATGACCGAAATGCCTCCAAATTTTTACAGAAAATAATATAAAAACAAAAAAATAAAAGAATTATGAAAGATTAAAGAATTATGTGTTTTTTTTTTAAATTTAGAAATATATGAGTTGTGTTTATTTACTAATATGCGGCGCATAATTTTAAATGATGGTTTCAAAACCAACTGTGATAAATAAAAATAATCGATAAATAAGAACAAAATATTATAATTCTTTAACCTCTTAAAAAAGTTCATAAGCGGAAATGCTGTTTACTAAAAAAAAAGTACAATGAACTTAAATTTTTTTTTTTCATAAATTTTCAGCTCGAATCCAGGAAATTTCTTCTATTTATTTTAAATTAAATTCAGTTGATTTCCTAAAAATATAATGCAAATTTTACGCTTGAGATTTCTATTTATGTTTAGTAATGTAGGCTGTTAATTTGATTTCCTTTATAATATTCACAATAAAAAATTGAAAAAAATAATATGCATCAATTAATGAATCTAAACTCTTTCTATGGATGCATAATAAATGTTTACAAAAGTGTATAACATTTCAAATGTTAATATACGCAAATAATAATTCAAATTACCCAGTAAATGTGAATATAAGTTTTTGTATTATTTCGTAAATTATAAGAGGAGGGTATATATTAAAAAAAGTTTTGAAGTAAAATTTAATTTTTATTGATCCATTTAGAATGTGTTTATTCTGTTTCATCAATTTAGTTTTTTCTGCAAGATCCAAATTTACTTCCTGAAGTTTGCGCAAATTCACTATGAAAGGAAACAAAATACATTTTGTCTTATTGTTGATTCAGTTAGAGCGAACTAATTATGCTTTATTGATTTCGCTTCTTGTGCAAGACCAGATTCATTTCCTGCAGTTTATGAAAGTATGCTATGAACGGAAGTGTACTGCATTTCACATAAAACATCATTCTTAATTGTAATCTGCAAGAAAGATCAATGTTGGCTCTTGTTTAAATTTCATTCCTCTTCCTTTAATCGAAATATTACAAACTACCATTGTATATAGCTGGCGTAAATTTAAATTTAAAAGTGTCATATTTACTCTCAAGCAAATTTTCAATTTTCATTTTTTTAGATACAAATAGCTCTTTTTTCACATTTCTATTAATTATTATTAGTCTGCTTACTTCAAGCTGAGATTTATGATGGTTTTAAAGATACATATTTGTTTTATTTTAATGTATTTAATGTTTCACTTCGGAAAGCTCTTAAATTATAAAAATTTAAAATAAATCTTAAAGGATTGATTCTTATAATACAATCTCTAACAAAAATAAATAAACGACGCATCAAATAGGAATTGTCCGATGGGGAAAAAAATTAATGGATAGGGAAATTACGTACAGAATAGAAAATGATTAAAATTTCAGAAAAAATGAATGATTTATTTCAGAGTTACGAAGTTACAAAGTAACAAGCTCAATAAGGTGTTGACCCACCTTTAGCCTGAATGCAAGCTGCCACACGATGTAACATAGAGTTATAAAGCTCCCTGATAGTCTCCTATGGTATTTCTTGCCAAATATCCTCCAATTGTCAGGCTAGGTCATCAACATTCCCTGATAGATGCAGTCACCTTCCCATCATATCCCAGACATGCTCAATTTGAGAGAGATCTAGCTGGTCAAGGAAGTGTTGACAAGCTGTAAGACTGTTCATAGCAACACGTGCAGTGTGTGGTCTGGCATTATCTTGCTGAAAAATAAGGCCAGGATCCTGCAAAAGGAACGGTAGCAAAACAGGACTCAGAATGTCGTAAATATACTGCTGTGTTGTAAGAGTACTACTAATGACAAGCAAAGGGATCCAGCTATCAAGGGAAATGCACCCCACACCATATTCCCTGGTTGAGGGCCTGTGCGACGTGCAATAGTGAAAGAAAAATCGACACGCTACCCTGGGCATCTCTAAATACATCTTCGATGATCGTCAGAACACAGTTGGAAGCGGAAATCGTCGCTAAACACTATACGTTCTCATTCAACATCATTCCCACCTGATCGAGCCAAGCACCATTGTAATCTGGCTCGACAGTGTGCAGGCGTGAGTTGCAGGTGGCGTAGCGGTCAGTACGAGCGTTGATTTCGCTCTATCAGCCATCTGTAAATGGTCAAGGTAGACACTCGTGTGTGGGTCGCACAGCTGATAATTGATAATCAGGCGCTGTGACAGCTGATCTGACTATCACTCTGTCCTTCCGATCTGCTGAGGACCTAGGACGACCGCTACCACCATGACGCGGAAATCTGCCATCGTCCACCCAATCTTTCCAGCATTCTCTAATCGCCGCATCGCTTCGACCCATTTGACGAGAGATTTTCCGATTTGTCCAACCCGCCTTTCTCAATCCAATAATACGATATTTTTCAAACTCTAACAGTTGTTCGTGAGGAGCTCGAATCCTGTGGAGAGGCAATTTTTCAGTCGATGAAAGGTATCCTAAATTGCAATGCAACAGAAAATTTGACCATTTGATTGAGAATCGCTTCTTATATACACCTGCTGAATGAGCAGGTCCGATGTGTTGTATTTCCCGCTATTCATTCATTGGATAACAAATTTTAATCATTTTCTTGTTGTAGAATGTACTATAAATGGTTGATTCATTTTTTCTATTTAAATTATATCGTTTATCATAAATATTAATAAAGAGTTATCATGATTAGAAAAGTTACCAAACATGCAAAGAAGATACTCGGTTAAAAAAATTACAATATTATCATTCGGTGACTTGTATAATTGGATAAGCGATCATATGTGTTGAATACAGTGCTTAGCCTATTTCAAATTAAACTGAACCCTTCATATAAATAATCAGTAAGTTTATTTACATTTTGATTATAATAAATTTTTTTAAATGAGGATGAGAGGAATAGTAGTAATGATGATAAATGAAAAGCGACTTTCATTTTTTCATCAAAGGACAAATTCGATTCATTCTCATTTTAGCATTAACTTCTCGAATATTCTTTGGAATCTTCTTGGAATTGAAGATGTGACCGCTAGCAGCCGAAACACGGACCCGCAAAATGAATGTATATTCTAAATGAACTCCAAATTCTTCATACGCTGTAGTGTAAGTTTGGCAAGATATTTTGATATAGTTTTTTTTGTATACATATTTAGATATTTCACCTGAGTGTGGTTATCTTCACTTGACCACGAATAAAAAATTATGAGCTCCGTTTATAATAACCAATGTCATTTTAAAGATAAGAGTTGATTAAATAAAATCAAACAATAACTCTTTTATCGGTGAATTTAAAGGGATAATATCAGCAATATATATATATAACAACACATCAATAAGTCCCGAAGACTGTGCGGTCGTTTCTTGCGATTTCACTTCCTTCAAACGCACCAGCAAGTCAATATAATAATCACTGTTGATCCGATACTGCTTTTTCGGGAGTAGTCAATGAAAATCACGCCATGCGTATCACAAAAAACTGACGCCATGACTTTTGGCTGACTGCTGCGTTTTCAGTTGGCTTTTCGCCAGCTGTACTCCCTCTCAGATGACTGCTGCTTCGACTCTGGAGTGTAGTGATGTATCCATGTTTCGTCCATGGTCACGTAACGACGGTATCTTTTTTTTGTTGCGGTAAATGGCGATAAACAGCACCATGAATCATCGACTCGTTGCTGTTTTGTTCCATCGAAAGCAATCGCGTACTTGGAAAAAACCTTTTTCATGCTCGGTGCATGAGGATAATAAATACGCATATGATATCTGTGTCCTCTCAGCAATCTCACGAACTTCACTTTACGATCTTTCATTATATTTTTTTGTCACTTCACTCACATTTCCGGTGTAACGGCTTCCGGTCTACCCGAGCGTTCCGCGTCATTTGTCGACCACGTTTAAACTCGACAAATACCGACAAATCGTTGGCTTTTTGATGGACAAGAGTCCGGAGTAACGTTTTTCAATCCATTGTTTTTTGCTTGCGGTGTTTTTTACCCATTAAAAACAATGTTTTATCAGAACCTGAAACTCGGTTTTTTCCATTTTTTTAAAGCAAACTACAAAAGCGGCTTTACTCCAACCTCGATAACTCAGCTGTTTCTGGTCCAGTCGACTTAGAGTACGACACATTCTAAACAAGGTTCGCCTCTAGAAGACCTGGTTACTGGTTACTACGAGCACCATCTGGTTTAAAATCTCAGGAGGAGAGGAACTTGTAATCATGTGTTATATATATATATATATATATATATATATATATATATATATATATTATTATTATTATTATTATTATTATTCTGCTCTAATTTTCCAGATTGCTTTGAATAAATGGATGCTATATATCTATTTACAACAATTTGTTTTGGAATTAATTTTTTTAATATGGATTATATTTATGCAAATTGAAGATTGCAGTGAGATACACTTAACATTTGCTATGCAAAAACATTAATATATAGTGTTGATTGTGTGCAAGAGTATTTGCTACTATTCTTAATATTTTCTATTGACACCTTTGTTCTCAAGAACACTCATGAAAACGCTAAAGTTCCTTCCATTATAAAAGATTTGTGTAGAATGAATTTGGTAGCGCCTCTTCAAAACATCAGAACACAATATTCTCTACTTATTCTGTGTAACTGAAATAATCATTTCAGTTTTTGGCAATGGTAGCTGCTACTGGGGAAAGAAAATAACACCTAAAAGGCCGAGACGTTTGGTGCTAATGTGTTTTAAATTCCCGAGAGATTCGAAACTTGAACTTAATGTCTAAGTTCATATACCGCAAACAAGTCGTTTGATCTTTTTTAAAGGTCATAGCTGTGCGTTTTAATCAGTATTTTTTTGGAATATGACAAACTAAACTGATTACCATAGTTGTCGCAAATCTGTATATATGAGGTCATCATAAAACAGTCCATTCACTGTTTTGAAAGAACTACTTGTGTAAAAAGAAGCATAAAATCTAAAAGGAAAACTTTGCTCATAAAAGTAATTGAATGACGCTCTGATTTACACAATGATCCCAATGTATTATAAATCCCACGAAACAAAACTGGACATGTGAAATTTTACAAAAAGGCAGAAAACATTGAATAAATATAATGTGTGTGAGAGAGATGGGGTGGGGAAACAGATAAAAAGAAAAGAGAAAACTTAAAACTTGGCTGGTTGTGTAAAGAAGAGAAGACATGGAAACTTTTTTAAAGTTCCATACATAAGCTGATGTATTCTCTGATCTAACAAATATGAAACTTTCAAATTTAAAACGAAGTTTCCGCTCTAAAATTGAATTGCGTAGTTTTGAACCTTTTTTTTATAAATTATATTCCCTGAGGGAGTAACGGACAGAAAGACATGGAATAGATCTTGAGTTTGCGATCTCGATGAAATTTGGTATCTGGGGGATTTTCAAGTTGCAGAATACGAATATGACAAGAGTTTTAAAATTTCATGCTCCAGGAGGTATGTATGTGTGAAGGAATGAAAGTCTTATGTGTTATCAGACTTGAATTTTCTACCTAAAACTTTTTTTTTTCTTTTTCTTATCTAAAATATGAATAGGAGCATAAAAATACTATTCATTTAGTCATATTAAATACAATTGCTCTTACAGAAAATTGAAAGTTAAATGCACAAGTATAATTATGTGAATATTCTAATTGAAAACTAGAGTTAAATTGTACATTAAAAAGAATGATAATTGAAGCCTATTAGTCCCTGCAAAATTGGTAGAAGAATCGATTCTTATTGATGAAATATTAAACTTAATAAGCAATTTCGTTCCTTTAGAATTTAATTTAGATAGTAATAAGACAATTAAAACTTATTTTCAATAACCAAAAAAAAACTTTTGTTCACCGAGCATTGAAAAAAAGTTTTGAAGTATTTTTAATCCATTTAATTAAGAATATATTTTAATTTGAAAGCCTGTTGTTAGAAGAACCAATACAGGACAATTTTATAATAAAATAAAATGCAAAATTACGCCTTTTTTTGGAAAATTATTAAATGATGGTGAAAAATATAAAGTGATATATGTAGTTCATATGATTAATTTAAATTATTTATCTAGGAAACATAATTGGAAAGCAAAAATAAGTATAGTTAATTAATTTTTAAATTGAAGGTTAATTTAATCAGACATACTCGTATCAAAGGAATAAATGAAATAGATATTAAGATCTTACTGAGATTTGAAATAATGTACTGTAGACTTTTGTGAGTTATATTTTTTTAAAAAAAATTAAATGCCATCCTGTCGGATAATATTGCCATCGTCGACGGGAATGCCTAGAGTCTTTTAGAGTGATATTCTTCTTGATGCTTGCCTCTAGTAGTGTCTATTTTCTGTTGGAAAGCAAGATAGTTGAATTGAGATTAGTAGGGCTTAAAGTCGCACTTTCTTTAGAGTTATAAATTCGATTCCGTAGGTTCTCGTATATTTTTAGCCTATTACCCCCTTCTTGAATATTTTAAGTTCGTTTGGATGCGTTCAAATTCCGTTCAAAACATAGTAAAAATATTTATCTGTTTATGTAAGGAAGATAGCTTTCTTGCAGCCTTTCTTTTTTCCTGATTATTAATTTGGTGAAACAGCTAGTTAGCAATAATAATCCACCGATTAAAAATAATTCAATCTTGTCATTCTACTTCAACTGCTGGTTTTCCATTTTCAAGTTTCTATACTACACATTTTTCTATCTTATTTCTTTAAAAATATTTTAGTCATGAAGTAATATAAATTTAGCAACTTTCTAATTCAATAGTCATGACAATTGATAAGTATAAATTAATTTATTCAAATGCGAAGTAAAACTGAACTAAATTAAGTCTTTAATGTATGGATGACATAAATTTAACGTAAGTAATATCGTTTATTAAAAATTGTTGTTTTCTTTTATTCATAATAACAAAATAAAATTATAGTATAAGATTCCATGTACAATAAAAACGTTTTACACGAACTCGGTTAACACGAAATAATTCTTTGATTTTGAGAAAATACTAAGAAAGTTTCATAGTTTTTCTTATAAAAGCGAAAGAAAAATATTTTTTACATTAAAATATTTCTCTTCTCGGATCAGTGTGTATTATTATTGTGTGGTATTATTATTGTGTGTGTGTGTGTGTGTGTGTGTGTGTGTGTGTGTGTGTGTGTGTGTGTGTGTGTGTGTGTGTGTGTGTTATTGTGTGTGTGTGTGTGTGTGTGTGTGTGTGTAGAGAGAGAGAGAGAGAGGCTTCCAATGTATGTATATACAAATGTAAATTTTAGTAAGAAATCGAATCAATAAAATTTGATGACATCAAAAATACTTATGAATTTTTATCCGTATGCACCATTTAATGCGACTATATTTATTTCGGTGCCTTCAGTTTCATGTTAAATCTTTTACACTGCATGTTATAAACTTTTAGCTGGAAGAAAAGCTATCATACAAACAGCATTAGTTGATTTGTAATTAGCTTATACAAAACAGATCATATTTAAAACGAAATAAATCTTGGTGTGAAAATATATCTTGCTTTAATCGAATTTTTCACGCCATTAAAAGTGCACTCTCTGCTTTCTGAATCGTTTTTTTTTTCGGTAGATTGATAGTGGGTCGGAAAATAAGAAAAAATATATATTTGGCGCGCATAAATAATTTATCCAGTCACCAAAGAAGAAAATGTTTCCGTGAATAAATGAAGCAGTGCTTCTGACGTTTCATTTGGCCTTCAAGCAAAACGTCAGGAACGATAATCGTATGTGTCAGTAAAAATAGCATGCCGACGTCAAAAGCATACTGTGGAGTTCCATCTCAACTTTAGGAATTGAATAGAAAGTTTATGATAACTCTTCTGTATTAGAGAGTTTTTGAGTGAAATTTTAAATCTTAGAAATCTTATATGAAATACAAAGAACATTTTTGTCTTGGTTATTTTTTAAAATTCATTTTAGTTTCAATTTTTCTTGAATACATAACGTATTCTTTAGAACTATCAAAATCATTCATGTTCAGCACTTTGTATCGTGTATATATTTAAAGAAAAAACTATGTTTCCTCTGTGTTACGATAAAACTTCTAGAAATGTGAACTTACTTAGATTATTACTTACATTATTAAATCCTATCTGCTCGATATGCTGTGTAGTTTAATTTATTTAAAGTTAAATTAAACAAATCATGCACATACATATTTTCATCTATATATACCAGGATAATGTTATTGAAGTAGCTATTATTATTTCAATTAATTTACGAACATAGTTTACATGATATACATAAATGATTTTTATTTAAATGTATAATAATCTGAAGTACCAGTTACTAATTGTAATACATGGAAGTATATCAATTTATTCAAATCATAAAAATTACATGGACTATTTTTAGTTACTTTGAAATCGAATTATTTTAAATTTATAATTTAATAATTGAACATAATTTTTAGTATTAAATTCCTCTGGTTGTATTAAATCATTTGATTTGCTTAATTAATATTAAACTATAACTACTGAATGAGTTAACTACGTTTAATTTATTAATTATGAACTATGGCGATGAATTTTAAATTAATAACAAGATTATTTTCCTCGCAGTACAATATTATACTATAATATGAAAAAAATTAATATATATTTATTTCTACTAAAACTATTATTTTTAGCATTTAATTAATTGACCTTAATATTCATTGTTATGACACAAATCATCTCAAGTCAGTAATAGGTATAATAATATTATTTTAGGATTATAGATGAATCAAGCATAAAAATTATTTTCAATTAATTCTTAGGCTTTCTTGAAGCAAAATATATAATGACTTTTGCTTCCTCTTTATATAAAGAAATCAATTCAAAAGTCATATTACTTTATCCTTAAAACCTTATCGCTTTCTAATAAACTCAGAATTCAAGAGTTCTTAACACCCGATTCCTTTTTGTATTTCCTAAACTCTGAAAAAACACGAATATGTTTAAAAATAATAGAGAAAAAAACAGAACCTCTTGCTTTTAACTGGGTTCTTTTCTATTTTATTCTTCTTTGGTGGCTCGAACGAAGAATTCAAAGCAAGTTATAGGGAGCAGGTGTTATGCAGAATCTATTTCAATGATAGAGCTGCGTTTATGTGCTGTAGAACTGCAGTCAGAGTAATGGTCAGAGAGCGACATGAAGAGTTTTATACTTTTTGTGTGTGTGGAAGGGTAACTCTCTCTCTCGAATATGAAAGCCATTTATCTAAACTGCTTTTAAGACCATTAGCAGCAGACTTCTTTTAAAAGGATTTAGTAAAATTTTCTTTTGGCAGAAAATCATTTCAAAACCTTAAGCGGATATAAATTTCTAGGTTTTAGTTATTCTCGTACTTTAAAATTTTAAAGAAATTTCAATTTTCATTTATTTATTTGATTAGATTTTTAAGAATAAGTTGACTGAGATTATTTTATATCAGTTGCTTGAGTATATCTTAAGTTAAAATTTAAATAAGAAATCTGAGATAAATTCCAATTTATTTTTTAATCTTGGAATTTTTTTCAGACTCATTTAAATGTTAAAAATACCGGTCTATGTTTTTATGATGTTTCGATAAACTATTTTTCCTACATAAATCAAAAAGTAAAATTACCATTGAAAACAAAACATCAGGATTCTTATAAAAATATCAGTACATAAATATATATTTACTCACGTCCTGATCACATTTGATGTACAATGAAGGTTTATTTTTGGTGGAAAACAAGTTCATAAAATTATGAAAGTGTCCACGGTCTTTACTATTTTGAAATATTTAGATTACAGACATGAAATAGTATAGAACTTCAATGCACTTAAAAGAATCTTTACTTATATTTGAGTAATATTAATAAATTATTTTAATATTAGCAAGAAATCCCATTTAAAAATTGCATATATATATAATAGGAAGTAACAAGTACCAGTGTAGAAAGAAGAATATAACGTACCTTATTTACATATGTAATATTTAAAATTCTGCTACTATCTTTTTATTTTGTTTGATGACGCTATTATAAATCAAAAAGCAAAATTACTTTTTCTTTTTCAAAAATATTTATTATATTTATATATGTAGTCTTTAAAAAAATATTCCGTATGAATATTTTTTAATTGAAGCAAATAAATTATTTCACAAGTGAATTCAAAAAGGAATTTCTTAATGTTTAAAACCTTTTCAGATTTTTTTTTCTTCTTTGCAATGTACAAATGAGCAAACATTTTAGTACAACACTTATTCCTTTCTCTTTAATTATTTTACTTATTACATTGTTTTATACAATTATGTACATAAAAAAGTTGTAATTAGTACTCTTTTGAAATGTGCTTATTTTAATTTATTTTTAATAAAAGTAATAATTTTTCTGAACAATATTTTTTCATGCGGTATTTTTTGTTCTATTGTTTTGGCAATTAAATTTGCCAAAAAAAGTTAATTAATTCTTAGCCATTTTAATAAATGGAGTGCAAGATTAAAATAAAAACAGTAATTTTTTTTTAAAATTAAACATAGTTTTATAGGAATTAAATTAAATACTGGAAGGATTAGGTTATAATTTTAAACTTGAAAATTAATTTTCGGAATATTTTTGCTTATGTAAAGCTCTCTAAAATTTATTAAAACTTCATATGTCCTTTCAGGATCCTTTCTATTTAATGTTATATAACATACAATTTTATATTGTTTTCATATTTAGTGGTAATATTCTGGTATTTCATGTTTTTCAAAATTTAGTATTTTTCCAGTAGATAAAAGTAATATATTAATAATAATTCGGAGGAATTTCTATGGTATGAAGTGTGTATTTTCTAATTTATTAAAATGAAATATTATTTTAAAGTATTACGTTGTGGTTCAAAAAGTATCCATCTTCCATTCGTAAGATGGATACTTTTTGATCAATGGATCAATGTATTTAGAATGATCAATGGGTTTGTAGTAAGGCACCTCAGAATATAGTAATCGTTTGTACTTTTCTGAGAAGTTCATATGTATGATGCCCTTGGCATCTCAAAAACTCGATGAGACCGTCTTCGTCTTTTTGGGGTAAGTTCACCGGAATCTACCCATTCAGTTGATTGTCGCTTGTACTTATACATCTGTTGACGGTGCCAATTCTAAGCGCTAACAATCGCATTTGGGTTTGGGAGAAAATGGTTGCCAACTTGAAACTAACCGATGAATCGCTGTTAAATTTGTTTCGGACCTGTTTATTAGATGGTAGCACACAGTGTTAATACCCACTTAAATTAGCCACGCCATCTGTTGTCGGAAACTTGTATTTGTTTAACCATATTCGTTCATCATAAATCCATTTTAATATATTAAATTATTTCTTTCAACAAATTGTTTTACTGCGATACAAATTACTGCTACTATTACAAGAAAAACTTTAAAAAATCAATCATTTTAAAACATAAACTATATCCAAAATAATAATAATTAATGTGCATGAAATGTAAATCTCTTAAAAAGCATTGCGTTTGAAATAACAAAAAATCCAGAGGAATTTTTAATAAAATAAAAATTAAACATTTAGAAAATTACTTTTGTCTTAAATGTACTTAAAGAACAGATCATGTTCTTTATATATTGAAAATGAAATGCACAAAATTGTACTGTTAGTTTCTTATGATTACATGAAATTGATTGGTTAATAAACATTTGACAATTTTTTGAGATAAATATAAGTTAAATGGTAGCCTCTGCTTCTGAAATTAAAAAAAAAAAAAACAATTAACAGATTTTTTTTTTCCATTGAAAGCAAAGTACATTTTTTTTTCAATTCCCATACATAATTATTGCTTTTTCCACAACTGTTAATCACATTTTAGCTAACTGCCTCCAATTTTTAATCATCTCATTTCTCGTGAAAAATTCTCACTCACTTACTTTTTATTCTTTTTTTAACACGTATTGTTTCATTAAAGTAATAGTACACATTCGAAGAAAATTTTTTTAAAATAACCTAAATTTCGCCAACAAATACATATTTTATGACCTTATTGGGCTCCAACTTTAGAAAAACATATAAAAAAAGTTTTGTTTGTGTATAGTTTTGTTGTCAAAAGAGCATTTTTTACAAATATAAGCAAAATACTTTTCGCAAAAACACGGTAACCCAAAAGTAAAAAAGAGTATATAAAAAGTCCTATGCAAAGTTTTGCAAATAACAGATTTAGCCACAAAGGTGCACTTCTAAATATAATTATTAAATTTCTCAATTAAATATAAGAATTAAAGTAAACAATGAAATATCGAGAAATGGAACAATAGTAAACTTTTCCGATGTTAAAATTAAAGGAATTGATTAATTTTTAATATTATATCATCTACATGTAATAAAAATTAAAGCAAACGGTAATAAATTGAAAAGGGATCTGTTACTCCAAAAGCTTTTCATTTGTCTCAGTATGTCTCAAAGGGATTCAATGCTGTTAACTTAAAACTATCCAATACATTACCTCCTTTCATATATAAAATACATTTAGCTATGTTTAGTTTTACAAGTAAATTTTTCTAAGAATCACTTTTTCTGGTTATTCGCCTAAATGACTTTAAAAAGCAAGTTCAAAATAAAAACTTAGGTATGTTTTTCAAACATAACGTTGAAAAAATCATGGTAAAGAAGCTCAAATCATTCTTTTATTTTTCTTTTTAAAAGAATAGATTTCTTGAGTATTTTTTCTTGTGTAAAAGAGCTCAGAGTTAAATATCACGTGACCTTTTTTCCGGTGAGATTTATATTTAACGTCTTACGCAGCTGTTGTAGCCCGTAAGAAATGGATACAGCGTGGGAAAGTTATGAGGGTCTCCAGTACTGGTCAAGTAAAGGAAGACAGGTTAAATACGTATGTCTGAATCTCAAAAATCTATCTTTTTTAGTTCGACTTGTACGGGTGGAATTGGATATTTCCTCAAACCTATTCTGTATCTAGTTTTCGTGTAAGAAATATGTCACAATTACATGTTATATTTTAAGTTGTCTTTTTCTCTTAAACATGATTCAGATTTGCAATATTCCAATCGAAAAGAACTAAAGTATTTTTTTTAAATATTTTTGTTATTTCAAATACGGAATAGAAAATTCAGATGTTAGTTTCCCTTCGAGAAGAGAAAAACTAAAGATTGATAAGTTCTTTTAGTATATTTGCTTAATATTCAAAAACATTCATATGAATGGATCAAAAATTAATGAGAAGTTAATTTTAAATGTATGTTATGAAATAAATTATGAATGCATTAAGAACTATTATTTTTTTTATTGATTTTTTGAACATGTTTAGGAATTTGAACGCTACACATAATAATTTCGGTTTACAAGTTGAAAATTAGAAACTTAAACCTCAAAAAGAATTGTATGTAATTGTGAAATCGGGCTATTCGCGATTTTCTCCTAACAAATCCCGGGGACACTTTAATAATTTGAATTGAATAAAATTACAGCTCCTTGCCAACCAAATGAAGCATGATTAGTTAAGTAGATCAGAATAAGACGTGCCTTGAATTGAATTAGAGACAGCGAAATATAACTAAAATGAAAGAGAAGGGAGATGGAGGATACATTATCATCTATCTCCCTCCTCTTTCTTCAACAATAAGCTGATAGGTAATTATAGTTTGGATTTAATCATTGTAATTAATCATTGGATGTGATGGATTTCTGGTTAGAATAATAATAATAATGATAAGAATAATGGTAAGCTAAAACTTTATTATTAGATTTTATACTAGGATTAATTGAGTTAAAAGCGTTTCGAAAGGGAGAGTGATTCATTAGTATTATATGTTAAGAACTAATAAACTGTGTTGCCTTTCTCTTACGTATCTTCAACTGGAGTCTAAAGCTTATGGACTATTTAATTGAACTTGAAGAGAGTCAAATAATAAAGGAAATAAGCAGTATGCTGTACAATCACTTCAGGCTAACAGTTATGTTACAAGTGAAGTTACTCTCATTTGAAATTACTTCGTTTGTAAAGTATGATTTTATTCAACTCTCGTTTCAGTGATCTCATGTTCATTTCCCGATACTTCTTATAGAAATATGCAAAGAGTTGATCAACTCCATTTTTCCGTTTAACATATAATTGTACTCTTTGACGCAGATGAACTGAGAAGTAGGTGCTATAGATTTCACTTCCAAAACAAGATATTCGCTGATGATGATTTAAGATAATTTCAAATTGAGCGAGTTGTTTAAGCATTGTATTTCAC
This sequence comes from Nephila pilipes, assembly GCA_019974015.1. Classification (NCBI taxonomy): domain Eukaryota; kingdom Metazoa; phylum Arthropoda; class Arachnida; order Araneae; family Nephilidae; genus Nephila; species Nephila pilipes. The sequence continues at coordinate 1,108,471 of BMAW01068347.1, forward strand.
TTCTTGTTTACTTGTTGCACATTATTCTGTTTATTTCCTGTTCAATTTTTAAAATTTGTAACATTTTATAATCTAAAAGTTTGTGAAATCAAACAAGTTTTTATTTATTTTTATATGAATCTGGTTTCCCATTATAAATCTGGACATACCTCATAACACGATACACGATATTCCAGATATTTACTATCAAGTGCTACTAAACTTTTAACTGAATTTAAATTTTGCGGAGGAAGAAGTTATTTCAATTTTATTATTTTATTCATTCAAATTATCAAATAAAATGAAATAGCGTATTTGTAACTAGCAATCAAAACTCTATTATTTATAAGTATCTATTTTTGATGACTTATAGTAATTTAGGACATTAGTATTGCATTCTAATATCATTACAAGTTGGTTTGCCAAGTTATGGTTTACTCTGGCCGGAGGGAAATAACTTAAAAAGTCTCCTTTTCAGAAGGCCATTGAATAAAATAATTAAAATTCACTCAAGTTAAATAAACTAGGCTTTCAAATCTACATGTAGCGACGTTTTGAGAGGGAGGTACCTCCCATGTATCATTCTTGTCCATTATGGCATAAAAGTATGATGCATTCAATTAAATTGATTTGTGTGGTATACTAAATGAATTATAATATTCTTCTCATGTAATTAGCAATTATATTAAATCCCGCCAGAAACCTAAACCAATACACATTCATTAGATAAAAAAGTAACTTCATTTTTTACGTTTTCTATTTCTGAAATTTGCAAGTAACATAATATTGATGAAGACATAGCATGCTTGCTTAAAACCGCTATACTTTTTAAACAAATTTTTCTTTCATTTAAAATTTTAAGACAAATTGGTCTTTCCTAGAAATAACTTATAGAAAAGACATTTTTTTTCATTCTGAACTTAGAAGAAATTTAAGTGAAAAAAGTAATTTAGAATTGAAGAGAATGATGTAATTCTTATAAGAAATGTATAATTATTTTAGCGAATTTATCAATGACATTTGTAGTTTTGAAGTTTACAATTCTAAACACTATCTATTGTACTTTTCTTAGCGGAAGTAACTTATAAAATAACTGAAAAATTCTGTTATTTAAATTAAATGAAAATATTTATTATAACTCCAGATATTTAACTTCTAAGCTATTACGTATAGAAAAATAGAAAACTTTTCATAGAATTACTTAATTTAAAATACCTTCATCAAATATTATTAGTTTAAAAATAATTAGTTTGTGAGCGAAAGTAGATAGAGACGTTAATGTGTTTTGAATTAAATTACAGGAAATAATGAATTTGAATTTCAATAAAATCTTATAGTTGTAAAGAAATATTTAGAAACATTTTTTTATATTCAGTAATTATTTTAAAATTTTGCTTGAGAATTAATGATCAATTTGGTAGGGGAAAACACATACACACACATTTGAAAAGTTCTTAAACAAAAGCGGATATATATTTCCCAAATAATCTCCGCTAGCATTATGATACAGGACATTTTCAGCAACAATTTTTGACTTCCTCTCGCCTTACCTTTCCTTCCCCCAAAAGCACCACATCGAATATCACTATCTACAAGCACTTTTTTACGATTTAAAAAGGCCAATATTAAAATAAGAACAAACCAATCCATCATTTGAATCTCACATACCACATTCTTTCCCCTCCAATGAGCAGCTTTTCTCTGATGTGTCCCCAGTTATATCGAAAATATCATAAGAGTCTGAAAATCAAGTTTGCCAATGAAATATGACCCGGCAATTTTCGAAAAGGGAAAAGAACGTTTCTATTCTACTAACTTGGATTCCAGATGCCTTTGGAACGTTATCGGTCAAGCAAAAGCATCCAAAAACAAATAAAGATTTTGTTATTTGCTGATTTTTTTCTCCGTCCTTTCACTTCAAGGAACGTAAACCATTTTTTATCCTTGTGGATCGATTTGTTAAATAATGTCAGTTGGAAAAAGCACGATCCATGTTCTACAATCTAGGTTTTTCAGAGTTTCGCATTTCTGAAGGTTTGGTATGTGGAGAGAAAGGCAACAATAATAAATGCTTTAGATATTTTGCTGACTAACGGTTTTCACATGCTGATATATATTAAGGTTGGCGAATCGTTGATTAAAAAATTCTTTTGAAGCTTCTGCTATGTGTGGAGTTAAAGTTTGATATATTTGCTGTTGGCGAATTATTCTTTAAGCGGCAGTTTAAAATGATTCCACTTTCCAAAAAACATACTTCTAAAACGCTTATCTAAAAGTTATTTATTACGTCGTTTTCAGGAGAGTTTTAAATATATATATATATATTCTCTTAATAGATAAAGCTTGAGTTAGGACGAATAAACAAATATTTTTACTCGTATAAATAAAAGACTCAAGTAATAGTTTTTTCAAGAAAAGTGTTTAGATATTATTTTAGTTTCATAAATAAATTCAATCGATATATTTCACTTGCTCACCATTATATAATGACGGCACCATTTATAATGTCAAGAAAAAAGATAAAATTACTTTTCCGATTCAAAATAGATATTTTAATTACAATGTAAAAAAAAAAAACTTGTCACTTAAAAGAGAATATACAACACACAAATCGAACTCTTAAGGTATTGTTGCCAAAAGAAAAAAATCTGAAACTCTTACTTAAACTTCTTCAATTCTGATTTTGTGGCTACGGTAGCCTAATCGTGGACTCACTGTTGCGTTGTTTTCGTGCAGTCTTGTGTTCGAGTCCTGAAACCACTAAAGATTCGCAGTGTAGAGGAGTTGATACATAATAAATCGGGTCGAGGTCCCAAGTCCTCTAGATGGCGTGGTGTGGAATTTGAAAAGGTAGGTTCCAGCTCCAATGTCATCCCCGTCATTTGACTGATATTCAAATTTACGATGTCCGTCCCCAATAGTTCTTGTATTGCTGCATAGAGCAATGTTAATATAACAATCACAAAACAATCATCAATTCAGATTCAGTTAAACGTTATATATTGCTCAAAATTATATTCTCTTTAAGTAACATTATTTTTAGTATCCTACTAAGTTTTAAGATTTTATTTTACAGATACTATTGCATATAATAATGGTAGAATTGATTGATATCGCTGATTTCTTTTTTATAATTAACGTCGCACTTAGAAGCAATACGCGGGCTATTGGCGACGGACCTCGTAAATATTTCTCGTTGAAGTGACAAGAGCAACATCTGAGTTGTCTCCTCCCTCTCAAGCCTCCGCAATACACAAGATCAGATTTTGACTTCGACAGATTTAACATGCATCAGCCCCACAACACTGCTAGTCAGTAAAAAAAAATGTGCAATGTACTCTAAATCACTTCTATACGTTTAATCCTGTTTTTAATTTTAAACTATTTTTATGTAATTAGGTTATGTTTTGTAGTACTTTCAGTTTATTATTTTATTTTAAATAAAATATTCTACAGTTCATACACGAAATTAAAATTCGCTTGACTTTTTCTTTTTAAGTGTTAATTAAAATGAAAAAAAATGAATACTGCTAATTTTCATTTTGAGAATCATGGAATAACAACCCGCTGAATAATAAATCATTTCTTCTTGATTCAGCACAAAAATACAAAATAAGTAAAACGCCCAACAAATTATGCATGCTTTAAAATAATATCCAATTTAAACTTGAATTAAATATTCATTACGCATTTCACGTGCATTTTTAAAGCGAAGCATCGCGTGCATTTCATTTTTAAAAATTAGAAGAAAATCATTTATATGTAAATATGAATATGTATATATAATATTTCCTTATAAATACTGAAATAACGGTTTTATTAGATTCTTTAGAAATAATGTAAAGTCAATTTGAAATACGTAGGTTTTTAACTGGAAGTATGTTTTATCTATAATTGAAACTATATAATTTAGTCAAAGTTTCTAAGAGATATAAAATACTTCACTTTAAAAAATTTCAATAAGTGAATAGTAGAATTCAAGAAATTCCTAAATTGAATGTTCATTTTCAAACTTAAGGTAGAAAATTAAGAATAAATTTAAAAATTTTGCATTGCAAATGTGAAAATTTTCAATTTTGAATAAAATGAACTGTTTTTAAGTTAAATTTTGCATCTAAATCATAAAACCTATTATAAACTTAAATTCTTACACTCATTTAACTAATATAACAAATCTCACATTATTAATTAAATCATCTTAAATTTGTATAATTATTTTTAAGTCGGGAGTGTGTGATTATCCTCATTATGACCTAAGCGCAATATATAATTTGTTAATAAAATGCTTTATTTGCGTAATTTAAGAAATAAAATTCTACTTTTCTAATTTTAAATTAACTTAGAGAAGTGCAATTTTCTTCTTACTCGGATAAAAGGAATTATTAGACTTGTATGTCTTAACATTTTAAATAAACTTATACATGCTTTCGTTTAAGTTAAACTTTCTCTGCTTTTAATTTGGTAACACAGATTCAAACGTAACAAAAATAAGCAGCATAGTACATTTATTAAAGAGAAATTTGATATTTTCTTATCAAATTTCATTATTTTTCTCTTAATAAATTACTTTTATTAAGAGAAATTCGAAGGGTAAAAAAAGGAAATTTGATATTATATAAATTTCTATCTATTTTTTGAACCTGAACCATAAATAAATAACTGCAGTTAATACAAAATAAGATACCATATAAATTATAAAAATTCTTAGTAAGATCAATCATTGATTGCATTAAATTCATTTTTACGACATTGATCCAGAGACATTTTTTAAATATCTATTTCCCTATTTCTTACTGAAAATAATTTGAAAGAAAGAAAAATATTGTTCCATGAGTTCAGTTCAAACAAAAACTGTAAGAAATAGCGAAGTTAAACTCCTTCAATTTTCTCTCTCTCTCTATTTATATATATATATATATATATATATATATATATATTCACTCTCTGGACCGTTATACTCCTTTACCATACAACTTATTACCAACCAATTGTTTGCATCCTTTTACATTTTATTACCAATCAAACAATGATTTAAATCTTTTTTCAATTTATATGGTGATGATGTGTTATATTTTTTTCATTTTGAGTATGTGATATACATCTTGAAGCTTAAAGAAAATTCCGTCTTACTACTCACATATTTGAATCTTCATTTCTTTGAATTTTGTAAGTAATTTTTATATTTTGATCTGTTGATAATTTTTAGAATGATATATTTTATTTTGTAAATTTTATCGTTGAAATTTTTTGCATTTTTTAATCATTGAACTCTTTTGTAATTTGGATTTCCCAATTCAGCCTACCAGGAATTATAGATTTTATTTTTATAGATTTTATCGCTAAATTTGTTTGCATTTTTTAATCATGAACTCTTTTGCAATTTGGATTTCCTAATTCAGCCTACCAAGTCGCAAAGGGGGAAGGTTGGTACCATTAAACTAGTTTAACCCCGCTTAATCGGTCCTCAGCCCGATATTGCTTTTTGACTTGTTGGGTTCCATATTTTCATTTATTTTTCTTTCATTGTTACATTTCTTTCTGGATTTTTGTCTTTTTAAATATTTTAAATTATTCTTTCATAAATTTTCAGTATATATATAACACATGGTTCAATAAGTCCCGAGACTGTGCGGTCGTTTTTTTGCGATTTCCTCCTTCAAACGCACCAGCAAGTCAGTATAATAATCACTGTTGATCGGTTTACCTTTTTCGAGGTAGTCAATGAAAATCACGCCATGCGTATCCCAAAAAACTGACGCCATGACTTTGCCAGCTGACTGCTGCGTTTTCGGACGGCTTTCGCCAGCTGTGCGCCACT
>BMAW01068347.1:1120143-1138768 GCA_019974015.1 Nephila pilipes
AACGTGCAGCAGCTGTAAGAGTTTGTTGTAACGCATGCTGCACAAGTTTTATTTTACACAAACGGGAACTTACAGTAAATGTCGCATATTACGACGGCACTAAAAATTATGATTCAGATGCAACAACAACAAAACAACTGTTCCAGTGAAAGAGATTAAGAACGATAATTTGACAGTATTGTTTGTTTTGTGTTAAAATTTGAAGTTTTTTTCCTATCGAATTTGATGTTTTTGTTTCTTTTCTTTAAAAATTTCTATTACGTTAATAAATATTTGTGCAGTTTTTGAATAAAATATTGAAAAGTTATGGATGCGTGTTATACACGTGTGCGTACAATCGTCAAAATTTTATGGAATGCATTTAAAATATTTAAAAAGACAAAAATCCAGAAAGAAATGTAAAATTGAAAGAATAAAAAAATAAATGAAAATATAGAATCCAGCAAGTGAAAAAGCAATTTCGGGCTGAGGACCGAATAAGCGGGGTTAAACTAGTTTAATTGTTCGTAGTGAATATTGCTGCACGGGAGCACCTAACTCGGTTTGGGTCTTCATATCCATATCTGGAAGTTAAGCCTGGTTAAATTGTATCAATGTCCATGTTTAATTTGGATGCTTCTTTAGTTTAAATAATTAATTAATTAGTTTAATTGTACCAACCTTCCCCTTTGCGACTTAGTAGGCTGAATTAGGAAATTCAAATTACAAAAGAGTTCAATGATTAAAAGATGCAAAAACGTTCAGCGATGAAATCTAAAAATTATCAAAAAATCAAAATATAAAAATTACTTACAAAAATTCAAAGAAATGAAGATTCAAATATGTGAGTAGTGAGACGGAATATTCTTTAAGCTTCAAGATGGATATCAGATACTCAAAATGAAAAAAAAAAATCCAATATATATATATATATATATATATATATATATATATATATATATATTGAATAAACAATGAAAATTTTAAGTTTGTGTTACTAATATGTAAATTTGTATAGAGAATTATATGCATTGTTTACTAATACCATGTTGTCATTGCTCTCACTATATAGTTATACTGTATTCACATCACTTGAAAATATGTCAAATGCAAATTTCTAATGGAAGCATCCTCTTAATGTAAATTTTTGTGTCAAATTATTGTTTTTATTTAGTACGTACGTACCTTGCGGCCGCTGTAGCCATCGAATGCTCATGGTTGGGATAATTTTTAATGAGTTAAACTGTACTAAAAACTTCCCCAATGTACTTTATTGTTTCATTTGAGTTGTGGATTTATGTTCTTATTTCACTAACGACTTCCAGAAGAGTGCACATTTAATGTGAGAACTCATTAGTGCTTATGTTGGCGTGACGTAGAGGTTAGGAGAGTTGAGTGCCAGATCAGGAGTGTCGTCACCTACCCTTTAAAGTGGCTCAGAATTACAAGTCATGACGCTTTTCGTTTTGTTGTTTGTTTCGTCATGTTGCACTCAAGTGTGACGTTATTTAAATATTAATTAGTATATGGCTTTTCACTTGTTTTCCGGTCTCTTCTTTGGAAATGACTTCAGCGCATACGTGTTGTAAAACATAAATTTCTAGTCCTTGATTTTTTTTTTTTTTTTTTTTTTTTTTTTTTTTTGTTAAAGTACTGCAACCAGTTGATCAGTGAAAGTTTTTTCATCGAATAATTCTATAGATTTGTGTGATATTATCAGATGTGTTTACTTTTTTATTGGGAGCCATTACGTGATGAATGCACTTTATATCCGTCAGATAGATAATACACTCAGCCAAATTGAATTCTCTTTGACAATTATAAAGTGAATACTGGTTATATATTCCACTATACTTTTAACCTCTTTCTTGTTGCGTATTTTTATAAGAGTAGGGAAAATCCACCAATGTCATCTATGTAAGAGACAATTTTTGAAAAAATTATGTTTGTTATACAACACAATATATTGCAGAAATATACACGATTATTAAATTAATGCAACTTTGAAAAACCCACTCTCAATGAAATTAACATTAAATATTTCGCATATATTCAACAATTAAATATCCTGCTTAGTACATATATAACTTAACAAAGTATCATATAAGATAAATTGTTTTCTATACTGTCAACAATTAAATCACAGGCTTAACATCAGCGTCAAAATAAAACATATTATGAAGATAAACTCTTCCATATACAGTCAACGATTAAATCACGAGTCTAACATATACATTAAATAAAACATTACGATAATAAACTGTGTTTATGTATGTCATATAAAAATAAATCAATATAATTAGATTCTAAGCATATTTAAGATCCTCATAACAGTTAAGAAACAAAACATGCCATTTGGCAAAAATATGTGCGCTTATTTATAAAACTGAATTTCACTAATCTCCATTTCAGACATTAAAACAAATCAAAACCTGTGAGCTAAAATAAATTTAAAACATATTGTTGAAAAAAGGATTGAAGTTCTTAGAAGTATGCTCAGACATATCTGACAATTTTTGCAAGGAAATAGTGTGAGATATACTATATAATAATAATTTATATTCATTGAAGTTAGTTTCCTTATTTGCAAATAAGTTACACAAATTCCCATTAAAACAAGTACTCGCCAACGCAAATAATTTATTAGCCAACAATAGCCGAATTTCCAGAAATTTCTTTACATTCTAAATCAAAATATTTATTTGTCTAGACATTCAGACGGAATAGTTTTTGAATTAAAATACAATAAATAACGTATTCGTTTCATGTTTACTTTCAATTCTAAGTTTCAGTAAGGAAGTGCATCTAAGAAAAAAAGAACGTTTTGTCAAAAGAAATCAAAATCTTAATTCCAATTTGCAGAAGACAGGGAGAAAAATAATTTTTTTTATCAGTGATCGATTCCGAAGAAATCTTTTCCATTCTAAAACTCATCGCAATCGCATGGAGAATGCTAATAAAAGCAAACTTGTTTAAGGAAGAATAAAAGAAGAAAACATAAAAAATAAGAATAATGAAAAGAAAAAAGAAAGAAAGGAGCATAAATCGGTTTGATCTCAAAGCACATCGCATGCATTTCGGAAGAAAAATAAACTTATTCGTAGAATTTCAGAGAATAAGAGTTTCTTTCTCCCTCTGGATGTTATACGTTTATACATTTTCCCCTTTTACTAGCATTCATGTTGTTTACAAAAATCTGTTTCAATGTCACGTCTTCTCCCAGCAAAATAAATCAGATCCTTCCCCATCTACTTTATTTTTTACTTATTTATTTTTTTGAGAAAGTGTTGTAAATAGAGAAATACATCTGGAAGAATTTTCCTGAGTGGCCAAGCGGTTGGGTCCCAAGGAATTGGGTGGGGCTTGTAAGAGAATAGGAGTTAGAGGGAACAGATGATAGTTTAGGGAGGTATGAATCCTTCATTACGCTGCCTACAACCAATATCTCACGTCGATTACCTCGTCGGTTTGGGTGAACTTAGTCCATTTCGGATAGCGTTAGAACAAGGGATATTAAGACTTAACCTATCTACATTCTGGTTCAATAGTTGAGAGCCCTTAATGGATCTGTAGGATTTTGGTATGTTATGGGAACAATGTGAGTAGTTGAAGGTAAGACTAAGTATGAATGGCAAAACTACTTGAGTTATCCCTCAATTAGTTATGGCTACAATGAACTCAAGATGTGAGAGTTCTTATTGACTTTCCTGTTTTTTCGGGTAAGATTCCAGGCACTAAAAAAGGTTGTTATTTTTGTGAAATATTGAAGATAATTCGTCTATCGTATTACTAATTTTTCTTTGAAGTCAGAATTTTGATTATAATCCCATTAATTTTCCTACTATCATTACCCATATTTTTATTTAATTCTATTTTGTACCTTTTAACGTCTCAATTGATCTATTGTTTTGAGGTGTTTTTATGACCTGTACAGTTCACCTCTGGAAGGATTTTAAAGTAAAGAAAGGGGATACTTTCCTAGTTTACGTACCCAATACAGAATTATACATATATATATATATATATATGTGTGTATATATATGTGTATATATATATATATATATATATATATATATATATATATATATATATACATATGTACATATATATAAATATATATATATATATATACATATGTTATATATGTTTGTGTGTGTGTGTGTGTGTGTAAAGAATATTATGTTATTTTACGAACTTTTTAAAATAATATAATATTAGTTCTCTTTCACTGTCGCATAGAGGAATATTCTGAAAAAGATTTAGAAAAATGTATGACTTCTTAGATCATTCATTTCACGTAAAGAAAAATTAATTCGCTCAGTTCTTTAGATATATATATACGAGGGGTGATCCAAAAAAAGTTTACAAGGCAAATGAAAAAGTATTTATTAACAATAGAAACAAGATACAAATGGGAATCAAGAGACACATCTGGCCTTCACTTTTCCACATAGTCGCCAAACCTATTTAGACATTTTTCAGAACGTTCGACCAACTTGTTTATCCCGTCTTGGTAGTAATCAGGGCCCTGCTCATTGAGCCATTTCTCGGCAACTGTTTTCACTGCATCGTCTGAGGTGAACCGTGTTCCGGATAAGTTTTGCTTCATCGCCGGAAAAATGAAATAGTCACTTGGAGCCAAATCGGGGCTGTATGGGGGTGATTCCAGACCTCCCACTTGAACCTTTGCAGCAATTCCTGAGTCTGGCGAGCTGTATGGGGCCTGGCATTGTCATGCAGAAGAATGACGCCTTTGCTCAATAATCCAGGCCGTTTGCGTCGGATGGCTTCACGCAATTTCATTAAGGTGGCACAATAACGATCGGCATTAGTGGTATGGCCACTCTCCAAATACTCGATTAGGATAACACCAGTCGTATCCCAGAAAATGGTTGCCATCACTTTACCGGCAGAGGCTGTGACCTTAAACTTCTTCCTCGTCGTTGACCCAGCGTGTTTCCACTCCATCGTGGCTCTTTTGGATGTGGGGGTGAAGTGATGAAGCCATGTTTTATCACCGGTAACGATGCGATCAATGAAGTGTTGGCCGTCTGAATGGTATCGCTGAAGAAATATGAGGCTGCACATCATTCGAGTGGCCTTTATGCTCCGAGGACAAAGCACGTGTAACCCAGCGGGCGCAAACTTTGGAATATCGCAACTCATCGGTTACGATACTCTGAACGTTACCATAACTCAGGTACAACTCTGAGGCAATCTCACGCACGGTTACTCGTCGATCCCTTTGGATGATTTCTTCATCACGTGCCGTATTGATATCCGTCCTTGAAGAACTTGGACGGCCTCTCGCTTCCATATTGCGGTTTTCCACATGCTCAATGCCCGCTTGAAAAGAACGACATCATTTCGCTACCTGTTGTCTACTCATTGCTTTGTCCCCGTATACCTCAACGATTTGTCTGTGAATTTCGGATGCGGCCACATTCTTGACCCATAAGAATCGAATTACGGCTCGCACCTCTATGGCACTAATTTCTAACACGTCGCCATTACTGTAGCTCTTAAGTGTCGGTACGATGCTACTTACTCGTAGAACCGCTGAAAGCTAAACATCAACCAGGCCATCTGTCAACTCCCGGGTGGAAATCGTCTGCCAAATTGCGTTTCAAAATGCTTCGTTTGTAAACTTTTTTGATCACTTAATGGATATATATATATATATATATATATATATATATATATATATATATATATATATATATATATATATATATATATATATTATCGTTGCAACTTCAATAGACATTTTAGATTTGATAAGAAGATATTAGCATTGGATATCCTGCACATTTTTTGTCATCAATACCAATTTCCTGAAATTAGTCTAAGTGACTTAATGAGTTAAAAATGACTTTGTTTAAAGAAGTTTTCACTATTATGGTGTATTTTACTTAGAATTTCTTTTTCTGTTTTTATTTAGTTTTGTATTCATCTCTAAAAGTAACCCTCTGTTTACGAAATTTGATTACAAGACATTTTAGATTGTTTTGTTCCAGACTGCTGCATTTATTTCAGGTTTGTGCTGAAATTTAAAAAAAAAATCTTAATCTAAGAAAAAGATGAAGATATTAAATTCTATGAGCTTATGAATGTAAATTTTTCTCCCTTTAGTTAATTTTCAAACATAGATTCTACTTAAACCTTAAATTAATTGCAGGAGTCTTTTAATTGACTTTTCAAATAACTTAAAAGTACTTAACATGAAAAAAATTAATTCATTAATTTTAAAATTGGGAATTTAAAACCCTACAGGTTAGAAAAATTAGTTTGAACTTTTAGTCAAGTTACCAAAAGTATTTTTATCTTTTGGTCATAATCAATTGACAAAAGATGTTGTTATTGTCATTTAGAGTACACTTATTTTGTTACGAGCATGATTTTGTAATAGGTATATTATTTTACCAATGTCTAGCGTTAGCTAGCTCCCATGTTGTTTTTAATTAAGAATTTAAAAGAAACATTCTACAAAGTGTACTGATTAATGCATTTGCTTAAAATAAAAATAAAAATTTTCAATTAAATAACTTGACAAGTATCGAAAAGATAAAGAACAAACAAACAAAACAAATACAAAAATATTATTAGGCAATGGTTTTATGAATTTTAATATAATTGAAAGTAAATGATATTTATAGATTCTATGTATCTAATTACTGATGTCATTAGTATGAATATATTGCAAATATTTTAATTTACTTTAAATATTTTCGATAACTAATTATAAAAACTGAATATATTTTTATAACCCTATTTTGACTAAGTGTTCTCCTTTTAGTTAATTAAATAACTTAAAGTATTTTGGTTCATGCACTTTACATTGAATTGATGTGGTTAAAAAATTCACGTTGGCACACTTTCAACTTTATTTAACTTATTTAATTTCATGAAGGATAACAAATATTTTTAATGTACTTTTTCTAATATATTTATTTAAAATAATAGCTTTTTTTTTTTAAAAAAAAAAAAAAAAAAAAAAAAAAAGATAATTTTTTTATACTCGTTATGTTTGTCACAATATGTTCCCCAAAATTTCATTCTCATTAAAGGTAATAAACTAACTTATAATAAATTGCCTTTTTTACAAATGTTTTAAAATTTAATTTTTACTTACACATTTCTTTTGAATTGACCCCCAACAAACACCCAACATTATAAATAAGATACTTCCTTCTATTCATCAAACACTTTTTTCTTAAAAAAATGAACCTCTTTTCTATTTTTCTCTAACTTATTACCTATCCAAGGCCAAGAGCAAGTAATAACAGCTTTTCTGCTAAAAGGATGCTTCTTTCCGACTCCCGAAAATTTACCCAGGCGTAAAATCGGAACCGAAATGAAATACTCCTCCGAAAAAGAAATTAGAAATAAAGAAGTATTTTTTCCCGTTCTGGTCTTTCCCGAAAACCACTTTCAGCAAACGGATGATTGTTCGACGGTGCGAAATCCTAAGAACACGCAAACATCCTTTAGAAACATCCGAAACAGCTAGCAGACGTCTTGTTAAGTTCTGGCAGGTATTTGTCTTAGCTCGCCTCTGATCCAGCGTTGCCAATAATCTCTTGCAAGTAAAGAAGAAAAAAAAGCATATATCGTGTAATTCGAGGTGGGTGGAGTTGTTATAGTGCTGCTGGCCTTCATTAAGGAGTTTATAGGGTATTGTTGTAGACCTGCTTTTTTTCCTTCGTGTTTTCGGAAGATATTACGGCTGGCGAGTAATACAGTGATATGGGGCCACCTAATGATTATTGGTTAGGATACGACTATTATCTTTTATGCCTTTGGATTAATGATTGAAAGTAAAGTCTAGAGGCTTAATTTGATATTAAGCGTCTTAAAGGTTTTGATAAGCTTAGATGAAAATTATGGTGATGGCTAGATCAACAGTAATAATTATTTTTGTAAGTCTGCAGGACAAAAAATTGTTTATTCATAATAATTTCATAAAAGTTTTTGTAATAATAATTTGTACTTTTATAATAACATTATTTTTAAAATTCTAGAATTATTAATTATTTTCTGAGTGGGAAATATGAATATGAGAATACATGTATTTATATTTACTGTTACATATATATTATAGCTAATTATTCAAAAATCATTTGCTTATACACTTATCCCTTGATTTACAGGGTTATTCAGTTTTTCGAAAAATCATACAAACTCATACTGTGTAAAATGATATAAGGATTGCATGAAAAAATGGAAATTGTTTATTAATTTTCAGAGACAGTCTAATGTACATACTATTTCAGTTTATTAAAAATAAGAATATGAACCAAAATTTAACAATATTCGGTAACAAATCAATAAGAAACATAAGCACAATTTAACGATACTCCTTACAAATAAAAATAATAGAAAACGTAAAAAAATTAACAATAGTTTTTTTATAAATATAAAAACAATTAAAATAACTAAAATATTAGGTGGGACAGTAAGTAAAATGTTGTTTTTCTACACTAAATTCAAACATATTAATTTTTACCTAGTTTCTATCTTTAATTAATGGAGTAATCACTCTCGTTATCAACTACCTTTAGCCATCTATTGTGCAAATTTTTAATACCGGATAGAGGAAAATCAATTCATTTTTAGCAAAATATCTGGAGATGGTATTTTGGATATCATTCAAATTTTCAATTTTTTTTTTTTACTTTCAAAATGTTGTAGTGATCGGAATAAATCGAAATCTGATGGCGTAATATTGGGTGAGTATGGGGGGTGAGGCAATACCTCCCATTCAAATTCATTAATTTTTTCCAGAGTTCATCTTACGCAGTGCTGTCTAGTATTATCATGTTGTAGAATAACACCTTTTCGGTTGTCAATCGCTGGACACTTTTCAATTAAAGACTGAATTATTTGATCCAATTGTTCACAATAAAGGTCTGCATTCACAGTTTGTCCAAGTTTAAGCACTTCAAAATGAACGACCCTACGAATACTCCTACAAAAACAGAAAAGCCCCCCATTTGTACTTCTTGGCAATTCATTTAGAGAGACCTATTGCCTTTTGCATTTTGGACTATCATAGATGACCCATTTTTCATCTCCAGTAATCAAGCGATCAAAAAACTCTTCTGAATTGCGCCGCTAAAGCAATAAGTTACATGTAGTGCATCGATTAGCTTTGTTTTCTTTGGACAGATTATACGGGACAAAAACACCTGGTCTGCTTACTTTACCAATCTGCTCCAATGTTCTTGGATGGTCGACCAAGGTTGGTTAAGAGTGTGTGACGTGACCGTTCCTCAATTGTCTGACATGGATTTGCTTCCTCTTCCGTCCTTAACATATCATTGTCAAAAGATGTTAGTTTTCCTGATCTGTACGAGGCAGAAAGATAGAAATTATCTTATTTGAACTTAGAAAACCACCTTTGGTATTAATGAACATCTAATGCATTTGAATAAACATCACAAATGTTTTGGGTAGCAACCGTTGCATTACTACTCTTATGAAACTCAAAAAGCCTATAATGTCGGATGTGTAAATCTTCTGGTATTTTTTTGGCCATTTTACCTAAAATTGTAACAAAATAATAATAATAATAATATTTAATTATTTACAGGTAAACAAGTTATTCTAACTTTAAAACGATTTTAAGATGACATTGAAGTATATAATAAGCTGATAAATGACTAACGAATATCGACATCCGCAGAAACGATATTACTTTCCGGTCCCCTTAATAAAAATAACCTTCATAACAACTACAAATTAAAAAAAAACTGAAATAAAACTCAGCAATTACTCTTGTTCAGAGCTTTGAAAAGCTAGAATTCTCCTTTTCTTTGGTTGTGCTAATGTAACATCACTATCCGAGTTACTAAAACAAAATTCATCAGTTTTTCATAATTACTCCTTCACGAATTGAAATGTTACCACACCATTAATGATAATTGGTTTACTTTTGCGAGCTATGATATCGACGACAGCGGAGTCAGATGTATATATATATACAAATTCTACATTAATATGATCCTCACTTAATTTTTAGATGGTTCAGTGGGAAATAATCAGGGGCCGCGGTAGCCTAGTGGTCTAGGTCGTGGACGAGCGACCGGCGGTTTTCGCTCAGTCGCGGGGTCGATCCTTGGCCGCCAAAGACCCGCCGTGTAGCCGGGGCTGATGCGCATTAAATCTGTTCGGGACCCAAAGTCCTCGTGGTGTGGATGTTAGGAGAGAGGGGTGCCAGCTCAGGTGTCGTCCTCATCACTTGACCGTGGTTCAAAATTAAGAGGTCCGTCGCCAATAGCCCTCGTGTTGCTTCTAGTGTGACGTTAATAAAAACTAAACAAAGTTAAAAAATAATCAGAATGAAACCCAAAGCAATTTTTTGTTATTATTTAAAACTCCTAGAAAAGCGAAATAGGTGCATTTTGATTTCAAATTTAGATTATATTGTAATATACAAATGAGAAAAATGTAGTTCACCTTCATTTTTGTCAAGAAAGAAGTTGTCAGTGTTTTCACATCAGACGAAATATGTACACGTAAGTGAGAGATAAGAGAGAAAATGGGCTCCAAGATAGGTAGGTAGATGAAAATAAATAATGTTATTGGTAAAAGACTGAATGTAGCAAGAATAAGAAAAAATCAAAGTACATATGAGAATGCTTATTTAACATATATTAAAGAAAAAATATCGATAAGACTAAATAAGTGTTTTAACCCTTAAAAAATTTTGAAATAAATACACTTTTAGAAAACGTTATAATGATGAAAAAGTTTAAAAAAAAACCACCCTTAAATTACCAGAACCTTTAATGTTAAGTGAATATTGAGAATGATTATATTCTACATTTAATGAGGTAATACCCAAAACAATTTTTGTTAAGTTTTTTTTTCTAAGGATACAAGTTTATAATATAAATGTTTAAATTTATTGATAGTTATTTCTAAATTTGTTACAATCTATATCGGAATAAAAATTAATTTGTAAAATATTAATATCCATAAAATAAAATCTTTATTTTTATATTGTAAACTGTAATAGCCTTTTTTATACCATTGCAGAAAATTGCGTAGAAGCTCTAAATATCTGGAAAGAATCAGAAACTAATTCACACAAAAAAAAAAAAAACCTTGAGGATTTCTCATTAAATAAAAATGAGATACATTAAATAATTAAATGATATTAAAAAATTTCTCTCTCTCTATTTCAACATTTCACAATTCTCTCTTTTTCTTTTGAAATTCTCTCAGTATCTGCAAAGAATTTTGATTATAATGCTACTCAATCTTGAAGAAAACATACATTTTATACAATTTCTTTATCGATTGAAACTTTGATTTGCTTTTCTTAGAATCGTCCACGTCGTAACACTCGAATTTAGAAAAAAAAAGTTTTATTTGAATTTGGATTGGAAATGAGAAAACTGTTTTGGCGAGATGTGTTTTATTACAAATAAGTTGAAGTAATGTTGAAATACTTGCAACATCTAGAAATAACCAAGTTAACGTTCCTTATATTTTATATTAAAATGGAAAATTAAATGTTTTTTTTATGTAAAAAAGGGGGGGAAAGGGGTTAGGGCAAAGCATTTATGTTAGTAAAAAAATTTTATTACTAGCAATTTATGATATCTAAAATGAGGTATTCCATTTTTTAATATATATATATATATATATATATATATATATATATATATATATATATAAGCGTATTATTTTATTCTGCTTGTGAGGAAAAATATTGTACTTTACTCGAAACTACAATGCTTTTTCTATATCCGTATTTTAAACTTTTGGAACATTAATCGAAAAATTGTGTTCTCACACGTGACGAAAATACTACATTTTTCGAAATTGTAATTTTAAAACGTACGACTTGTTTTTCTGAAAAGCGAGCGAATAATTTAAGATAAATTTTATTATTTTGAGAAAGACGTGAAAGTAATTTCAATTTAGAGACTGTATAAATTAAATAAAAACTAGAATTTTTCAAAAGGGCAAGAAGAATTAAGAATAACGAATTATTAAAGTGAAATTTTGTTTCAAAAAAAAGCAATTTTATCATTATTGTTCATATGCGGATACCATCCTTTGAATTATACAATTCATACATCTCTCTATATACATTGTCCTTAAGAAATAACACCTCAAGTTTGTCAGCTGAAATTTATTATCATACAAATACTATAATTATGTGGCAACTAAATTACTTTTGATGCAATGTAAAGATTTAATTTTTTTAGAAATTATTTTTCTTCAAAATTGACTGCACATGTTTCATACGATTTATTTTAGGACCTAAAAGTGATGTTTTTTTTTTAATGAAATCATTTGAGAAACAATTTTTATTTGAAGATTAATGTTCTGAATTAAAATGTAATTGTTATAATTTGGCTCTTAATTAAAAGTTATATTTTACAAATATTAAACGTCTTTTGATTAAATGAGTACTTTATAAAATTAATTGAATTTATACTAATTTTTGTACTTAATTGCAATTAATTGTATTACCTTAAAATTGTATATGCTAGTAACATTGAATCGAATCTCTTTATCTTTAAGGACTTAAATATCTAATATATCCCTTCATTGTTGACAAATGAATGTAAATGATTTCAATAAACGGCTAATTGCGGCAATTTACCTAACATCCGGAATATTTATTTCCGAAGAAAAAAGGAATATTTAACGCTTAAAATTCTTGAAACCCATTCAAACAAATGCGAATAAAAATCTCGAAATAATATAAAAATACTAATAACCTTGCATTATTGTAAATTGCAACACTTACCACAATTCTAGGAAGTATTTTTAAGCTTTGAATATAAAGAATGATCCACACTTTTCTTTCTGAAAAGGATTTTGAAAAAACACTGTCTTCGCCTTCATTACGATGCATTTGAATCAATGCATTTATTCTTCTGTTGAAATATTTTACAAAAATTGGTAATTAAACGTAAATATTCGACCCAATAGGATTTTTTGTAACCACCTCCAGATAAACTATTGCCATTTCTAGCCAAGCATCCTCTCATTTCTCGAGTATAAAGTTCAAACAAAGGAAGTGTTGTAATGGAAAGCTATTATGCCCTTTATGTAGCCATCGAAACGTATATAAAAATTCCAGTAATGGATATTTTGTGTGCGATAAATGGCGCATTTAACCTTTATCAACAAATCCCCTGATATATTCGCGGAAGAAAATTCTAGAACATTCAAGCCGAATTCTCTGAAAGCAGGCGAGGCGAAGATTTTTATTGCTCTTTGTTGTTACACTTAATGATATTTGTTGACTTTGAATTAAAATGACTGCAAATCTGATGTGTTTTCAAATTATGTGGTTCGTTTATCTTTGATTTTAGTTTCGGCATTAAGAAAGAATGTTTTTTTTCCCACACCTTTTGGAAAGTTTAGCGAGCTTATAAAAAAGATTCTTTCCTATCTTAAATGTTATGAGGGTAATAAAGTACACGTGACTCTGTAGAATGGGAGATTATTTAATAAGAGATTAAATGTAGGATACGCTAGAAATGGCTCTGCCGATTTATTTGAAATATAAAATAAAGAAAGAGATTGTGATAAAAGCCAAGACTATAGATTTTTTTTTTAAATATTAATTCGAGATTAGGTTTTTATACATAGTAGAATTTCAAAAAATAAATAAATACATTGACTCATTACCGTCCTTGAATTTCTTTAAAATATTTAATCATGATAGAATATTTAAATCACTTTATGTGATATTTCTTATAATGCTACTTTTTGCCATATTGCCTTCATAGATTTATTTTTTAGGAAAGTACAGAAATCCTGTCCCTATGTACACCGTAATTTTTTTTTTTTTTTCTTTTCTTAGGAGTTTATTGTCTTTGGTAAACATGGGTGACGCACCTTTGGAATGCCTTATAAATCCGTCTCTGTTTTCAATCCTTCTTCTTGTCAAACTTCTTTCTCACCCATTTTGATTAAACTCAGTTATATCTTCTTTGACTCAGTGGAGCCCCATCTGACTCTTGTATAGCTAAACTCCAACATCACTATTCTGCGTTTGTCATATAATTTTGCAAAACTATATGATTTTCATTAACTGAAATGAATAATTTTAAATTTCTTAGATATAAATGCTAATTAGTTAAATTATTAATTTCATGCAAGCTTATGGTACTAAATGATACAGATATCACAATTTAAGAATGTTATTAAAAACACTACATTTATTTATACTTCTTTAGATATTTTCTTTAATAGGAAAGGAAATTAAATATAACATAAAATCTTTTTTCTAGTTGTTTAATTCAAACTATACTGCTGATATTTTTAATTATTTCAATTAATTAATGGAATAAATACGTTATTGTTCAAAAATTCAAAGAAATTAGTATAAAAAATAAGTACCTGAATAATATTACTAATGTAATTAACAAAAAGTTATCTAATGAATATCTTATATTAAAATGATTTTTTAAATAACACAATTTTTGTTAAATATATCAATCAACTGATAAAGCTTACTTCTTATATTTCAATTGCTTATAATATGAATATTAAAAAATATATATTATGTAATACAGTTAATAAAAGAATAAAAGTGATGAACATTTTTTTTAAATTTTGGATAAACAGCAAAAATTAATTAGTTTCCTTTTTTGTAATTATTTCGAGAAATTTTCATTTTTGTTTGTACAATGGCAACTATAAAATATATATGATAAATTCAGTATCAAATTATCACATTGCATAAAAGTTTCAAATGCAGGAAATTGAACTCAGTAATGGGTAATATGGATACTGAATTCGAAGCGTAAAAATTCTTATCACAATATGTGAACGTTTTAAGAAATTTATAAAGTGCTTAAGTGTTTTTTCCTTTTTGTAACAGTTCCTAAATAGTTTTTAAAAATATTAAATATATCATTAAAATTAATTAACTATTTGGCTTTGAAAAACAAAGTGACAAGAAGAAATTATCGCTAAGAGGAATGAGACTTTGGGGCTTACATACATTTAATACGTCTTAAAATACTAAGCTTACATTTCCATTCTTTAAATTAAAAATATTCTTTATTTCAGACGAGAGATTATAATTGAGATTTAAGACAAATTTTGTGTTTTTGAAAATACAAACTCAAAATTTTAATGCACTCCTGAAATTGAAGAAAATTCATATTCCAAAAGAAGACCTGAAATTGGTTACTAAGACTGATTCTTTATGTTATGAAAAGTTAATTCTGTTAAAGAAGAATTAATTTGAGAGGAAGGAAATTAATGTATTAAGAAAGAAAAGTAAATAATTCATACATATAAATTGTATAAATTTATCATTCAAAATGCTAGAAAATGTAAGTAAAATATAAAAATATAGGCATATTTTTAGGAAGGAAAGTCAAAATTTTAATAGCCTTATAAAATATTATTATTTATAGCTCAAAATTATTATGCTCAATTTAGCATAATACCTTTAAAGCTTAAAATAATTCTGTTAATTATTTTCAATATTTGTACAATTTCATATATTCAACTCTTTCTCTTTTTGGATATAACCTAATATAAATATTTTCTACATCAAAATCATATAAGAAACAAAACAGATTCAAATATTTTAAGCCTTAACGTCTTCTACGCCAACAAATGATATAACCTTTTTTAGAATAACATTTTAACATATATTGTAGCCCACTTGTAAAGCACAAGAGATCACTCATAAAAGATAAATAAATTTGTAAAGTTTGAAGATTTTATTAAACTTAGAAGGGGTTACGATTCAAATAAGTTCAAAGTATTTCATTTGAAACACATAAAATAAATGCATTTCGGTAGAAGTCAAAACAAAATTCCAGTGCAAATAATTGGAAGTAAACTTAGCTGATTTTCCTTGGAGAACATCCTAATTGGCTATGGTCCAGTGCTCCTTTTATTTTCTTAACAAGGTAACGGTTCAACGATTCTTTCCCAATAAGAGAAAAAGCATTTCTAAATGAAAGTTTTCATCACTGCAATGCAATCATAAGGGCATTTTCATTGATTATTTTTATTCGATTTGCTACGTGGTAACAAGGAAAACTTCCTTAGAATAGTTTTTCTTTCTTGCACATTTGTTTGTGTCTTTATTGAATCAAAATTGGAATATTGGAGGTATTTAGATTAGTATTAGAGGAATCTCTCTCTTTCTTTCAGTGGTTATTTTTATGAGGACTTGTAAAGTTTTCCGTGTATGAAGGAACGTATTTTTAGGAATGGATGTTAAATTGAAAGAGAAAAAATAGTATCATTCGTCCAAAATAGTACCTTTTCTTATACCTTAATTCACATGTACATGATGGTGGACTCGCTGTGACCGCTTGTTCCGTCGACTCGTGGGTTCGAGCACGGATGCTTCTGAAGACCTGTTGTGTAGTGGGGCTGATGCACGAGTAATCCATCCCAATTCCTCCTATTGGTATGGTGGTGAAGTTTGGAGAGTCAAAAGCTAGCTGAGGTGTCTTTGTTGTTCAAGGCACTTGTATGATACTCGAAATTACGAAGTCCATTGCCAATAGCCCTCGTGTTGCATCTCAGTGTGACATTAAAAACAATCACATCGATTACATCTGCAATCACCTGCTGACCTATTACAATGCGACTGAAATTATTTTTGCGAAGCAATATTACACACAATTATAACTAAATAAAATCCAGCAATAAAATATTAAAAAAAATTACAAACATTTAGTTGCCATATTAATTTCCGTAAAGTTAAAGTTGACAAAGGCAACTAGAATACCAATTGATGTTAGAAATCGTTGTCTTAAATAGTCACTCACCAATCAAATAACCCTTCATAGTGGTCGGGATAACCTAGTGATTATGGTCATGGACTCGCGACCGACACTCTTTCCATCAAGTTTGTGGGTTTGAGCAATAATATTACTAAGCTCCCCATGTAGCGAAGATAATACAAATTAAATCTGTCTAGTTCCGAAGTCCACACTTTGACGTAGTGTGTAAATTAAGAGAGGGGAGTACCAGTTCAGGTGTCGTCTTCGTCATTTAGTTGAGGCTCACAAATACGAAATCCATCTCTAAAAGCTCTCTTGTTGACTCTAAGTGCGACATTTATACATAATCAATAGATCAAAAATCAAGGTAAGATTTAAAACATAACGATATTAGGAATTTGTTTGCATGATTTAATTTATTTATAAGTATTCAAAGATAAAACGTAATATTCTTATACTTTTAGAATGATTCAGCGAATTAAATTTTACAAATAACTCAAAAATCTGTTAAAAATGGATGTATCAGTTTTTGAAAGTAATATAGTAATATATATATGACATTATCTTTATGCAATATCGCGCTTCATAGTTCTTTCAATCTTTCTATATACTACTTATATTTTACGCTTCACTATCTATATTAACTAATTATATATCAAAACACCAGGAATAATCAGCATGATTTTTTTTCTCTACGAAGCAGTAGTTTTCTTTTAACAATTAATTTTTTTTTCTAATTCAGAAAGAAAATACTCTTGAATACTTTAAAGTACGTTATTTTTAGGGACTTAAATTGAATAGTTAAATTTATTTTCGTAAAAAAGGGTGTGCTTTGTTAACGCTAAGCAAACGAATTAGTAGCAATACTTATTGGCTTAAAACTATTAATAACGTTTGAGAATTCTTCCTTTTCTTTCACCCAATCCCTTCAGATCCTGCGGAATTGGGAAGAAATAAAACTACCCAATTCCATAAAATGTTTTTTCCCCGCTATTCCTAGTATCTGCACCAGGCGTCTTCAAACGAATTCAAAAGCTTTCCTTAAAAGAACGGAAAAACGTGGTTGGAAAATATCTTCGTTAACGGAGAAAAGAATTTTAACAAAGCAACCAGAACGGTTCAGGCTGACCACTTCACTTCACTTCGCTTGACTAGATAAATCATTAAACATCTCCGGGACATTTATTTTTGGCCGAGGCTCTAGTATAGAATTCCTTCGCAGCGCTTATCTGAGTCTTCAAAGGCTAGAAACTGAAAGAGAGGGGTAAAAAAAAAAGGGTAGAAATCGCAAGGAAAAGAAAGGAAAAAGTTTAGACATGACCCGCTGCGATCTTCAAAGAAATAAGATCTAATAATAAAAAAAGAAAGAAATCTTTAAAAAAAATCAATGGCAACTAAAGTTAGGAAGACTTTGGAAATCATTGCAACGCCATTTTGATTTGCCTGAGACGGTCTAAGTGTACTTTTTTCTCAGATTTTTTATTTTTCGTATTTTTCATTCAGCTTAATCTTTCCAACTTTTTTTTTTCGGCTGCCGTTTCGTACAGGAAAAGAACTTCAAAAAGATCTTTTAAATGTGGCCTCAGTTGTCTGCGGTGATCTTTAAATGTAACAGAAAAAAATAAAGGGAAAAAAATTCCTTACTCTTCAGTTTTTCAGTTTGATCGAAGAAATGCTTTGACTCGGATTTTTTTTTACCTACAATTTTTTTCGGTTACCATCACGTATTGAACAAAAAAAATTGTATGAATGCTTGGATATTTGGTTCATACAAACTTCGATAATTATATTACTAATTTCTAACTGTATGTTTCAATGAAATTCTGTTTGTGTGATTTAATTTTAAAATATACGATAAGAACTGTGTTTATATGTAAATGATGTTAGGAATGAAGTTGTTGATTTTTCAAAGT
>BMAW01068347.1:1147619-1173435 GCA_019974015.1 Nephila pilipes
CTGATGCTTCGTTCATTTTCACATTTGCTGAAAGTCACCTAGAAAAGAGGTCCTACGATATTTACGGTTGGCTTAAACAATAGCCTCTTTGGTAGTAATACGCCAGTACAAATAAATCCGTTTATTTATCACTTCTAAATAATTTAAAAAATATTCTTTTTTTTAAAAAAAAATATTTGCTATTATTTTAAAATCCTTCATTTTTAATTAGTTTTAGAGAAATCACAGTTCATATCAACAAATCATTTGCCACAAGATGATGTATAATAGGAAAGAAAGGTATATCTGAATATTATAATTATAACTAATGATTGGCAAACATTATTTCAATGCAGAATTAAAACTCTTCTAATGGTAATGGAATGGACGTTAG
Source organism: Nephila pilipes (assembly GCA_019974015.1). Classification (NCBI taxonomy): domain Eukaryota; kingdom Metazoa; phylum Arthropoda; class Arachnida; order Araneae; family Nephilidae; genus Nephila; species Nephila pilipes. The sequence continues at coordinate 1,147,993 of BMAW01068347.1, forward strand.
ATAAAAAATGAAATCTTTCAGAAAGTCATACTTGACATGCTATGAGAAAGTATCTGGCCTATAGACCCCACAATCGCACTAATTTTTTCCCCTTACTCCTTCAAAATCTTAGTAGTAAACATATTCTGATAGAATTGAGCACATATCAAATTTTAAAAAATCAAAATTAAATTAAATCAAAAATCTATTTCATATTTTTGAAAACATTATCTGCAAAAATAAATTTTTTGCAATAATATAGTATAATAATAGCCTGAAATAGAGGAGTTAATTAATTGAAGTTTAATGGAACTGATATTTCAAATTTGATATGTGTAAAATAAAAAATACAAAAACAAACAAAGCTGTTTTTAATTTATAAGATTCTTACGAAAACCTTAAGTCGGACGATATTTGAAACATTTCGAGTCATATTGATATTTTAAAGATATTTTAGTCAGATGATTTATAGAAAATCTTAAGAATCTATGGTATAAATAGATGAGTATATGAAAGAAGTTAAGTTCTGTCTGTGATTGTGTTTTGCCTTTAGGCTGAGTTACTCATTTTAATATGGTCAATATATAGCAATGGTTGTTTTATCATTTAATGATTAAATATTATATTCTTTCACCTTTCAAAAGAAAATTAAATCACCTCTAGAAAACTATGTATAATACTTAAAATTTAAAACTGTACTCTCAAGTAAAAAAAAGGATGTAATCTTAAGTTTTTAAGTGAGTCTCAACATCTTAAGCTTAGAAATAATTAAAACAGTCATTTTGTTTGTTACACACTTTTTTTATCCCAATATTAATGACTCGTTTGATAGTTTTCTAGCATTTAAAAAATATTCTAAAATATTTCAAAAATTGGGGAGAAAATGTAATTCCACAAAAACGTTATGTTAATTTTGCCATATCTGATGCCTTTTTTTGCATTGAAATAGATATAATAATATAGATTTAAGAGTAGTAGAAATTCTGTAAGATCAACATTACGACTGCGAAATTAAAATGGCCGTTAGATGGGAGCCTCAACTTATGATTTCCTCAGGCAACAAAATTTTCTCATTCCCGTAGTATGCAATTTCTCTTTTATTTAAAAATGTGAAATTAATATTTTTCCAATTTTTTTTTTATTTGTTATCTAATTTCATGGTTATTTAAATTCGTGGCGTGCCAAACTTGGCACAAGTGCCATGTAATTGCAGTCCATGAAATAATGATATAGCTCATATATAATTTAATATCTGACATACAAAAAAAAATTATTACATTAACCTATGAAAATAACTCATAGATAAATATATCTTCCAGATGCAAGCTCATAATTTGTTTCAATTACAGCTTAACTCACAAGTAGCAGTCACAAGCACCATCAAACCATTTTTTTCACTTGGGATTCATTTAATACTTAACTGATTTTTTTAAAATTAAAAGTATGCGTTTAATTTACTTAAAACTCAATAAAATTTGCTTCTGAACTTTATTGTCTGTATTTCTGATTAACATCTTTAAATATTCGATGTTTATAAAAAAAAAAATAATAGCATCAGCATTGAATTGACAATATTAAATAAGAACTTAATAAAAAAAGAAAAGATTGCTAGAGAAAGAGTACATATTAAAATCAGTTTCATGATAAGTAATGATTTTTCGATAATTAATGAAATCAAAACTTTTGAATTCTGACAAATATCTAGTGATTAAGATATAACACATTTTTTTAACAAAACTTGTCACCGATTAAAAATACACACATTACAGCAAACAATTAACACTGATAATACATTCATACCGGCGATAACATTTATTAAGAAAGAAACTGACTAAAAATAAGCAAAACTCTTTTTAAAAAAACACTAAGTTGTAGTAAGAAACTCCATTTTTTATCATTATTGAAAATAAAAAGTAATCCATCATAAAATAATTTTAAAATTAATCGGTATTTTTATTAATGTTATACAAATTTGATTACTGAAAAGGAATTGTATTAATATATTTTAAATGCTACACCAATTCAAAAAGAAATTTTCATTGCAGAAATATACTTCTATTGCGCATTTTGAAACAAACAATTAACTTTCATTATTGTAATTCTAAATGTCTGCATATAACATAACATTAACCACTGCGCGACCAATGTCTCTTCCGCGCAATACAACGATTCCACTCTTTCCAGCCTAGCGTCACTTCGACGCAAAGAGCTCCAATGATTATCACGGACCAAACGTAATAGCGTCAGAGTAATTGAGAAACGGAACATTTTATTTGAATTTTTAAATGCTAGTAGATGACGTCAAATTGATACAGTTTTCACATCAGTCGAATCTCTCAACATTTGATCTTTACAAAAGGGAATTAGTTTCTGTTCTGCACTTTTTTTTTTTTATAATTGATAGATTTGTTGGTGTAAACAAATTGAGAACCACAGCTCTTTAATAGTGTACGTGGTAGTTAATGGGACACCAACGTTCTTATTTATTTCTTTGCTCTTTTCGTTAGGAGAATATAGGAAAGGGCTTCTAGCTGACTATTTGCAAGGGTTAGGGTGAAGTATTTAAAAGTGTGTTTTGCAGAAGCTTCAGGATATGTGATGAGGTTATATTCAGTTTCATTTCGTCAACCATGACAAAGAGACAATTTATAACCTGATGATTTTTTAATGAGTATAATTAATAAACTGATTTTAAAAAATGTATTTTTCCTCAAACGCCATATTTGCAACACCGTTTTTTGGTATGGCTATGTCAAGGAACAGATTTTTAGAAATTTTAAGATTTTTTCAAAATATGCAATGCAGGACTGTATGTCGATCCTTGTTTTGAGCTATACCACGCGCAACAGAATTTTTAAATTTGAATTTTACTATACAGATTATTATTGCTTAATGTCCTTTTTTTAATTTCTTATGTATAGTATTTGAAACTTTCTTTTCGTGTGTATAGAATTTGTTTTCGTTTGCATTATTAAATTCTAGTACTTTCTATATATTTAGTTCATTTCTATTAATGTTATTGTCTTGATATTAATACAAATTAAGTAGTAGTATATTATTTATATATAATTTGTAAATAGCAGTAATTGTATTAAATGCTAATTTTATAAGAATTTTTTTTTCTTAGATTAGACTTAAATGCTTTAAATACTGGTGGGGGGGAAAGATGCTCCATTTCATAGCTTTCGGAACAAGAACTGTGCTTCATTCCCGGCATTCCAGTCCTCAAGGGATTATAACAGATAAAATATAACATTACTTCTAAATCAAGAGCATAGTTGAGAATGTAGATTAATAAATGAAAATTTATCTTATTTTCTTCTACGGTAACAATCTTTACATTTTGCTTAATATATATTTAATTTAATAATTTATCGTTCACATTATCTTTGATATCTGAACAGAAAATTATAGACTTCTCTTATCATTTTATCGTTTGTTTTAATTTTAATACTTAATTAAATAATTTTATTTTTGTCTCCGAAACATTTACTTTCGTTCTTTTTGCTGTCAAAATTTGGTATAGGTGTTGAGCCTCAAAAATGTGTGTGTTTGGAATAACGACAAAGTAAATGGAATAAATAATAAAGTAATATTCATGGGAATGTTTAATTTACTTTTAAAATTTTGAATTAATCATTAAGACATAGTTTTTTTTTTTTTACAGAAAATGGTATTACCATATTTATAAAGATAACAGAAAGATTTTTTGGATTTTAGCAAATATCAAGATATTGTTATTTTTTACTTTTATGCTACTGATCTGAAATTATATGTTACTTTAATACTTTGTTGTGATTTATTTTTTCATTACAAATATGAGAAATGTTGATCATTTAAATAATTTGAATATGTTAATTTGTTTAGTGCCCGTAAATTTTTAATTTTTTTTCGTGCAATTTTCATCAGAGAACCTTTTATTCTAAACATGTATAGGAAAAAAACTTAAGACTCACATTTATGTTTACTCTTCAGATAAAATGTATAATGGATAGAATCCATTAAATGCAATAATATTTAAGTGTGTTGCTTCCAGTGACAAATTTGCATAGTAATTTTTTTTTAAGTACAGTCATGTTTTTGAAAAATAGAGATTTCACTTCTTTCCAGAATTCTTCCTTTGTTAAAATTCAAAATTAAAGAAATGATTCCAATTATTTTAATAGGACATATTTGCATTTCACTGTGTATACCTTCGTGAATAATATAATCAAATTAGAGACTTCAATACGAGCACTTATATTCATTTCGATTTTCAAATAGAAGTCAGGAAGAAGTTTTGAATTTAAAACTAATAAAATAATCATCCGCATTCTTCGGTTGCCAGGTAACAATGAATAGATGAAATATTTGCAATCTATTGGTTCGTAGAATCGCAAGAAAGTATCTTAGAGTACGTGGAAAATTTAACCATTCTGCAGCGATCACGCATTTACGGGGGTTGTTAATAACATACGAAATAAATTAAATACAGACTCATACAGGGAGCTTCCTGTTTTTTTAAATATAATATTGTTTTCTAGTTCTTTTATTACATTCAGAATTCCTTTTTATTTTTTCAGTGGTACTGATAATGTACAGATGGGATCCTTTTTCAAAGTTTGTAATTTTCTAATTTGATCGAATAAATTAAACATTAGAGATTTTCTCGCCAAATGTGGCGATCTTTCCTTATGTTAATAGATTTTAGCTTTTAACTACAAAGTAATGTATTAAAATGATTAAAATAATAGGACACATGATTTAGAGAATCAGCGAACTATTTAATCTTAAAAATAAAAGCATTTATAAACGTGTGTCACTTAATAATATTATACAAAATATATTTCACTCAATGAGGAATATTGAAAACTGTTGGACCAATATTGAACTGGTCGTATTATATATAAAGATGAAAAGGAATACATTTTCCAATATTATGTTTATCTTTTGCTCCATAGATTAATTAACGATTGTTTGGATTTGATACTTTAATATAATTATAGAGAGGCATATAGGTTTGAGGATTGATAAGTTGAAAATTCAACAGCTAATTCAAACTTTAGTTAGACGTTGAATACGTTAAGATATGGTTGAAGTGAAAAGGAGATGTTATCTGAAGTATTGATGTTATTAACGAACTCGTTGGTTATTATTTAAATATTGTGGAGCGTATTTCTTATGTTTCTGATCCTTGAATCGAACTAAAATATATAATCACAATTATTTCAGGCTACTTACACTCAAGAATATTAAAAGTAGCGAACCAGAAAGAAAGCTTTGGATTGAAATGGAATTTCATGCGTATAATAGTGCAGGTGCAAGATTCCCTTGATCTCAAAAAATCAAGACAATTAGAAAAAAGTATATTAGTGTGTATAATTAGAAAAATGAAGTGTAACTTCAATAGCATCATGTTGGACCATCTTTGTATGATACTGATAATGTTGTTCTGTGGCAGATGTGCCAACAAATCTTGAACAACCACCTCTAAATCTTATACAGAGTAACATGGTGTCATCTGGAGCTCACCCACAAATGCTCTATAGGAACAAATCCGGGAAACAGGAAAACCTTAGAAGAGTCTGAACATGCTGTAGAAAGTCTTGAGTTACTCGAGTTGTTCACGGACGAGCATTATCTTGCTGAAATATTGCCCCTGGAAAACCATTCAGGAAAGATCCCACTCGGGGTCGAAGAATGTCATCAACATAATGCTGACTCGTTATGGTAATTCCACGTACCGTAATTAGAGTAGACTGCATATCATAGGCTATGAGCCCCCATATTATTATGCCTGCTGTGAATGCAGTGTATCGTAACCAGAGAGACTCCACACCCATAACAGATTATAATCTTCCCCAAAACGAAACGAGATTCATTGATAAATACCACATTTTGCATGTCTGTGTCATTCCACGTCGCTAAAGCTTAGCACCAGTGTAGACAGAGTCGTCAATTTTTCAGTGTATACGAAAAGAGCGCTTGGATTGCAGATTCGCTTTCGTAAAATGTCTATAAATGGTTTGTGGTACCACTGGTAGCACTACACCTGATTGTTTCATGGAACGAGTCACTATGGGACCACAAATACTTACCGCACAATCATTCGATCCTCTAGCCTCGTCGCCTTCCTGGTCACTCCAGACCCGGTTTCTCCACGCGTGAGTATCATCTTGTGTCTACTGTTTTCAGAATATTCAAACAGTGCAGTCAGAACGATCAACCTGGAGAGCAACACAGCATATCGATCCGCCTGTGTTTTTCATGCTGATGATCTGTCCTTTTTTAAACTCGCTTAAATGTACAAAATGTCTTCTCACTCGTCTACTTGGGATTCTTCACTTACTAAAGTCCTACTAGATTCAGAATGTGATTGTTACGTTTTTTAATCTTCTATTTTGCGTTCATTTATATTGGACCTACTTCTAGATGGCAGCTTCACTGCAGAGTGTGTGAACAGGCTCATTGGCATGAAATTTGGATCATTTTTAAATCATTTTTCAATCGACTACTTTACAAAATTGAGCAATTTTAGCTCGCTTCCTTCTTGGCACCTAATTTTTAATGTTCCTGAGCTAATTTCAGGTTTCAGCTAAGTTAACACATAAAAGTATTTGAAGAAATTTTCAACTCTCATAATAGGTAAGATATTTCATGAAACTTAGAGTGAGAATTCATGCATATTTGTAAGAGTATAGAACATGTAAATACAGTAAGATTTTCTTTGTTCAGTATGTAACTATATCATAGCAATATGAAGTGCCTTTGAACAAATAAATTAGCGGAAACTTGTTTGAGGCGAAATTAAAAAAAAATTATGTATGTCGTTATGTAGCGATCAGAAACTTTAGCAACTTTCCTTCAACACGTTAGGAATTATATTATTTAAATGCAAATGTATGTTAATTTCTCAGTTTTTAAGGGTATATATTTATATACTCTCTCCTTCTCCCTCTTAGTATAAATACCTAGTCTGTTATCAAAAAAAAACTTCATAAAACTGATATTTTGTATGATATTAAATTAAATTTTAAAATTCTCGAATGTTAACAAAAAGGCAACTTACATGACATATTAAAGGCAACCTATATGCAAGCATCGATGAATCTAACTTTGTAAATTTATCTACGGATTCTTCAAATTGTGGTTTGAAAAATTCATCAATGCCTTAATCCCTACGAAAACATACTGACTTTTAAATGGAAATATTATTTTTGGTCTAGATGGGAATTTTCAATGAGTCGCAAAGTTTTTTTAAGATTATTATCTCCATATAAGTTCCTTTTTTTCATTACTTTACCTAAATAGCTTTCTTTTCAAAACAAGTTTAAATTTCTTTTGGGGGCTGTTTTTTAAAATGAACATACTTTTGCTATAATTTAGAATTTTTTTAAAACCTTTTTTAATTCATTGTATAGAAAAATCTCTCAAAGATTTTAAAACTTCCCCTTAGCCTGAGCAGGCTAACAGTCGGTTTTCAGTTTCCTAGTTCAATTCAACATTTTAACAGACAATATCCGAAACGAAAAGGAACAAAAGAAAGGAAAAAAGAGTTAAAAAATCGATATTAACATTAGTTAGTTAGTAACAACGGGGACTTCCCAACTTTTTCTCTCGACCGTTCTCCCTCCTGCCTTTGACGCAGTGATTTCTTTTGATTTCGTATCGATTTTTTTCCAACCCTCCCTTTTTCCAATGAGAGACTGTAAAGAAAGAGGAGAAGTAAGAATTCTACTGAAGAAAAGAAGACAAAAAAAAAGTTTCAACTCTAACCTACTGATCTTCGCAAAAGATCTAGAAAAGTCAGTTTCTAAAGAAGATATTCTTTGTTTTTGATCTTTTGCTAATTTTTTATTTCCACTATTTTTCTTATATCTCGCAGTTAGAGAAGAAGAGAATAAGGGTAAAAAATACCACAAAGCTCAAAAATGAAAAGAAAAGTTAAAAGGAAAAAGAAGTAGGATCATAGTTTACATCATAAAAAGTGTATTTTTTTCATCTCCCATTTTCCCTTTTATTTTATAGTGCCTGTGGCTAGCTGGCTTAGAGATCCATCGTACTAATGATTCAGGATACTCTGAAAGAGGTTAGAAAGAAGGAGGGGGTAGAATTGTTTTGTTTTGAACGTGTATCTTTCTTCCCCTAAACATATAAATGTATATAAACTTCGAGTTTGTTTGAGCTTTTCAGAGTGGAACTTTAATTCAAAAAGCTACTTTTGAAAATGGCTTCAGGTGTACTCTTGTTTAAGTGGTTTTTCATTATTATTTTTTTATTCATCTTTTTCACTTGATATTTTACGGTCGTCCATTTCCTAAGCAGCGGATGTTTTGCCGTATTTAAAAAAGGGAAAAGGGGAAGCGTAATACAACAAGGAAAGGGGAAAAAATGAGGAAAATTTAATCAGAACGCATATGGATGGATCAAGTGTTTGCTTTGTTCTTTAAAGCTCGTGAGGTTTTTCCATTTGTTTTTTTTTTCAGATTAATAAAACTCTTTACAAGTAAGAATGTTTTATTGACACAGAATTTTTAATTTTTGGAATATGTTAAGTGCTTTATTTCATATTTAGTTCGATTTGTTCTGTTTTTGTTTTGAAACAATTGAGTTGTTGTTAGGGAATAAAGAACAAAATAAAAATTATAAAAATATCGAATGTTAGTTTTGTAAACAATTTGAAATTATTAAAGAAGATAACATAAGAATACTATGCTTATTTGTGATTAGATGACAGAATTTTTCGGATATTAGAAACAAAGTTCAAAAAAAAAGAAAAAAGGATAAGTAACAACATTAATTTAATCAAAACATCTTATAATGCACATAAGCTTAAATAAAAAAAAAAAAGGTCGTGGAAGGCTTCTAATTATTATAATGTATTATAGTTATTGATTATATGCAATTATTAATCAGTTGGAAATTTTGAATATATGCTTGACTTAAAATTACACGGTTGAAGTACTTATTGAGAATCAATTAACGAGTTCCACTTAATTCTTTAGAAAATTGATTCCTCAAACAGAAATAGCTTTCGAATATATTTTTATGCATATGAAGCCACTTTTTAATTCTAACAAGAAAATTTAATAAGATAATTTATTAATTTAAGTTATTTTATTTATTTACTTCATTTTAGCTTTTATTTTTATTGGAATCTCTTCAAGAAGAAATTTTTTGAATGAAGATTAATTAGCTCTTGAAGTAACTTAATTACTACTCATATAGAATAAACTTGTATTGAAGTATGATTTCCTTTCATATAACAATATTTAAATTCAAAAAATACAAAATAATTAACTTCATGTTCATTTACTAAAGTATGCTTTGTTTAGAGCTAAATGTTTGCATTTCTATTTTATACATGCACATTATTGAGGCATTTTTCAGTTTTTATTAATATAAAATTCTTAGAAAAATGTAATTCTGTAAGATGTGGATCTTATTAGAGAAATTACAAATTTTAGATTAAAACGCTACTTAAATTAACCATAATCATTTTAATCCTTAAAATAAATTTGTTCCCTTGTTTATTGTGTTTATGTATGATTAATGTTACTCTATTAATCTCATTAAGAAGTGAAAAATTTAAAGCAACATTTTTTTAACTTTATTTTATATATTCAGAAATATTGTATTATTTTAAGATACGAGGTTTGGCTATTAAATGACGAGACTGGAGTTTCTACAGAAGAGGATTACTGTTCTAAAGAACAGTAATCGACAGCTGTTCAGCGTGAAGTCTTCTATTTTAAATGCAATACCTCTCGTTCCTGATAACAAATCAATATACCCATCACCTTCGTTCGCATTAAAGTTATTTTTTTTTTGTTTGTAGGGGAAAATAAGTGAATAACGAATTGTTGAGCAATTTTACTTGAAAATTGGAAATACTGCTACTGAAATTTAAAATTTATTGAAAGAAAGGTATGGCAATGAATGTTTATCGCATGCACATGTTTTTGAGTGGATTAAGCTTCTTCAAGATGGCCGATAATATGTGAAGGATGATTCATGCCCGGGTCGTCCTTCTTCGTCAAAAGAAGATGACAGTATCGAAAAAATCCTTAATCTGGTTCAATTGTTCGAAGTATTCAGGTGATTGCTGAGACTGTAGGAATTGACTAAGAATATGCACTGCGAAATTTTCTATTTAGACAATGCGCCGGTTCTTTCCATATTGTCTGTAAAGAGGTTTCTAGCCAAGAACAGCGTCCCAGTGCTAGACTATCCACCTTTTTCGCCGTATCTTGAGCCATGGGACTTCTATCTATTTCCTAAGGCAAAATCTGCAATAAACGGAATAATATTTGAATTCTTTGTAGCTGTGAAAGTGAAAAGGCACACGTCCGGAAGAAGCTGACAGAAGAAAACTTCCAGCACTATTTGAAACAATGGAAAATTCGTATAGAGCGTTGTAGGAATAGAAAAGGATTGTATATTGAGGTGATAATAAATTAATATTTATGTCATAAAAATAAAATATATTACAACGTCAATCTCGTAAGTTAATAACCAAACCTTGTATTTATTTATAAATTAGCTTGCTCAACGATTTGAAAATCTATTTCACAAAATAAATATTTCCATTTTCATGCGTTTCAATGAATTTATCTGGATTGTAAGACAGATATAACTACATTTATAGAAATATGCTGTTTTGCTAACATAATTATGCTGATTAAACAGGACAAGAGTCGCATTCCAACTTCCGTAAAAGTCATGTAATTATTGGCAGCACTATAGGAACTTTAATAGATAAATTTCATAAATTATTTAATTATTTTCTCCATCGGAAATAGTTTTTGTAATTGAGTAAAATATGTGAATGTAAAAATTCCTATCAATCAATTTAATTTTAATGCAGTATATTTTTTCGAAGAAATATTGAGTTTGTATTGAATTTCAGTTTTACATTATAATCATTTTCTTTGTTAAGTATAAACATTGAAATAAAATAAAATTTAACAATCATAACTGAAAAGTAAATATATATATAAATAAATATATTTTAAAAAAATAAATCTTCATTATATATATATATATATATATATATATATATATATATATAAAAAAAATTTATAGGATACTACTTCAAATTGCATGTCTTTAAAAATTTAATGATGGAAATTATGACATTTTGAAAGAAATAGGAGAAAAGGCTATAATATTAATGTTTCCTTAAATTTTCTAGCAGATAATGATGACTACATAGCAGAATACAAACTGATATTTTCCCTCTTACAGCGTAACTGTTTTCCCAATTCAAAATAAATTCTTAAAATGGATAAATAAATTACATAACCAAACGTTATTAGAAAACAATTGAATATTTTGGAATGATCAATGAATTCAGTGAAAATTATATATATCGTTATGTTAAAGTGTGTTATAAATTTATATTGCATTTGTTGAAAGAAATATTGCTACATAATAGACTAATAAACAGAATATACTACATAATAGACTTTCGGTTTTTGAGAATTATAATAACAAATTGATATATGAAAACAATTTTCATGTAAGAAATTTATTTTTTGAACAAATTTTGATTATTTCATACAATATCAAAATATCTGGAAATTAACAAAATGCACTTGACAAAATAGTAATGACCAGAAAGAATCCTCCAATCACTTTCAAAATATTTATCCTTTTAACCTTTAGTACCTAAATCAAATATTGTAATCCGAATATAGTTTTAAGTAGTTTAAAAAATGTAATTAAAAACTAATAAAACATTAAGGAGAAACATTTAAAGGAGCTACGTTAATTTAGACTTTATATGGCAAACTTATTTCCTATTCGAAACGTGATTTCGTAAATTCCAAGGAAATATATGTATACATACAGTTTCTATTTCCAGAATATATTCTCTTAGTAAAGATCCCCACAATACGTTTAGGAACATGGTCATAAATCTGATAAGAAAGAATAGGAATTATTGATCCGGTGGCCAAATTCGCATCCCATATTTTCCGGTACTTGAGGCGATGGGGGCACAATAAGTTGATGTCCTTATGAGATCATTTCATGTGACCAATGGGTCATTAAGCTCAGTATGGCTTTCCGGTCGTATTTAGCTGACTCCTGTTTACTTATTTATCCGTATCCATTTATCCAGCTTTATATGATGTCAGTGAACTTTTCTTAGTTGATATCCATACAGACTAAACTACGACTATCTTTATAGGAATCCATCAAGCCCTCCAAACAAAGTTTCTGCTTAGAAAATCTAAATAGAAAAGAGAAAAATGTTTTGATATTGCTTATCGTAATCCATAGGCAATACGAATGAATTATCGTTATGGATTTAATACACAGTACAATAATCATTTCTCTAATTTATTTAAAAATATGAATTTGTGAATTTAGTCCTTAAAATTCTCTTTTCAACAGTTTTATTTTGGGTAAGATGTTGATGCTAAATGAGAAATTACTTTCTTTATCGTTCGTATATTTTAGCATTAGAATTACATTTAAGCATGTTTTTTTCTAAATATTTTGCGTAGAACAATCTCCTATATTCTCTCATACTTTCATTTAAATATGTTTTGAACTCTATTTGCGCCAGTAGATTATAACAAAGATTTGATAAACGTAATAATCCATTTTGTAAAGAAGAGCAAAAGATATAATATTTGAATTGTATTAGTTATAAAATGCAGGCTCTTAAGTAGGAAACAAAAATAATTTAAAAATCAAGTTGGATTAAATCAAAAGTTGACCTTCTGGTTTCATCCTAATAAATCGGTTTATTGTTATCCGTAATGAACATAAAAAGTACTCGCAAATCCTTCAAAAGAATCCGGTCTGAATGATTTGCACCGGATCTTGATATGTCTATGAGAACTTGTGCCAAATGTGTTGAGTTTTTGTTATTCCTCATCCAATACAAATAACAACAGTTCGTAATAAAATTGATCATCTATAAAAAATCATATTGCATTCATAAGAAATTTAACATGCTATACTGAGTCAGATGTTGTTTGTTCTCCCTTCATTTAAATTGATACATAAATCATTACTTTGAGTTAAAATAACATGCCTACATTTTCTTCGAAAAATTTGCCATGGAATCACGTATTTATTTAACCTCATTATTTCAAGATTTCATTTTATCTATTTTCTCTATAGCTTAGAAAGCATTATACTAAATATAATAATAACTTTATTTCCTTAAGACACACCCATAGCGTTCAAGCAACTTTATACATTTTGATACTTTTTCTCATCCTAAAAAATTTTAAAATATTTTCTTAAAATAAGTATAATTAATTTCAATTTACTTAAAGATTTATGCTATAATATACCAAATTTGTGTGTGCATGACTCTTATTATTTTCTTCGTAATAGAGAACAAACGCTTTAACTTAAATACAATCCTTTTGCCTCTCGTTTTAATGTATAATTAGAATACATATGGTAAATTGTTTCCAATTTCCACCTTCCAATGTAAAAGATATTGGAAACATGCATGCTTTTCTGCCACTTCGTAAAATATGATCCATTATCATTAATTTTATCTCATAATTAACGGAGCAGTATTGAACAGATTATGGTAAAGCTTTAAGTTACTCATCTCTCACTTTCAGGTGCAATAATTGTAATCAAAATTATAATTCCTTTTTACATAATTGTAATGAAATTCTACTTATTTTTTTACACACTTCTACAGGACTTACACACTTCTTTCAATATAAACTTTGTAGTCGCGGAAATATCAATCTATTGCCAAATTTGAGCATTAACTTTATTGTGGAAAGTATTTCACATTGAACATCCCAATGAAAATAGCTTACCAATACAGAGCGCAGTGCAGCCAAAAGAGAGGAATAGATTAGCAGCGTAGTGCTGGCCTTCACGGCAGAAGCGAAAAAGAGAATTTTTCCTTACTTTGCTATTTATATAATGGATTTTTTCCTTTTATATAATAAAGGTGTAGAGATTCTGAGGTATTTACAAGGCCTCCAACAACCTAGCAGAGATTATCCCTACAAGTCTTCAATCATGAGAACTGTGTATTCAGCAAATTTTTAACGAGTTCGTGATTGCATAAATTAAAGTTAAAAAAGAATGGTATCAGGAAATAAGATGAACGCTTTACTTTTAAGTGAGATAATGGGAAAAATTAGGAAATAATTTTTTTTTCAGAGAAAATATTACAAATTAAAGCTGAATCATAAACCCCGTGTGTGTGTGTGTGTGTGTGTGGCTTAAAAATTTCTTCCCGTTGGCTTTCGGGGAAAACAGTCCATCAAGAAATGTAGTTGATACTCATAAATATTCAGAAAATTAAGAATCACAGCTAGCAAAATAGCACAGTGCATAATAAAAGATAATGACGAAGGGGGAAATGGGATTTAGAACAGATTTATGTAAATATCCATAAGGATACATAATCAAATTTCGAATGCATTAATAATTTGTTGTATAACAAAACAATATTGATTAAAGAACATTTTCTGAGAAACCACATAATTTTCTGAAGAATAGAAAGTATAGTAAATATTTTTTTTTCCTTGTGTACAGCGATATAAAATTACTGATAAAGAATATGTTATGGAAATATCATGTGGAATAGCGTGTATATATGTAATAATGTATAAATACAGAAAATTTATGTTGTTATGAGAATCATGAGATACGGTACTAATGACCTTTTTGTTCGGATTGTACTTAATAATTGCAGGCTTCGTATAGAAAAGCAATATTGCTATAGTACTCATAAATATTCGATCTGGATTGGATAACAGCAATTATATGTGACATCATTGAGCAATAACTATGAATATTTGATATAAAAGTATTTTTTGTTAGACATATAAACTTGAAAAGTATAGGTTAAGTTAGATTAATATTAATGTTATGAAAAGTTCTGTAAATCAGATACCAATTTAGGACGCAATAAAGATAATTCAGAATGTTTCTTAAGCAAAAATAAGAATTTAAGATGTGCGAAACCTATTTGTATTAAATAAAACAAATCAAACTATTTTTATTTGGGAGATTTTTTGTTTCATTTTTTAAGCAAGAAGTTCTTCACACTTTTAATTGTGTTCAAATGTATTTTCTCATATTGTTAATTCACTGGAATGTATTATTATAATTTAATGAAAATTTATTACTATTTTAACATCAATCAAAAATTCAAATTTATTCAAAAGAGAAATAATTTTAAAATCTTAAGAGCAATAAAATTAAAGCATTGTACTAAAAGTTTTACCTTTATGAATATATCTAATTTCTCAAATTATATAAAATCTGATTATAAAACAATATCATTTTTACAGGGAAAAGAATTCTCAATTTAAATCTAAATTTTATTATTATAAAAATTATTATTAAAAAAAGATTTCTAAATAATTAAAATAAAATCAGAAAGAAAAACATTTATCTGTGTCTTTTATTTAATTCTATACATTCCATTAAATTTTTTATTAAAATACAAAAAAAGTGATATTGAAAAATAATACAATTTGTATCTCAAGAGAAAAAATAGAAAGGTTGATATAGACTGGAAGTAGTAAAATTGTGAATTTATATTTGGAGATTCGCCAATTCAATATTAAAATTGGGGTAGTTTATTTGTCATTTCAACTAACGATAGCAGCACACTAAATTTAAATTAGTCACAAAATTATCAGGTGATGTTGTGGGGGAGTTCAAGTGTTACCCTAATCATTATGCTAGCTCAAAATTTAAAAAAAATTGTGGTTAATACTTGTCAAGGTAATAAAATAAATGCATTGCTGGCCTTAAAATTGCAACACCATGAAGGAAAGCAAAAAAAAAAAAAAACTGTATGTATTGCACGTAAACAGTATGGCATGAAGACAAAATGATTAAATTAGAAAATAGCTTAGGGATTTATAAGGGCGCGAAATTCGTAGAAACAGCTACCACCTCTGGCAGCTAAATCGGTCCTTATCCGATAAGACATGGAGTCGAACAGGGCTTGGATGATAGAAAGGGGCAACTCATTCCATGTTGCTTCATGTCTGTGCAACACTTCATTAACCGTATTAGATGAAGAGGGGGGTTAACCAGTCTATCAGCAGCTCATGACCATATGTTTTTAATGTGTGACAGATCTGGAGATTGTGCAGGTAACATTAATTAAAAAAGACCCCATAGCCTTCGGAAAACCCTTAACTATACAAATGACAAAGATATTTTTCTACGTTTTGAAGATGAATATATAATTATTTTATCATATATTATTATATATTCATTTGTAGAAGTAATACAGTTAAAGTATCTCAGAAAAATCTTCTCACATGAAATTTGTGTTGAAAACTAAATTCTCACTATCATTGTTTATGTTAAAAAGATTGACTATCATCATTTAATCTAACAGGACTCAAATTTGGAAATAATTTGTAACATATAAAAAAGTTCTTAAAAGTTCTTAAGTTCTTAAAGTGACGCTTCCATAGCCTTAACGTTTTTTATTCGTTATCCAGTAATCACATTTCTTCTTGTACCGGAAAACTACATGTAGCTTCTATGTAAGACATTATTCACTTTTGAACATAATTTTATTCCATTTCCACCTACCTGCCTCGATGCGAGGCCAATCGGGAAACTTGTAGGAGAAGGTTACTAGTGGTAGCTGTTAGCACCAGGCTTTATAGCAGCTTTCACCTCATCGTCAGAACAATAGTAATCTCCCTTAAGAATATCTTAGCATAACATGAAAGAACAGATCCGAAATCGGAAAAATTGTGCCAACAAAAAAAGCGCTCGAAGATTAACTTTATTTCCTGAAAATTATGTTATCATTTAGAGAATAGCATATTTTTCAATACTACTCATTTTTATCTCAAACAATCCTTTTTTTTTCTGATGTAAAAACCGTTCCACGTTTCTTTTCGTATACTGTAATGCTAAGAAGTTTAGTAGAACATAGCTTGTGTATAGTTTACTATACATATTCACTTGAAAAACGGTGTATTTTTGGAATATTCTTATATTTTAAGAACTGCAGTGTAAACTTATATATGTTTAAAAAAAAAGGGATTGACTGATCACGTTACAAACGTATGTGAAAAGTTGGAAAATTTTTCTTCCTGGGAAGTGTTCGAAGATTGTTCAGATTCTTTGACAGAAAACGGAGACAATATTGCCATTTCAACTTTGGAAAGAGGTGAAAATGCCATAAGATTGGTTGTAATGATGCTACGCTACTTCTACCTCATCTTCAAGCAGTTCGCCATCTTATTGAGTTCTCACCTGGGAATGAAAAAGGAACAAATTCATAACATAGAGGAGGTGCACATATTTTGGGTACAACAAAAATTAAGGAAATCGGGTCAGAAAACAAATATAGCCCTGAAGGCATTGTTTTTCAATCAAATCTTATATGAATTCGTATGTTTGTAATACATGTTTATTCATTTATCATATTGCTGATCCTCTTCCTCGTGGTTTTATTCTCTAATTACAGTTTATTTATTTTATGTCCTTAATTAATAGTGGTTCGATAGAGGGAGAGCTCATGTAATATCTTATATATGATAAATTAGTCATGTGTTTTAAGTCATGTGCCATGTGCACCAAATCTTCCATTTAAATTAAACCTAGCTAAAGATTTTAATTATATTATGGTTTCTCGCGACAACTGATTAATAAGAGATTTTTCACCTATCTCGACTAGGGAAACATGTTGCAGAGGTGGAGTTCCTGTTGGAGAATTGCAGGAGAGCAGTGAACAAAAAAATATAGAAATGTTAAAGTAAAAGTATTAAGTATGGATGTTGTATAGGCTGGCTTGCATGGCCCTTTTAACAGACAAATGAAATCCCACAAAACTTAAGAAAGGGCCCCCACAAAGTGCTCTTCGCTCTTATTTGCCTGGAAATCGTAAGATATCAAGAGGCAAAAGCTAGGCTTGTATCCGCGAGAACAGAAATTCACCGTAGACCTACCACATGTCTAAAGGGACTTTATTTTCTCGAAATAATTGCTGCATGATACGTCTTTAAAATTAAACTATAAATAAGCAATTAGGAATTTTCACATTTTAAATAAAAAAAAGTAATAAATTATAACAGAGAAGATGAAATTTCAATTTTTTTTAATTGGCAAAAAGAGATTGATTTAAAAGAAAATCTGTAATATATCAAAACATGTTGTTTCTTCATATAATGGTAAGTTCAGAAAATATATTAATATTATGGAAGTTCCAAGTCTATTCTAAATTAGAAAATTTTATTTTCAACTCTTAGTCTCTGATATTGGGGTTTCTGATATTGGTTCTGATAGTCCATTTTAATTAGACCTTAAAATATGTTAAAAATGAACTACGATGCTCTTTTAAAGTAAACTCACTGAAGTCACTTTATGTGTTTTGAAGTATCGTTTCTTCATTTTGTGAGAAAACTAATTTTTTACTTTTATTTTCTTCCCAATTAACCAAAGAGGAGATCCTTAATGTCATTTCCTTTTACTACCAAAATGCGGAAGAACAATTCAATTAAACGTTCTGTGCAATCTAGTTTTTAAATCCTCAAGGGGATTAATTAGGAGTAGCAATCAAGCACGTAGCCTAAACAATGACAAATATCTAATTATCTTAACTAATTAACTGCCTTGGACATTATTCCGCAATAAAATTTGGAAAACATGGAACAATGGCAGTGCTTAGAGAATAAAGTAAGAAATTAATTTCGTTAGGAATATTAGGAAAGAAAATAAAAATGTCAATTGGCTGATTTTTTTTTTTTTTCAAAATTTATCAATATCTAAGAAAGCTTTTACCTAAAAGAAAAATAATGAAATTTCATATCTAGGGATGATGGCATCGGTATAATTTTCACCGACGATGCAGATCGTATTTATCATTAAAAGGATTTGGACTTGTGAAATATAATTAAAAATAAATCTTAAATACGAAAAAGAAACAGTTCCTTTTTGAAATTATCTGGTCATGTTTAGATGAACCCTGAAATTTCTAATTTTCACATACAATAAATTATGTTATTTTGATTTTTATTGTTTGAGTTACATTTCGTGAGCATATTCTAATTAACAAGAGATATGAGTACTTTTTGAGGCTTTATCATGTCGCAATGTGGGATCATTCGTGAATGGGATTTCAGAGTTTTTAGAAAAAATTACTCCTTAAAAAAGTTGTTTTCAGGGATTTAAAAGTTACCTATAAATAGCATTCTAAAAGGGAATATATTTAACTTCCGTTTTTTTGATAAATATAATGAATACATTTTAATTTTCCATTTGTATAGTTAAGAAAAACTTTCACATATTTTAGCTTACTAAAATAGCATATATAAAATTCATTGCTTTACAAGAAAAGACTTTCATTCTAGAAAGCTGTTATGAAAATGTTTTATTTTATGATACATAGCAGGAGATAAGATCAAGAATCAATTTATATTAACAGATAACTTATTTTCTTAAAAATGTTTGTATCATATAAATTAGATGATACAACATTTTATATATATGAACAGTATTTTCTTGAAATAATATACATTATTAAATTTATATTTAGTTATTATATAGTAGAAGGACATAGGAAGTATCTTAAAACAATATATCTCAATATATCTGTTACATAAAACAAAAAATATAACGAATTCAAAAGTTAAGAAATAATTTTTTAAAAAAAAAATCACTTGTGTACTAAAATTGGAATAGCCCGACGAAAAAGTTTTTCTTTATTCATTTTTTTTAAAAAAAAACTATTTTAAATACGTTTTTTAAAAATTAATTGATGATTGCAATTACCTTATTATCTAAGAAATAGATTTTTTTTAAAAAAAATGCGTTAATAATACGACTTTTTGTACTAAAGTACAGCACGTTTACAAAAGAGTATCCTAACTTTGAAGAACTACTGTCATAAAACTGAAGAAGTTATATTCCTTTGAGACAAAAAAAAATTAAAAATAACACTTTAAAGTTAAAAAAAATTAAATACTCAATTTAAAGGAAACACGAATGATATCTAATCGATAATAGAACTAACCCTCAAATGAATAAAAATTATCCACACTTTCTTCCGTAAGTTCAGAGTTACAGTTTGAATGTCTGTAGTTATTCACATTTTCAGTTCTTCAATGTTCGTCGATAATTTCCAGGGAGAAAATCATAATCTTTTAAGTAGTTCTAAAGGGGAGAAAAAACCTAATGGAGTTAAATCATGGTTTTTTGGAAGATCACTGATAAACATCATGATATTCATCTGCTCTGGAACCAACCACCTTTTACGTACCCCTGAATATCATTTGTATTACTGATGATGATCACATTGAACATGTACAGTCTTATAAACTTTAAAGTGTTAATTTTAATATCATTTGGCTAGAACGTTGCTCATTATTTTAATTTGTAATTATAGCTCTTCAGTTAAGATTTTCTTATTTAAACATCCCGTATTATATAATGTTTTACCACAAAAATAAAACGTGCAACTTTAATTATTAATTTTTAATATAAAGACGAAACATTTACACAAAGAAAATAAAAATAACGTAAAATGATTTCAATCTTTGCCTCTATAAAATCCTAGTATTAACTATTATACATTATGGATAACATTTCAACAGTTATAAAACTAATTACATTCTTATGGCTCCCGTTGACCCGCCATTTTGATTTTGTGGACGTAATGTTAATTCTATGGAATTTCAACTTTAATTCTCACATCTTTACTATTTGATCTATTTGAATGCAATAAAATGCATTTGAAAGAGCAAAAAAATAATGAAGGCTTCTATGGAATTACTTTTTTTCCTCCGATTCTTAAAAATATTTTTTTAAAGACTGGAAAGCTCGCAAACGAATTATTAAAGTAGGGTTATGGATATTTTTAAGAATCAGACGGAGAAAGTAATTCCACAGAAGCTTTCATTATTTTTTGCTCTTTAGCATACATTTTATTGCATTCATGTCGATCAAATAGTAAAGATGTGCGAATTAAATTCGAAATTCCATAGGATTGACATTACATCCCCGAAATCAAAATGGTGGGTAGACGGGAGCCTTAAGCATTATAGATTATTAATGTAATCGATTATATTAGCAATTACAAACAATCTTAAATGATTTATATGTATAAGATTGTTCATATGATCATTAAATTCTAAAAAATAAATTATATAATAATAAGTAAGTGCAATTGAATTTTTTGAATCCTCAAGTGAATAAAAGCAATTAAATCTATTAAAAAAAGTTCAAATTTTTCCCTTCATTTAATACGTAGATTTGAAATGATGTAAATCCAATTTGATTACAGAAATATTCGCATATTGATTAATGACCACGGTAACCATCGCGGAATCGCGGCTGAGGTTATATTCTTGGAGTGTTGGGTTCGAATCTTAATGCGATTAAGGACCCTCCATCTAGTGTGGTTGATGCACGTTAAATTTAGTCGAGGTCTCAAGACTTCAATTTGGCGTCGCAAGGAAGTTAGGAGAGGGAGGTGCCAGCTCAAGTGTCTTGTTGCTTCTCAATGCAACGGTAATAAATAAAAAAAAATCGCATTCACCGTATAAGATTGCTATCTCTGAGATAAGCTAATTTTCAACTGTATGCTCAATTTCTGATTTCACCTACAACAGTAGGATAAATTCTTGTTCATGAAATCTAATTAGACTTCTAAATCCTCCCGTGGAGTGGCTTGGAATTTGATGAGTAAGGTACCACTGACGATGGTTCAAAATTACTGTCCCCAATAGCTCATTGTATTAAAATCCAATTCTACTACCTCACACCTGTCTATAAGACTCAAAAACCACAAAATATTAGTGTATTATTAATTTTTTAATAAAAACTAAAAAAATACCTGATTTTTCTTTCCGGTTCCTCATATGAGGAAATAGGAACAATTTCTGTGTATTATTCTCATAAAAACAATGCTTTATTACAAAAACATATTTTGCCACATATTTTTATTTTCAATTATTGTGCTCATCGAAGTCAATTTGCCTTTTAACATTTAAATTTGTTTCTTATAATTTCCCCTGTCATTTTTAACACTTAATACTAACTATATGATAATTCATTAAGAGCTTAGAACGTTTTATTTCATACCATTTATTATTCATTTTAAGCAATTTCTCAGAAAAAACAATAAAATTCAAAAACTGTTTTCATCAGAGAATGGCAAAATAATGTTTCAACATACGACACACACTAAAAATACGTTTAACATTTCATTTTGTTTTGTTGCTGCAAAATACATTTATCTACTCGGATAAACTTTTAATTCAAACTTCTTTTTTCCAATTTGAAATTTGAAAGATATATTAATAAAAACTTGTTATAAAATACTTCTAAGATAAAGAAATAATTTTTTTAATTTGCTGAGAAATAGAGTGTAGTGCATTCATAAAATAGAACAAAAATGTTATACATACGTAACTCATGCATATTTCAAAAGAGGCTTTATAGAATATATTATATGAAATAAAAGTGCAACACATGCATAATACGTAGTCAAGGTATATTATGTGCATCATGCTTAGATAGACAGAAATATGTGTTTGGTTTTAGAATTGAGGAATTCTTAAGTGGAATGTTTAAATATAGGTAGGATAGAAATGCTCGTACATTATAAGAACAAAATGTTTGGGCATGACATTTGAAAAATGGTGACAATAGTGAATTGGGCTGTTGGATTTGAAGAAGAATAGTGATACAACTAGTGTAACCTTTAACTGATATTAACAAAAAAATAAGTAAGGAATACAAAATGTTTTCTTTATTAACATTGTATTTAAATGAAATTCATACGATCCACCTTACGAAAAAATTGCTTCAGAAGAAAATTTTCATATTTCATGAATATTAATGAGTTCATCTTAATGTATTAATTATTTTTTCTCGCACATGTTAATTATTTATATCCAACAAACAATGTCTGCGTCATCATTCTTTTCTTTACACAAGTCTCAGCAATTTTCAATCTTCATTCATTTTTTATCCAAATGCCATCATCACAAGCAGAGATATATTTTTTAAGTGTTTCAATGAAATGTCAATTTTTCACTATGTCACATAATTAATATTGATATGTACTGCTTCGAAAACATGAAACTTATCGAGAAATCCCACTCATTTGAAATTTAATTATTCCTTCGTCACACAAAAAAAAGGAAGAAAAATTTTAAAGAAAAAAAAAATCTCAGCATCTCAGTAAATGCTATTCATTACCACCAGTGTGATAAAATTAATGATGCTTAATATATTTTTTATATCGTTCAAAAAACGATTTTTCTTGGTTTCTTATTATACTCGTAATTCCAAAAAAAGACCAAAAACGATAAAAAACTGAAAAATTGGTATTTTTTTCTAATTCTGTAAGGGGAAAAAAATATTGGAAATGAGTCCGTACTCGTCACATGTAATTGAACTTCTGACACTATCTCTCTTATTTTTTTTTAATAAAAAAGTTTTTTCTTTAAATTTTTTGCCACGTCAGTCACAAATTTTGCTTGACAATATTCAAAAAGGGAATAAATCCGATATGTCACACAAAATAGTAATGAAATTGCGATTTTTTATTTAAAAAAAAGGTGAATGTTGTCTAACATTTCTTTTGACAGATTGCAGTATATTTTGCACTATTTTTTAAAGCGTAACACTTTTCTAAATGGAATCAAAAAAGCTGTTAAAATGTCCACCATGTCAAATCATAGTCTTTTGATAAATGGATGAAAAAGTTAGTATCTAAAATTATTCAGCTCGAAGTTTGTTATAAAATAATAGTATTAAAAAGAAAACGGTGATATTACTGAGATTGTGACTGACAAGCTCATCATGAAATTTCTTTCTTTCGTGAAATTTAAAATCATTTAGGTATAACTTAAATGCTTTCCCAGTAATTAAAAAAATTTCCCCAGAGCCCCGTTGTTTATACATAAGTTAGAATATATTAATATAAGTACATATATTTTTTTTAATTAAAGAAACGTAAATATTTTTAACAACACGAGATTAAATATGCCACTAAAAAATTCACTAGAAATAGAACATAATATTATTTTTACTATAGTATTAACTCCTGAAATGTACTGGTAAATTCATTTAGATGATTTCAGCTTTAAATTTTTTACGTGGTTTCGGCTTGTATTATGGCTGTATGTATAGTATGTAGGCAGAATTATTAACAAAAGCATAAAAAAAATAGTTATTTACTATTTGAAATTCCATAACTCTCGGAGCTTGATTCGCCCTTACCTCTCACAAGCGTGTACAAGTTACGTCTGTGATCGCATACAATGGCAAACCCTCTTCTTGATACAAGGAGGGTGTATCAAAATTTTTTCACTCCAACAGGCAAAACACATACCACAAATAGTTTAATTTCATGTTTTTCATTAAGTTGTTATTAATTATAATTGTATACATGAAATCGTTTGGTATTTTATAATAACCGTTTTCGTAACTATAATGCCTTAAAAACCGTTCAAGATTGTAATCTGACAGTTGAAATTCTGGCTCATGTATTATTTCGCATTGTCCATTCTAGTTCCGGTGGTGATAAAACTTTAGTTTTTTCATTAAATTTTCTTTATTCATCGAATCCTGAGAATTAGTATAAATTTAGTCCAACTCCTGTAACAATTGTAAATAGTTGTTGTGTGGCTCATAACAAATGGTATGTCTTATTATTTGTAATAATATTTTATACCAATAGCAACCTTGAAAAATCTAAGATATCTCGTATCAAACAACTCGGGAGAGGAAACATAACTATTTTAAAATCTACATTACGCTAGTACAAATTTTAGGACACAAATTAATATTCAAGATCTTTATCATTGTACATGAAGTACTATATAAGAGATCCAGTATAACGTAAGGTACAATATCATAATCATCCCATTTGCATCGATTCTGACAAGTTATTTCATCTATTAATTCAATATATGCAAAAGAAAAAAAAGAAAAAAACATTTGTGTTTTGAGGCAAAAATGTGATTTGTATCATAAATTATGAGAGAAAATCTGACAAAAAAGAAAATAATCTGCCAATGATTTGCCGTTATTAAGATGCTTGTTGTGAAATAGTACACTTTTTCAGTAATGAAAAGGAGATTCAAATGATTTTTTTTTAAAAAAAGAAAACAATTTCATTTTTAATAAATAATATTTATTAGGTAATTAATGAAAAGGGACAAATATGTAAAAAAAGAAAAAGAATATACCATGAATGAACTGTATTATTTTTAAGGAGCGTTATATTTACATAACGATATGCTTTAATAATTTTAATAAGGGAATTATTAGTGCAATTTGTTTCTACTATCGAATTGTAAGGTAAAATTGATTTTTCCAGGGCTTAAAGATCCTCGTTATATAAATCCAGATTATATTTTGTACATTTCCTATTTTCTCTGTATATTTTTCTTTTTATAAATTTATAAAAATAAATTTAATTAAATTTAATTTTATAATAGGATTTAATTTTTTTGTTAGTACTTTGCAATGCCAAAATTTAATGATATATAG
>BMAW01068353.1:0-12479 GCA_019974015.1 Nephila pilipes
TATTACTTATCAAAAATGTGACAAAGAAATCATATTCAACAAAATCAACATAACCAACTTTTAAATTTAACCTAAACTAAATTAATTTAAGCAAAAAGCCAAACTCTTTAACTTGAATTCCTCTCTTTGCTAAATATATTAATTATTTGGACTTTAAAATGTAGAATATTAATTCATATTTGTTCATTAACCATTCGAATCAGCTTTATGCAAAATTCTTTTTGCTTCAAACGTGTAATTCTATGCTTTTATTATAAGTAATAAGCGTAGTTATTATTCTACTATGTTTAGTTTAGTTTTTTTTTATTAACGTCGCACAAGATGCAATACGAGGGCTATTGGCAGAATCCCCAAGGGGACCGAGCTCACCCAAAGGGTTTAGAGCTGCAAACCGGACCCCCGGGAAACAATCACCCCCGCACTCAGCATTTATTGACAAAATAACATAAGATTTACATAATTTTGAAATAAAGGTTAAACAAAATGTACATGGTATTTGCACAAAAAAAATATACATCACAGAAAACGTTGAAATTTTCTTACAGAAATAAGATACACAACAGGTTAAATAGCACAATACAAAAACGTACACAAACTCGTAAACAAAAATGAAGTGTTAGGCAAATGTGTGAACATATATACAAGACATACAATTATAGCTACTTGGTAAGGGATGATAAAAATATTGAAAAATATAATAAAAGTTTGAAACAATTAATAAATTTGTTGGGTAATTTTACAAGCCGTAAGTATACAGGATTTAAGCTTCGAATATAAGTAGGGATTTTCACACACGGACCTCAGCCAAATAGGTTTCGCTTCAACAACAGGACATTTTAAATGAAAATCTCTGGTAAATGGGCAAGTGAAAAAGTAGTGGTCAGCATTTCCAACAGAGCCACAGAGACATAAATTTGTATTTTTTAAATTAAAAGAATTAATTTTTTAAAATTTTTTAAATTAAAGATTAAATTATAAGAAACGAAGGGACCATGACCGGTTAAGAAGCGTGTAATAAAACTAGAATTTGTATAAAAACTCAAATTTGGTCTAGGAATATAAGACTGAACCCGAATACCAGTATTACAAGTTGACCACCAGACCTCCCAGTCAGAAAGAAGCTTATTTTTTAAGGTCATAACTATATGAGACTGAGGGGCAGGGACATTCATTTTCTCACCATAAGTGATAGCGAGCTTTGCAAAGAAATCGCAATTTCGTTACAATAATCTCCGACGTGGGCACGAACCCAGTGTAAGTTGTAAAAATCAGAATAAGTTGTTAATTTTTCTCTAATGGTATTGATAAAAGCCGATTTATTTCTAGTACTCTGCAGTAGCAATATAGAGGATAAACTGTCGGAGTAAACGGAAACTTTGAAGTTTTGAGAGACGGCCCACTAAACGGCAAATCCGAATGCTGGAAAACTGATTTATAAAAATTCAGTTTGAACATGTAGACTCTGTTTAGGACACCCCGGTGGAAGACACACACGGCGAACCCAGTTTTGGAACCGATCCTTGATCCGTCGGTGTAAATCTCCCACTCGGAGGGTCCCGAAAATTTGTTAAGAAAAAGAATTCGTTTTTCAGGACGAACAGTTCTCAATGAGGTATTTGAATGAAATGGAATATTATTAATTAGGTGAAAAAAGTTTGGATTATGCCGCCTCCAAATTTGATACTTAAGAAAATGAAATTTTATGGTCAGATGAATAGGGGGAACGCCAGCAATCACCTGCAAAGCAGAAGTGGGAGATGTCCTATAGGCCTTGGTAATTTTTAAAAGGTAAATTCTCTGAATAGAGTTTAACTTAGTAATTTGCGAGGAGTTTAGGTCACCACCCCAAACCCCCGCACCATAGACAATAATAGGTTCTATAACGCATAAGTACCACAGTTTATAATTTTTGAAATTAAAATCATTGAAGGATACTCTATTAAAATTTAGTGAGAGATCATAAATTTTTTCTTTAAGATAATTAATGTGGGGACTCCTGGAGAGCCGGCAGTCAATTAGAATTCCTAAATATTTATAAAATTTACAAATCTTTATGAAGGGATTCTTCAGTTTAAAAATTGGGTCTCGACTAAAGACGCTGCCACCACGAACTCCCTTGTTGTGGATTGACGGGCTTCTAAACACAACCGAGGCGGTTTTCTCAATGGTGATTTCCAGCCTTAGCCGTTCGAGATGTTCAGCAATAAGATCGATTAAAATATTAGAATTATACTCTAGGTCTCTTCTCGAATTTCCTGTGGAAATAACCGCCAGGTCATCCTCGAAAGCTTGAACTAAAAAGTTTTCGCAATTTATATTCAAAATAGAATTAAAATATAAGTTCCACAGAGCGGGTGCAAGTATCGAACCCTGAGGACAGCCTTTGGTAATTAGATGCTTTATTGTAAAATTATTATTAGAAAAAATAATATGTCTATTTATTAAATAAGAGTATATAAACTTTTGTAAACAGATTGGGAAATGAAGATTCCTTAAGGTTTTAAAAAGAACAGACCAATCTATGTTGTCAAACGCACCCTGAATATCAATAAAAGTAACAGCAACGTGTTCGGTAGATCTTTTGCATTTGATATACGAAATCAAGTGGAAAATGGCGTCATCACAGCCAGAATTTTCTTTGAAACCAAATTGGAGTGGATGAAGAATATTGTTTCGATGAATCCAGAAATTTAATCTATTGATAAAAACCCACTCAACAATTTTCCGCAAGGTTGGTAACAAACAGATCGGTCTGTACGATTTAACGGATGACGGGTCTTAACCAGATTTAAGGAGGAGTTTCAGTTTAGCGTCTTTTAAAACATTTGGAAAATTCGAAAATAAAACACATAGATTTATAAATTTTGTTAAAAGATTAGGGAATTTAGAAAAAAATATGCTTCCAAATTCCATAGTCCAAGAAATCAAGGCCGGGAGCCTTCCCACCACTAAGATTTTTAAAAACCAAAGATATCTCTTCAGTGGAAACCTTCGAAGGGGGAGGGGCAGACTCCTCAAAACTCAAATCAAAAGTCTCCCTGGAGCCCGGGAAAAGAGGGCTCTTGGTGACGGATGTCGTAATTTTGAACCTTAGTCAAGTGACAAAGACGATATCTGAGTTGGCACACACCCTCTCCTAACATCCACACCACGCCAACGGGAGGACTTTGGGGCCTGACAGTTTTAACGTGCATCCTCCCCGGATACACGGCGGGTTTTTGGCGGCCAACGATCGAACTCGTGAAATAACGAAAATGCGCCGGCCACGAATCCGAAACCATGACCGCTAGGCTGCTGTGGCCTATTCTACTGTTTCAGTACATTGCTCCCTTATGAAAGATGCGTACGGAATAATGATTGAGTCAAAATGTTAAGCAACCATCGAATTTTCTATGTATACAATACATTTTATAAGATTATTGGAAACACCAGAACAGTAAACGCCATAATTTCTAAGTTTTCAAAATTTTGTAAACAAAGCAACGCTTTTCCAAAGCACTGATGCTTCCCTGAAATTAAGACATTAAAAACATTAATGCAGAAGTTAGAAATCATGAAAAATAGTCTTATAATTATGGAAGAATTACAAATATTGTGGTGAACCATGGTTAGTATGTTTCTAAGAAATTTTCAACCGTTGATTCCTTCTAGAACTTCGAAACTCAGAGAACTGTATAGATTTTAAAAAACGTTTTTGTTTAATATTGTAACTAATTCCTCTTCACTCAAAAGAATTCAAGGCAGTTATTTTTGAAGTAACTATTCAGTCCCTCTAGAGCTTGATCTTCTTATTGCATTTTGATGACAATTCGTATATATGTAATATGGACTATCTGGAAAAAATAATTTCTGCAATAAAAATTAGTTCAAATTTCGAACACCAGGGGAAATTATGGTGCTTAATGAAGGACAAAAAATCTATCAGAATCTTTAAAACTTATTAAGTTTAATGCGTATTAAAAATAGGCTCTATTGACATCAATTACGTGTTGAAAGTCCATTATAGCGTGTTCTATTACTGCGTGAAGAGACTCTAAGAGAGATTCCATTAGCATGGTATGTATATATATAAATATATATATATATATATATATATCCAATATATATATTATAAATATAAAAAATATAAAATATATCGGGATAAAATCCCGATTTCTTCTCCATAAACACAGCCTTTCAGGAACCCCATAACCAGAAATCGCAGGATTTACATCGGGTGAACGAGGAGGTCAGCCAACCGGAAAAGCTCTGGATGTTACACAATTTTCGCAACGTTAGCTCGAAGCAGTTCTTTGACAAGAAAAACGTTTCGAGACAAAATCAGTAGTAAATCCACACCATGCAGCCAAGTAATCAGAATGCAGTGGTTGTTGATGCAAGATATTAGGAATATAGAAATAAAATTATGTTTTATGTGAATAATTATTTTCAATAATATTTTTTGAAACAATTTTACATACCACTGGTTTTTAAAGTACTGAACACTGATGTAGCAGATGGCGTGTTCAGTTACAGCGTTTGGAGACAGGAAAGTCCTTTTGTTTAAAAACATGAAATCGTTACGGTACTCTTACATCGCGAGAGACATTGAAAACTCCCCTGGGGAAAAAATTGGGGAAATATAGTAAGTTGCTTTTACGGTCACCATACGTTTGATAAGCATCATTTTTTTCCTACTAGCGCTACAAAATTTTTCTTTCAGTATTTGATAATTGTTTTAAATAAATATTGCGGTAACAACTACTTCGGTATTGCTTTGCACAAAATTTTTCTCTAAAATTATTTAAAAAATGTAATTCCGCATTTTCTCTTGGAAATCCAAAGAATTTAGATTCTTTATTTTGCAAATTGTACTTTTTGATAAACGATTCTTCTAGCAGTGAACGTGTATAAAATCATGTAATTTCTGTTTCCAATGTTCTCATTCACACAGGAAAATCACAGGGTTCAATATCATTTAAATTTGATAAAGTAATTACTGCTTTAAAATTTTGTCGAATGAAAAATTACAAAGTCTTAGGGATGAAAAAAAAAGACTCGTGTTTTCACAGATTATATTCTTCCTTTTTGAATGTCTTTTGTATATGTTGGAAAAATTAATAGATTTCTAGGGTTTCATATTTCTCATTATTGACTTCGTAATGCAATTTAAAATATATTAAATTCAATAAGTGCTTGCAGAATATTGTGAAAAAAGAAGTTCTGTTACTTCATGAGTATATGAAATATATATATTATTAACTGTTTGCATTCTGTATGTTTTCAGTTATTCTGTATTATTGTGTAATTTAATTATGGATAATTATTGTTTTGTATGCAACAAGTACTTTTCAAAAGCTTCAAACTTGCAACGACATATAAGAGTAATACACAGTGCAGGGAATAAGGTTAGTATATGTAAACTGGTGAAATGTAATGTATGCAGTGACTTATTCACCACGAAAGCTATGCAAGACCATGTTGAATTGGCACATAATATTATTATATGAAAGGAAACAAAGAAATTCGAATCTTATGAAGATTTCAAGATATAGAAAGAAGATGTTGAAAAACAAAACTACTGCCTTGTATGTAAAGAATACTGGAAGTATATCTAACATTAACGGAGGAAAACCAACATACTTTTAAGGTCATCGCAATGGTTTTTATAATGCAAAGGGTGATAAGAAGAGAACTATTAAAATGACTGGCAAAACTTACTTGAGAACAGGCAAAATTATCGTTTAATTTAAGTTGAAAGTGGGTTATACCAGAATGTCACGTTTGTGCGTTTCAGTAACTGGTAAAGGTGAGAGGTGTAAAGTGATATCAAAGACTAATTATTCATTTTAATTATTTCTTCCTCTCAAAATTATTTACGCTTCCATATATATCTACTAATTATTTATTGGAGATATTTATACAGAGAAATACACTTTCAAGAGCCAGTCACAGTACGATCTTATTGTTTCAAAAACATCTCAGTAATATGCTTCTACTCTCTCACAGTCCAGGTATCCATGAGAATCACAAGGTTTCCGTATAATACTAGTGCCGAAAAGCTCGGCTGTTATTGGACAATCGGCATTAAAGTCCTCCTCAAGAATTCTTTTAAACCATTTTTTTTCAATAACTTGAATTTTGAGAGAAAAGAGCTTTAGGTATAAATTTATTCTAAATTTTTTTATACAACTAATTCTAGTCCACTGCGTACTTGTTCTTATCCAATTAATTCAAGATTTCTTGATCATCCCAATAAGAATGTTATAGATACAATAATACACAGAGGCAAGAGTCTAAAAAGCCCCAAATACTTGTGCAAAGAGCCGTGGTCTGCTGATTCCTGTCAAGGACATTTCGGAGGCACACATGTTTGACGAAACCCTTGAATCCCATCAAAGAGATCATTAAGATGCCTCGAGTGAATGAAGTTCGAACTTATTTGAAGATGGTAAGCCATTCAAGCCTTTATTGGGGATGAAAATCATAACTTAACCAATGTTAATAGATTAAGACAC
Organism: Nephila pilipes; assembly: GCA_019974015.1. Classification (NCBI taxonomy): domain Eukaryota; kingdom Metazoa; phylum Arthropoda; class Arachnida; order Araneae; family Nephilidae; genus Nephila; species Nephila pilipes. The sequence continues at coordinate 6,498 of BMAW01068353.1, forward strand.
AACCCGAATTCAATATTAAGAAACTATCAAAGTTACAGTTTGGTTTTTTATAAAAGTCGAACTATAAGCAACGCTAGGGTTATTGGCGACGGATCTCGAAATTCTGAACCTAGGTCAATTGACGAGAACGACACCCGAGCTGACATCCCTCTACTAACATCCACACCACGTCACCGGGAGTACTTCGGGCCCCGACAAATTCAATGTGCATGAACAAATTAAGTTTTTTTTAAAATCCCAATTGAGATTTTATTATCTGCTTTTTAACTGTCATGGCCCATTTGTTTCTTATTTAAATAGTCTTATTTTGAAAAATACAAATTTATGTTCATGTATTTCTGTTGGAGATGCTGATCACTACATGTTCTATTGCTCTTTTACCAAAAGTTTTCATTTAAATTGTCCTATCATTGAAACAAACCTATTTAGCTGAAGTCTGCGTGTAAAGGATTTAACGTATCAAAAATGATTAACAATGTTAAATGATTATGTAATCTGACTATGCAAGTAAGGGATTGATAGTTAATGTCTCATTGAGAAACTACAAGAGGGCTATTGGGGTTAATTGACTGACTGCCAGGTTTCATGGCGCAAGAGCCAAGGTAGGCTATGCTGCGCCAAACATTTGTTAAAATTATTTAAAATATGTAATTTCTAAAACAGGAACTACATAGAAGGTAGAAATATAAGTTCAATGATAAAAATTCAAATTTGGTGTAAAAGGCCGATTTGTTTTAAAAAAGTAAAATAAGTTATGGTGCGAGAGTTTCCAAACTAATTGAGGGCCATTGCGGTTCATCCTCGTAAATTTGAACCACATTCAAATGACGAGGAAGACACCTGATCTGGTACCGCTCACATGAATCCAACAGAAGGATTTGAATGAGTGATGGAAAGAAACATATTAGCGCAAGAGCCAGATATAGCTATGGTGCGCAAAATAAGGTGTAACTGGTAGCTAGTGGTTTCAAAAATAGAAACAAAATTTCAATGACCAGAAGGATTTAAAATACAGAAGTATGGGTAGTGTATACCGAGGGTGTGTCGCCCAATTTTACCAAAGGCACAGTAAACCCCAATGAAAGGGGAAAAAAAATTAGCTAGGGTTCCAAGGGAGAGTGATGCCCGTATTTATTTGAAAGTAATCCCCTGAAGGCTTTGCTTAAGAAAATTCAAATTTTCAATTAACAAATTGATTGGTTTCATTCACGTCGCACTGCAAGCAAAATAAAGGATATTGGTGACGGACCTCACAATTCTGACCGTCTAAGACGACTCCTGATCTCGCAACACCCTCTCTTAACTTCTATACTTCTCCAAAGGGAGAAATTTTAACTTTGACAGATTTGATGTGCATCAGCCACGGCTACACTACGGGTCTTTAAGGCCATCAAAGATCGAACCCAAAACTCGACTAAATCCGATGGCCGTAAGCATGACAGTTTAACTATCGCGGCTACTAAATATTGGTCGGATCTCAAATCCCTAATCCATGAACTGCAAGAAAATGAGACTCAATATTTTGAGTGATGTTTTGATCACGTTCTTAGAACTATATATAGCAATTTGATACAGAAAAAATTTATCGTATCCACTACACAGCGCACCTTTAATGGTATATTGACAAGAACCCACGACTCAACGAAAATAGTTCGGTCGTAACACCACCATTATCACTAAATCACAACGGCCTATGGATAGTAGATGCAAATGTTCCGAGTTAATAGTGTAATATGCAATATACTTAATTCCTCTGTAAATATATGTTTACTATAGTTTTCAAAACTTTCAGTTTTGGTCAAATCTCAAGAAGGAATCTCATGAAATATGTATCACACAGCTTCTGTAACAAAACGCTAAATATTCACTGTAAACAAGTTAATAAGAAGTTTGGATATTCTAGAAAGAAAGGTTTAAAAATTACGTACAAGTAATAAAACATTTTAATGGTAAAGTAATAACAGCATAAAATCGCATTAAAAGGAAATGAATACACATTTTTTAAAAACAATTTCATATGAAAATTCCATACTTCGAAAAAAATCAACATTCTTTCAAATTGAACAAATATGCAGTAGTTACTTAAAAATTGAAAGAAAACTTTTCAATTTTTCTACTTTTTAAAGTGTCTTTCATGCTCTGAATTATAACCTTTTGTTTTACTAGAACTTGGTCCTTCTGTTTGTGATGTAACAGATTGTTCCTTATTCAACAGACGAACCGTGTTCAATTCATCCATGAGGGGTGCTTCTAAACTACGCAGCAGATCATTACTTAGTTTATCGGCTTGAAATTTAATAATATCAATTTCTTTACCCAATACTCTAGATCGGAGTAGTTCAGACAAAAACGTATCTCGTATCTTTGCTCTCAACTCATCTAGAAGAGCTGGACCAGAAACGTTTAGTAGATCGTAATATTCGTTGTACTTTTTTCTCAAGATATGTGTTTCCAGATGCTTCCAGCCGCCTCGTTTTTCGAAGTCTTCTCTCAAAAAGTGTTCGAAGAATTTAGCCAAAATAAAAGGTGTCAATTTATAAAACTTCCTACCAGTACACTCATAGCATAGTTTTACTGCAGGGATAACGAACGACAGCACAAACAGTAATAAGTCATATGTGCAAATGGTAACTTGTCTAAACAAAAGGCACGTACCAAATAAATATGAAACACGGAGTTCTGTTGACGAATTAGTAGATAATAGGTATCCTTTAGAAGTTCTTGAACAGAAAAGAGTCAATTCATCATCTAGAACAGCCACTACTTTTGGAAACATATCTAACAAACTCACTGTTAAGAGTCCCTTTGGCTCATAGTTTTTCTTCTTGCGTAAATTTAAATCCAGCTCTTCTACATAAGGACCTTCAAATAATTCCAGCATGAGATGTTGGAAATTGGGATCCATTACCAATGTAAAGTAAAAACTGTCGAAACACAAGGCGGAAAATACTAGGAGAGCTGATAACGTCACACTTAAGGAGTGATCGAAATAAGTTGAAGCTTTTGCTTACAGTGATCTGTATTTATGAGACATATGATTTTTATTTCAGTCGGTTACAGAAGCGTGATTTGCCAGCTGCATTTTAATTATCTTTCTCAATGATGGGGTTTAGAAAATTACGAAACAGATATGGTTTTGGTTTTATTAACGTCTCACTAGAAGAAACACGATGGCTATTGGAGTCTGACTTCGAAATTCTGAACCTCAGTCAAGTGACGAGGTAGACACATGAGTGATACCCCCTCTCCTAATTTCAAAACCATGTCAACGGCAGGAGTTTGGGTTCCAATAGATTTAACGTGCCTCAGCCCAGGCAACGTAGGGGGTATTTAATGGCATCAAGAATCGAACCCATATCTTTAAAAAACTGCCGGTTTCGATTCCGATGCCTTGACCACTAGGCTAGCACGGTGCGAATCATATACGTCTGATTCTAAATAATCATCATCTTACAAATATCAAATAGAAACTATTTTGCACATTACGAGGCAACCTAGATATTGTAATACACGATTTTCATAAAGGACTTGTTTAGAAAAAAAATGGATTTCCATTTTGGAACAAAAGGTGACCGTTTTAGCCTCGTATTCATGATCTCAAACCCGGTTCCGGCGTTCTTTCCAATAAGTCATGGACTATACATCTTATTTCACAACACATCGCCGTGTAATGGGTCTGATGCATGTTAAATACATCGAGGCTGCAAGTCCTCCCTTAAGCGTAATGTAATCTTGGAAAGTGGGGTGCCATTTGTTGTGGCGTCCTATTCACGTACACGAGACTCAAAATTACGAGGGCTGAAACTCAAGGCCCCTGTGCTCTTCCGAAAGTGTCGGTAACGAAGTATTAATAGAGACTTTCTGGAAACCTAAATATCCGAAACATTCCATTTTTAAATATCGCAACCGCCTCTAAATTAAAATGAAGCTGCTTTCCGCTGATCGAATGGATTATATGATTTGTACCAAACACCGAATGAGTGTGAGTGAATGTAAAGATTTAATTAATGTTTATTTTTCTAAATATACTTTTTTTTAAGAAAAAAAAATTATAGCAAATAATCATGCTCAACTTCGATATTCACTAGTATCCCTTTGAATTAAGTGATGTCACGTGTGTCATTTTCCTTACTTTAAAGTGGCTCAAAATTGAGAGATTAGTTGCCAATAACTGTAGATGTAGCTTCTAGTACGATGTTAATTAAGAATAGTATTAACATCCAAGCTACTACGGTAGAGGGGTTGTCATGGTTAAGAGCTCGCTTTGCCGGCGAAATTTTAGTCGAGTCGCGAATTCAAGTTACATTTCATTTGTACGTGTCTTTTACAATCAGTGTGGTTTGTTTTATTCTAGGTCAAAGGTATTTAACCTTTTACACTTTGGAGAACCCTTTGAGTTTACCAATTTTCTTTTAGGAACCTCTTCATTTAAAATCAGAAAAACGAGAATATCAAAGCTTTATCCTACTCAAATTTACAAAATTATTGCATCTGTAATTCAACTCAATTCAAACATTTTATAAAGATAATGGAAAAGTAGCTATTGACGTTTTTTTGTTATTCTAAAACGATGTTAAATTAAAAAAGGAACAAAGTTTTAAATCATATCATTAATAAAAAAGAAATTTTTTAATGACATTGCTTTGACTGTTTTTTTATTATTAAGTATTTTTACGTCTGGAATAATTGGTGAAAACTGCAGCTTTATGTCCGTTTCAGCTTCCAACCTGTTTCTGTGTTTCATTTTTGTCGTAGTATACAACGAAAAAGATTTTTCGCATACATAGGTTGAAACAAATGACATTAGATGTTTCACAACTCTTTTGGTTCAATTTTCAATTTCAGGATATTCTTTTCTAATATAAACACAAAAATGCATAATATCAACTTGAACAAATTTCAGTTTCAACTGAATGTCGATTGATATACCAATTTGAGTAATATCGACAGAACCAAAGAACGGAGACTAATATGTCACCTAATGAGTATGATTAAAGTATTTGAAGCAGGTGACTTTAACGAATTTTAAGAATTTATTTTATCCATAAAATATTTATTTTACAGGTCAATTGAAAAGCCCCCGGCTTACCTTAGTAAAACACATTTTTTTGGCAAAATTAGTTTTTTTTCCTTCAACATAATTCCCTTCAAGGGTGATACACTGATTATAGCGACCCTCCAACTTTTCGAAACCATTTTTGTAGTACGATTTATCCTTTGCTTCAAAATAGGCCTCAGTTTCGGCGATCACCTCTTCATTCGACGAAAATTTCTTCCCAGCGAGCATTCTTTTGAGATCTGAGAACAGGAAATAGTCGCTGGGGGCCAGATCTGGAGAATTCGGTGGATGAGGAAGCAATTCGAAGCCCAATTCATGAATTTTTGCCATCGTTTTCACTGACTTGTGACTCGGTGCATTGTCTTGGTGAAGCAGCACTTTCTTTTTCTTCAAATGCGGCCGTTTTTCGGCCATTTCGTTCTTCAAACGGTCCAATAACGCTATGCAACAGTTGCTGTTGATGATCCTTCCTTTTTCACGGTAGTCAATGAAAATTATTCCATGCACATCTCAAAATATAGACGCCATAACCTTGCCAGCCGACTGTTCCGTTTTCCCACGCTTTGGAGCGGGTTCATCGTATGCAATCCACTCGGATGACTGTCGATTGGACTTCGGAGTGAAATGATGGAGCCATGTTTCATCCATTGTCACATATCGACGCAAAAACTCGGGTTTATTACGCTTGATCATCTTCAAATACTGCTCCGAATCATCAACTCGTCGTTGTTTTTGGTCAAAAGTGAGCTTGCGCGGCACCCACTTTGCACAGAGCTTTCTCACACCCAAATATTCGTCAATGATATGATCTACTCGTTCAGTTGATGTCTTTAGAGTATCTGCTATTTCATTCAATTTCAATTTACGGTCATTCAAAATCATTTTGTGGATTTTCTTAATGTTTTCGTCGGTAACAAACTCTT
>BMAW01068358.1:0-21245 GCA_019974015.1 Nephila pilipes
TATATATATATATCTATATATATCTATATATATATATATATATATATGTATGTATGATTAGAAATGCAACATGATTACGTATTAGATAATGCCTCCAGAGGGCGTTGAACGTTCTCCTTTTATCATAAAACAGGTATGCAGAACTTGTTTGCTTGCATCTGATCTGTTGCAGAAGGATACATTTTAAATAGAGATGCCATTACACCATTACCGGAAACAAATGAGTGGCTATCAGAGTTCAGGAGGGGAAGAATCATAGGGATGATGGGAACCGGGTGGTTAGCTCTGCAAGTAGCTCTCCACCTAAGCCGTTCTGACTTTACCATGAGTAGGAGGTGTAGGAACTAGTGGAGAAGAGAGAGGTCTGTTACACGGCAACCAGGTTCAAGACGATCTCGACAGACCAAAAGTCGAGAGGACTGTTACATCATAAGTTACACACGCATATTGCCAACTGTGTCATTCATTGTTCAACATCCATACGCAGACAGCACCTTCACTACGAGATTCTGTGTTAGTCCATACCATCGCAAGCCTGAAGAAAAGTTACTATCATAGCGCCAATTACGTGTACTGCCATTGACATCCATAGACTGTCACTTCCGATTAGAGTGGTGTAGTGCTCGAAGAGAATTTGACTCCAATCGAATAAAATCAGGTCCTCTTTAGCGACGAATCCATATTCAATTTGGGTAGTGCTGACAATCGTATCGGTGGGTGGTTACTCCGTGCTTAACGTCTAAATCCTGCTTTCGAAGTACAGGGGCACATCACTCCCACAACTGGTGCAATGGAATGGGGTGTCATAGCATACGGCGCATGGTCACCCCTAATATTGATTCACGCTTATAACAGCCCAGAGGTACATTCGTGACATTCTTCAGTCACATGTGTTACCACTCATGGAAAGGCACTCATGAGCCATTTTTGAAGAGGACACTGCTCTCCAGACACAGCAAGGGTATCACAGGACTAATTCAGCTACACTTTCCCCTTACCCTGGCCTGCTCGATCCCCAGATTTGTCTCCGATTCAGTATATCTGCGATCATTTAGGACGGCATATTGGACTGCCTACGAGTTTCATCGCATTAAAAGCGCGTTTACAGGAGCTAGGGAATGAGATGTGCAGGAGATAATACAGGACTATTATTCCTCAATGCTCGACCATATCACATCATACCTTTTTTCCCACAATAAATGATCTTTTTCTTTTGGTTTTGTAATAACTTACTTACATCAACTAGGCACTTACGTATGTAAAATTTGTATATATATATATATATATTTATATATACAGGGTGCCCACTAAGGACCCTTGCCACCCTCTTAATTTCTGAATGGCTGCTGCTATATTCATAAATTTGTATCTAAATATAGTAAAGTAGCCATGCGTTAACGACTGAAACCACCTACATTGCCAACTGGTGAACATTAACTTGAATAGAATGGTTAAAACGTACACTTATTTTTTTTCATGATTTCCTACATTGTGACGTCACGAAACGTGAACGGAAGTGAAAACGATTATCTTTTGGGCAAAACAAGACACTACAATGTGGCACAGTGTTATCGCTTGTGATCTCTAATCAAAAGGACAGTGGCTCTAACTCGGAAGATTGCATCCTTGTATTAATTGTCTTTATAAGCAAAGTAGAAAATACGTAGATAGTGTAAAATTGTGTCGCTTCAACACAATGAAACTTGCACTTGGTGTTCTAAAACTTTCCAGTATGCAAATACGTAAGAAACATCACTCCTATTCACCTAAGACATCTATAAAAGAGACATCTTCTTGGGTTTGTAGTATGTAGATGCTCATGGTCGTGGAGCGATTTTTCATTCCTGAGTATTGTGACATGGGTTTACTGTACAGTGAATGTTGACGTAATGCACTATCAGCAACAAGGTTGAACAGGAAATGTTACCCTGCAGACCCGTATACTTCTCTTTAAACCATCCTAACTGTTGTATAACGTGTAAAAGAGACAGGTTGTCCGACTAGTCAAGCTAGATCTGACAGACCAACTAAGGTCAATCGGCTGACGTATTAGCATACGCCCTCGCATATTCAAAATACAGCATAAGAGACCCATCAACACTGTGGCCTCTCTAAAAGCCAGGTTTGGAAAACCTTAAGCGGATCAGGCGCTCATCCATACTGATCAACGTCTCAACAGTTTTTATTGGACAAGGTGGCCGAATGAGGTTACGCATGGTGCAACTTTGTCATGAATCCCATACGGATCCAGCCAACATTCTTGGTAGATACAGTGCGGACGGTTGAGGCATGCGTTTCACAGAATGACCTGTACAGTAAGCAAAGTGCCCATTACTGGGTACTAAAAATTCCTAAATGTTTTACCGACGCTGGGTATCAAATGCGATTTGCTATTTATGCGTTTGGTGTGCAATTTACAATAATTAGCTGATCGGCCAGCATATCTGAAACAGTAGGTCTATGCGACCCCTCCACAAACATTTCAGGACCTTAAACGACGTATTACGAAAGCTTTTGCCAACGTATTACTCACTATGCTGCAACATGACATTCAAAGGAGGATCCAAATGTGCATTGCAGCTGACAATGAGAAGTTTGAATATCTCAATTAAAGGTATGATGTTAATACTAGTTGTTTTTTAATTCTCTGATCGTTTTCTCACGTCACAGTGTAGGAAATCACGAAAAAACATATACGCGTTTTAACTCTTCTATTCTTCACATTAATGTCAACAAGATGTCTTTTCCAACTAAGTCGATGTTGCTCTTCAACTTTGGAAATCACTTTTTTCCCTATCTCATTTCCTATTCGTGATAGAAACGATAACTCCACAGTGTCTATCCAGGTGGCACCGTAAGCGGTTTCATACAGTAGCACATGGCTACTTTACTATACCTACACATCCCTTTTATGAATATAGTAGCAGACGTTCTGAAGTTAAGAGGGTGGCAAGGTACTTTAGCGAGCCCCCTGTATATATATATATATATGTATACAATTTTTTTGGGGGGGGTGTATTATAATGAGAGTGTAACATAGTGGTAGAGAGAGATAAGATAATGGTTGAGGAGGTGGGAAGATGAGAAGTTATTTACATGCCCCCTCCTGATAATGTAGTTATGTCTAAGCCCACACATAAATTAGATGAAAATAATATAATTTGAAAAAAAATTAAAGGAAAGCCTATTTTAATTACAAATTATTATTCTTTTCCCCAAGGATGCTGATTTACATATTACTTAATTGAATAGTGATATTTTTTTAGATCTTTAATACGAGGGATGTTCCGAAAGTAAATTTTGTCACTTTTTCGGAAACGCATATGGTACACCAGATGAAACAAACATCCATGAGGAATGATGCATGCGCATAGCGACGAAGAAAAGAGAGTAGCAGTAGACCACCGTGGTTCACAACGTGGTCGGTAATGAAAATGCGTGCTGTTATCTAGAATGAATGGTCACGTGGGACAAGTCATCCATGAACGCCTGCAGACCGTGTAATTATGTTGAACAAGTCATGTCTCGTCCAATGGTTGGACGCTGGTATTACATGCTGAATGATGGAAGGCAGATTGTGGAGGATTAAGATCGGAAAGGTATCTACCCTAATTTGCGAATGAAAACAACACTACTGGAATACCGGCATGTTGTTAGAGGATAGGTGCATAACGGTGTCAATTGTGGCGCTCATACTGCGTATTGGTCGTGCTCAGGTCCATCCAAAATAATACTGAGGTGAAGCAGGTTGTGTGACAGTTCCTTGTAACGCAGAACACAATTTATTATCAGATTGGTTTATTCATACTGAGAGCAAACTACGATAAATGTCTCAATTTCAATTGCGACTGTATCGAAAATTAGTGCAAAGAGTATAGTTCATGATAACATAGTTTATTTCTTTTATGTAATAAATTTTCTTTATGGAAAAAAATGACGCAATTTCCTTACGGAACATCCCTCATGCATTAAGTTAAATATTTGGTATACTTATTTATATTTTTTTCATTTAATTGTATAATTTAATCAAATTAATATAATTGAAATAAATTTGAATTATTCAATATTTAAAGATATTTTCGAATCCGTTACAAATTTTTATTCTGTTACACGTTAAGTTGACGAAAGTTTGATTAGTTTAAAAGAAACATTTTTTAGCACATAGTCATAATCTGAAAACAACCATTTTTGCTGATTATTGAAGAAAATTTTTAATTTTTTCCACATAAATCACACTAAAATGAAGATAAGGATAAATACACTAAAATGAATAGGAAGTTTACTGAATTTTGTTCTTTGTTAATACATTTTCTGAATCGAATATAAATTTAATATTCTATGTCAGACTATATTATTTATATTTTTATTCTTTGAATTCATTTAAATTTTTATCATCTACAACGAACCCAGTAAAATTTATATAAAAATACCTATTTCGAGCTATATATTCTAATATGTATATGATGATGTGAGTAACTTTTATGTAATTGCTTGGGAATTGAATCAACTATCCTATACTTTGATAAAATATGAAAACATTTAATCATGTTATTTATCAAATAATACATTTGTTTCTTTCATTTATATAGCTGACTGTAAAGTTAGATTTTCTTAAAATACTTTTCTAACAATTTTTTCTCTATTATTTCTTTAATTCTTACCTCTTTTACTTTTGATTTATTCTCTTGAAAACCCAATATTTTTTTCTTCTATTTACTATAATCTTTAAGACTAATAATCTCTTTTATCAAAAACATTCAGAAAATTTATTTTTTTTCTTTTCCAACATCTTCTGAATGTACTTGCATCGAAACTATATGAGATACCTGTTATTTCAGTTTATTCTACTCACACTAGGTCCTATATTATTCAATATATATTTTCACCTTCAATTTTCTCTTAATCTCTGTCAAGTATTTTATTTTACTGGAATGTTATCTACAAATGCATAAGCCAGCTTTGCTTATACCCAAATAAATTATAAGGTTTTCACACGTTTTATATATCTACCTATTGTGTTTTACAGTGCGTTTTTTGAAATTAATAATTTTGTACGAAACATAGTTTCTAAATGTCTTTCCAGTTTTTCTTTCCCTGATACATTGAAATATTTATTTAAACAAGTGGGTTAAATGTTAGCTATTTTTCAAAACTCTCTAACACCTCTAATGTATAGCAACGGAATGATTATTATTTTTATAACTGCTTTTAAAATAATATTTTTGAATTTGTTATGGTCATTGCCTTATTACGATAGCATAATTAATGTAATATTACAACAGTTAGAAAATTATTTGGTGAATGTACTATTTTTAGTAATTTTTATTATTTTTTAACTTTATATTACAATTTCTTAATATTTGAATTTTATTCTGCTTAGATGTATTACAATTTATGTAGCTTCTTTTTTTACTATATTCTTATTTTATCTTTAAGTTTTACATAATGAAACAATACACAATTTATTAAATATCAGCTATGTTGTGTTGTTTTCTACTACCATGATGTCATACGCTATCTTACCTTAAGACTCTGAGGATGTATTAACTTTCTCATCTCAGATAGATATTGAGGTTATTCGAACACACGAAAGGAACCTTGACTGTTTGACTCAAAATAATACGAAAATCGTTAGTATTATGGTCCGCTATATCAATTTAATTATTTCTTTAAAATGTTTCATGAGGAAATTTCTCAGAATGCGACACGACGCGAAACAATTGACATTTAAACATTGACAACATTTAGTTGGTGTCGATTAAAAAAAACCTTGTTGTTTCAAGATCCAACACATACATAATGTGCAAACCAAGTACAGTGGTACCTCGACATACGAGTGCCCCAACATACGAGTTTTCGAGATACGAGCCGGCGAGCGAGTGATTTTAAAACGTTTTTCTGAATTTCACTTGGTGTGTGTGTGTGTGGTATTATTAGTATTGTGTGTGTGTGTGTGAAGTGTGTGTGTGTGTGTCATCAAATTTTCAATCCTTAAGGTATCCGTACACCTATAAAACGTCATTTTTGTCAAAATTTTCGATTTTCTAATTTTAACATCAGTTTACATTTTAAACTTTTTTCTTTCTAATAGTGTTTGAATTTTGTTTATACCTTATTTAGAACTTAAAGTTACAAGGATTTGAATTTTACTCGTTAGCTGATTTTTGAAACCGGAAGTCCATTTCTGCAGACAGGAAGTTGGAAGAAATGTTTGTTTACATTTTTATTTTTCGAAATATCTTTTATATGTACAATGGTACAAAATAAATAAATTTTAAAACATGAATCTGAATTTTCAGAATGTTTGAAAATACATTTGGCAACAGGTTTTTAAATACATTTTTATCTTGAATCTAGCAAGAAAAGAGAATCGTTATTGTTTGTTTACATCTGTTTTGGTTTCTGTTCTCATTCTTATAAGTTTCTGTTTAAGATTATTTTTATTGTTGAAAAGCTCAATTTTTTTCGTTTCAAATGGGAAATTCAAAAAGGAGAATTAGTGTTAAAAGAAAAAGACAATTTCGTGGTAATGGTTTTACCAAAAATGATAGCAAAAATTGTACTGTAACTGCTAATATCAGTGCTTCAAAATTGAACATTTCTGGCATTCTAGATGAAGAAATTGCTGAATATGAAAATAAACCACTAACCGGCAACAAAATTATTGACACAAAACTCCTTTTATATTCAGTTTTACAACTTTGTTGCCCGAAATGCTTCCACGATGGTTTGCTGTTACATGAAGACTCGAGGTATGGATTGTGCTCAAGTTTTGCAATAAAATGTAAGCATTGTGACTTTTGCACAGGATTTTCCAGCTCGAAGAAAACATTAAACTATCCTGAGATAAATGCAAGATTTTTTTATGTCATGAAACAAATTGGGAAAGGTTTTTCTGCTGCATATAAATTATGTGCAACATTAAATTTACCCAGGCTCAGTAAAACTGCATACACCAATCATGAGAATAAACTTATGTCTGTGATTTCAGAAGTAAGTGAACTGTCGATGCAAAAGGCAGCTAAGGAAGTTGTGAATATTCATTCATCTAAAAATAAATTAGCTGAATGCGGTGTTTATGTCGATGGAACATGGCAGTGTAGAGGTTACACTTCTATGAATGGGTGTGTTGCTGCTTTGTCAATCGACACTGGCAAAGTAGTGGACATTGAAATAATGTCATCATATTGTCCGAACTTCTAAAAGCTTTCGAAAATGCCTAAAGGTATTGTATCCGAGACGCTTGAAGCAGATCATGTGTATCAAAGCAATTTTAAAGGTTCCTCATTAAAGATGGAAGCTGTTGGCGCAAACAGGATCTTCAAACGATCAATTGTGAAACGAGGTTTGAAGTATTCACACTATTATGGGGACGGGGATTCTAAAGGCTTCATCAGCGTGAAAGACACATATGTGAAAGATAGTGTGAGTAAACTCGAATGCATTGGGCATGTTCAGAAAAGAGTAGATGCGATATTGCGCAAACTGAAATCCAAAAATAAAAGTTTATCGGGTAAAGGTAAACTTACTGATTCATTTATTGACAGATTGCAAAATTACTATGGAATTGCTGTTCGAAGTAATGTAGGTAATCTACTCAAACTTCAACAGAACGTCATTGCGGCCTTGTACCACTGTGCATCGAGTGGCAAGAAACCCATGCATGGACAGTGTCCTATCGGGAAAGATAGCTGGTGTTATTATCAGCGATCACTGTCATGCGGCAAAAAGCCTAAAGAAAAATATCATGGCTTATCCAATGATATATTAAATTTAATTAAACCTACATATTTAGAACTGTGTTCTAAAGAACTTCTATCAAAGTGCCTTCATGGTAAGACACAGAATGCCAATGAATGTTTTAATGGCATAATTTGGCAGAGGGTACCGAAAGAGGTTTTCGTGTGCCTTAAAATTTTAAAATCCTGTGCGTTGGATGCTGTCATACAGTTTAATGATGGGTACAAGGGCTGTGTTGAAATTTTAAGGAAATTAAATGTAACGCCTGGTTATTTGACCTTAAAATCTTACAAACACCTTGAGAGTTGTCGAATTTTTGATGCTGAACGTCATTCAACACCAAATGTAAAGCAGCGTCGAAAAATACTCAAAGCTCGTAGGAAAAAAAAATTAATGTATTAGAAAGCAAAGAAGGTGTTATATATAAATCAGGGACATTTTAACTGTATTTTATTATGTTTATTATTAAAAATTGCAATTTAAACTTTGTTTTTGATTTTCTCAAAATGAGTTTTCTCGACATATTTACTTATGGCAACGTAGATATCAGAAAATGTTATGAACCAAATTAATTTAAATTTTGCAAGTGTCTTCCTTATACAATTTTTAAGAGCCCCTACCACTTTCATGATTATAAAATTGATATACTTTCAGTAACAAAAGTGTAAATCATGTATTGTTTTAACTTTTTTTATGATTTTTCATTGTTATTTGACTCGAAACACAATAAAAATTATTGTAATAAGATTTTCATCATGAAAGTAGTACCAGCCCCCAAAAATGTTATGATGAATAAGATAAAAGTTACAGAATAATGATATTTTTGTTTACTTTTGAGTTATGAGCGTTATTCTAATAATCAATTTATGTACTATTTTCACTATGTTTTTCACTCCAAAAAATTTTTTGATTTAAAAGCTAATTATTAAATGTGTTTTTCATAGTTTTAGGTTATATTTTAGCATAAAAAAATATTTTTATTACAAATATCAATGTATTTCAAAAAATTTTCATCGGAGGTGTACGGATACCTTAATTTAACCAACTTCCCATCAAGCTAGAGCTTTGAAATTTTGGGAATCGTTCGTACTCGCCTAACAATGCAATATTTAGACGTTTGCGACAAATTTTAACTAATATTTCAATAATTTTAACAAGTCAAAATATTCTTTCCTCTCTGCGCTTTTAGGATTGAGGGAAAAATTTCTTCCCCCCTCTGGGAACACCGGGCACTCCCCACGCCGCATGAGGTATCGTAAACCTTTTGTACTCACAAAGGGGAGATACTATCTCCCCTTTACTATCTCCGAGATAATAAGGATTGATGACTTTTAGTCAGTAATCATTCGCAAGAAAGAAAGATTCCAATATTTGGCGCCATGTCTTATCACAATAATTTTTTCTGAATTCTGGTTCCCATTTTTTTTAATAGAATGACTTACAAACTTTCAAATGCATGTTTTGATTTTATGAGTATTATGAATTTTTTAATACTCTCACAAATGTCTCTTTTTAAGTAAATTTTAAAGTTAAAAATAACTAACAGTTTTAACTAATATTTCAATAATTTTCTCTAATAAACTTTGCCACCATATAAAAACGTTGTTTTTAAAAACGTTGGTTTTTATATCGAATTATTTTGCTTTGAGTTACGAGCGAAATTTAAGATACGAGTTCGATTTAGCAGGTCGGCCGGTAGTAGCACGCGTTCGCGCCCATCACGGTCAGTGAATCAGTTAGCAGCGTGCTTCCACTGTGATAAGTTGTGTAGTTGTGTTCGCGTTTTGAGTTGCGTTTACATTTACATTTACAGTTGTAGTTCATTTATTTTTATAACCATGGATCCGAAGAAAGTTTGTGAAAAGTCAAGTGCTAAGAAAAAGATGATGAGTATTGAATTAAAACGTGAAATTATAGAAAAACATGAACAAGGTGTTCAAGTTGTTGACTTGTCGAGGCAGTATGGGCGTAGTACGTCCATGATATGTACTGTGCTTAAACAGAAGGAGTCGATAAAGAGTGTAACGCCGGCTAAGGGCCTTACGATAATTTCCAAGCTGCGAACCTCCCTTCATGAAAATATGGAGAAACTGCTGATGGTGTGGGTGACAGAGAAGCAGCTCCAAGGAGATACCTTGACGCAGACCATCATTTGCGAGAAGGCAAGAGCGATCTACGGAGATTTGCTGAAGCAAACCTCGAAGATTTCCATCGACGAGGCATCGGAAGAGTCATTTAAAGCCAGCCGGGGCTGGTTTGAGAATTTCAAAAAGAGGACCGGTATTCTGAGAAAGAGGAAGAAACAAACCTCCTTGGACATGTTTTTTTCTAAACGGCCTACAGGTGAAAGCGAGAAAAATGTAGCGAAAAAGGCAAAGACCAGTGAGGATATCTAATTTATTTCTTTACATTCCCTTTTTTGTTTTTATACAATAAATATTTGTCATTTATAAATACGTTTTTATTATTCAAAACCACGTAACAAAAATAACTGGGCTGACATTTGGGGGGTTGGAACGGATTAATGGAAGTTCAATTGTTTTCTATGGGGAAATTTGCTTCGAGATACGAGCAAGGTTGCGGAACGAATTAAACTCGTATGTCGAGGTACCACTGTATATCAAAATGAAAATCGAAAAAGAGGGATATTGTTTTTGGAACATCAAAACATCTCACCGCCCAAAAAGTTGACCAATATTTACCTGCTAGGAAAACTAAATCAAATTTCCGCAAAAGAATTCTCGTATGTTAATAACTAATGGTAAAAAAAGTGCTGTTCATAGATAAATAATATCTAGCGATGATGACAATGTAAACTAAATATATTCTAAAAATGAATTCAATGCCAAAAGAAGAAATGATCATGATTTTTTCAAGAATTACTAAAGGAAGATTATCATATGATCAAACAAGAGACACGTTTAAATTTTTGTATCGTCAATTGGTATGATAATTGAAGACTTTCGATCGGATTGCACAAGGGTGACGAAAAGAATTTCGACTCGGAAATATTCTAACATTATTAGCCACCCAATTGGCTATATAGAGTTGTATCAGTTTTGGCTAATAATTTATCGCTTGCTTTAATTTTAATTACGTTTAGCTTAAATATATTCAATTTAATAATTTATCGTTTCCTTAAATTTTAATACCGAAAATTTTGCTATTGTCAATTTCTTGATAATTTCATTGTTTACTTTGATTCTTATATTTAACTGAATATTTTAAAAATAATTATAAAAAAGTGCACCTTGAGAGGCTAAATCTGTTTTTTGCAGAACTTTACATAGAACTTTTTGACAATATAAATTTAGCTTCCAACGTTGTTTTTCTTAAATATTTTTCTTACATTTTTTCACTATTATTTAAGTACTATGTTGTGAACTTTATATTGTTGTATCAAAACTGTTAGAAGTAAAAGTTTTTATTTTCCAAGCATTAAGAAAAAAAATTATTTCCCTAAAATTTATTTGCAAACATTAAAAATGTTATATTTAGAGTTTTCTATTAAAATAAAAATAGAATGCTTTAAAACACATTTTCTATTACTAAAAAAGATATTAAATTTAAAGTTTTTTATTGTAGTTTTAAAATGTTAACTTTTACATATTATAATTTCTAACATTAAATATTATGCATAAATTCTTTTAATTAATTAACACGAAGAAAAATTGTTATACTTTAAATTTTATTATCTAAAATTTATTAAATTTTAACGTTTAAAATGTTACGTATTAGAAAAGAACTATGACGACATATCAACGTTGAAAAAGATCGCTTTTCAAAGTATTATATTGCAACCCTAAAATTTTCGCCATATAAATTAGTTATAAAAA
The DNA here is from genome assembly GCA_019974015.1 of Nephila pilipes. NCBI lineage: Eukaryota > Metazoa > Arthropoda > Arachnida > Araneae > Nephilidae > Nephila > Nephila pilipes. The sequence goes on from BMAW01068358.1 coordinate 11,577, forward strand.
CGAATAATAACAACAAAGCATACAAAATGTTTTGTATAACATACCTTTTTATTTGAAGAGCTTTTTATTAAAAGTTAATATACATTTGCCTCATATTTTCAAATATAACAGACATATTAATTTATAAGGAAGATTTGCTTACACCAACATATAACTAAGAATTTTTCTGCAAACTATCATCAATCAATAGTCTGAAATTTAAGGGGGGGGGAAATACTATATGAATTTAAAAACATTTAACGGTTTTAAGGGAAACTATTAATTTTGAAATGATTTGCAAACTTATGAAAACTACCATTGTAATCAAAAAACTATTTAGAGAAAAAATCTGTTGCTCGCACAAAAATTAAATCACTGAAGTTGTGTTCACCGTCTCAAATTCTGCATTCATAGAGTCTACAATGTCTTGAGTTTTACATTTTAAAGCTCTTTTTTCTAACATGTAAATAATAAGACCGGTAAAAAACGAGTTTCTTAAGTATGGGTTTTTCTTCAAACTCCACTCTGTGCGTAACATAATTTTTTTTATATCTCAAATTTTAATTTACATTCGCCTGTCAGGAACATTCATTTTCACGAACATTCGCCTGTCTTGAAGATGGGGAGCAATGTTACGAACATGAGTTGATGCTTCCCTGCAACGTGTCTCATAAAGGAGATGTTTTTACAGAGATTTCATCAGTTAACAAAAGAGAGTTTAAGCAATGACCCTTTCACCTTGGTGACGGATTTGGTGATCATTTGGCGACTTGGCGTAAAATTTAAATCTTTAAATAATTAGTTTTAATCGAGAAGTTTTTATTAATTTATTAAATTATCATATTGTCATTTCACACAATCGCGTATGGAAATTTTCAGCTCAATTGAGCGCTTTAAAATATAAGGAAAAAGCTTTTAAAGTTTTGACCCAGACATTCAATGAGAGTAAAAGAACAATTTGAATGAGTTCATATCGAGTAGTTGGAGCAAAGAATGGAAAGTAAAAAAAAGGGGACAATTTTTAAATTTTAGTCATTTGCTTACTTTACAAAATGACGAAAAGAACCAAATTGTCGCTTGCTTTTAAAATTGACATTATCAAAATATTTGAAGAGAATTCATACTCTTCTAAAACAGCATTAGCAAAATACTATAAAATACTCGAATCAACTACAATTCAAAAATAGAGAAGCGATAATTGTCACTAATCAAGGCTGTTGAGTGCATATTTCGAAAAGAAATTCATGGCGGAAAGCACGAACAGTTTGAAAAAGTGTTGCTTCCGTGGTTTAAAGAAACAATCGCATCGAACATTCCACTGAATATGGAGCTTTTACGAGAAAAGGTCTTAGAGTTGTCAAAAAATTGATATGGTACAATTCTCCGAATCCCATGGATGGGTAGAAAAGCTTAAAAACAGGCATGACCTAGCCTCGTATGTTCTTTCTGGTCAAAGTGTGAACGAAGGAACTGTTGAACAATAAAAATTAGAATTGCCTTATTTAGTTGAAGGATATTGTAAACATTACATCTGATGTGATGAGACTGGACTGGGCTAAAAAATTATGCCCGATCGAACTTTAGAATTCAAAGGTGAATTGTGCCATGGCGGGAAAAAAGTATCTAAAGACAGATAGCTTTGCTGTGTTGCAACTTGGATGGTTCGGATAAACTGTCGCTATTGATCATCAGATTGAAGACGCCAAAATGTTTCAGCAAAGTAAAAAAATCATCCGTGCGAGTATACCAACAAAAATAAATAACAGCGTATATGACAACGATTTTTTTTCACAGATTTAACAAGAAAATGGAAAAAGAAAGAGTTATCCATTTTATGGATCAGTGTCATACATACCCACAAGACCTATCTACTTTCAGCAACATGAAAGTTCATTTTTTTCCTTGCGAATTACACAAGTATGCTTCAACCAATGGATTTGAGTATCATTTGCTGTTCAAAAGTACACTTAAAAGACTTTAGGCCATTCACATTTTAAAATGAAACAACCATTAAAGCCGGATTAAAACACATCACCGTAAGTTTTTATAATTATGTCTTGATGAAACAAAAGATGCTTGCTCATCATGGAGAAACAACACACGCACACACACACACATATATATTGTTACGTGAATAAGGATGAAGCCCAGGCGTTGGTTCTCTTGTAGAACGAAAGAAACATTTAGAGAGATGTGATCAATCAGTAAGGAAGTTTAAGTAATGACCCCAAGCTTTGCAACCTTGTTGACTTGTTGAGAAACTTTATGACTTTGGCGACAAATGGAAAGAATGTACAGAAACCTTAACGAAATATTGATCGGGAAGAATGGTGTTTTCGTGAATTTTCTAATGCGTCATACCCCGTCCGATGAGGTATAATTGACAAGAGTAACAGTCTAGTAAATGAGTCTGTTAGTTATGTTAGTCAATGAAGTTGTCTTTGAGTCCTGTTATGGAGACTATTGGGAAATCGACAGGAATCTATCGGCACCAGCGAAACGGGGCTAAATTTGTGGAGAAGCAGAGTGTAACTGCTGGGAATTTTCGTAGCCTGCCGTGGAAGAGCAAAGTACTACGGCGCATATTCGTCCGTAGTGGAATTAAAAAAGTTAAAGAGCTGAACGTTGCTCATACAACTGTGACTGTTATTACTCGATTGTTTTATTTCTGTATCTGTGACACTAAATTGTGTGAGTGCAGTGTGTTTGTTTGTACTGTTATTGTCCAAGCTCTGCCACCTGTGTGTCGTCCTGAAGATTTATGAATAAAGCGCCATTTATTGTTATCCTCCATTTTCAGATCATTTTCACTTTCACACACCCAGGAAACTTTCATACCGATGTGCGTGCGTGCGTGCGTGTGTGTGTGTGTTTGTGTGTGTAAAAAAATTTCAATCTTTATTGGAATATGTCAGTAAAACCCATTATTCTAACTTCACTGAATTGGTCACTAACAAAAATTGTGTTTCGATTTAATAGCAATGCATGTACACACGAGTCTGTCACGAATTTAAAAAATATACATTTCTTCCTCTTTTACTCGATTTCTTTTTAATATGATTGACCAACAATCTACAAAAAAGGAACTTTTTTTTTATCAAACTTCTCTTATTTCCAAAATCAGTTCGAATACCTCTCAATTCCTGTCTCTTTTAGTTTGACGATTCGCTTTTCTTCCCTTCGTTTTTGGGGGGAGGGGGGAGGTGACCTAGTGGTCACGGTTGCGGACTCGCGGCTGTTGCTTTTCGTCGAGACGTGGGTTCGAGCTTTGAGACCACTAAAAACCCGCCACGTAGCCCGGAATGATGCACGCTAAATCCGTCGATTCTCGAAGACCTCTTGTTGGCGTAGTGCGGAAGTTAGGAAATAGAGATGCAAGCTCAAATGTCATTCTAGTCACTTGATCGAGGTTCAGAATTAAGTCCTTCTCCAACAGCCTAAACCATCCGGTATTATGAGGAAATCTTGACGTCAATGAGGTGTAGATTGACATGCTTCCCATGAAAAAAAGAATGAAAGAAAGGAGAGAAAAGTGGAAAGTGAGAAATTGGAAGTATTTGAACGATAACGTCAAAAATAAACGTCGTTAGGAATATGACTCATCTTTAAGCATATTACTTGATTATGTTTTCTTTTGATTTTCGGGATTATGTTTTATTCAATAGTTTTTTGCTCCAATATATACTATTTTTTGTTACCTATTGTAATTTTTTTTCCCTTTTGCCAATAAATGTTGAGGGGGGAGTGAATGTCTCCTGGAGGTCCAATTTGTTGCTCTAAATCCTAAAGTGAACTCGATCCCCATGGGCTTTCTACCAATAGCCCTCGTGCTGTTTCTAGTGTAACGTTAATAAAATCAATTAATCAATCAACTCTTCCCATTTATTATGCAATGAGAATTTCTTGAATATTGTAACTTCAATACATGTAGAAATGTTTGCTTCAAAATCTGTGATTTATATTTAGTGTTAAAAATAAGAAGTACATATTTTTAATATTTGATGAAAAAAACCATTTAATATAAGACTCGTGCATAAATAAGTTTATTAATTGATACAAAAATCAGTAAATGATAAATCACTGGTTGGCAACATGTGTACATACTCGATCCACTAGTATAAGTATTGACCACTTTAGTTTCTTTTAATTTAAAAATGCTTAAGTGTGCTGAAGAATTCTTATTATAATATATGAATACAAATGTTTCTTGTATTTTTGAAATATAATCGGTGTAGAAATCGACAAATTTCTCACACTTTTGATAGAAAATGTGTCATAGATTGTTGATCACTGAATTAGATGGTAATTTTCAAATAAAATACTTGGTAATTTGTCAAACCATTTGCTGTATTCATTACACGTGTAATTTTTACTAAACGGCATGTACATGAAAATAAAATTCAAACACAAATTTTAATTTGGAAACAATAATTTGGCTTATTACGTACTTTTTGCTAATTCTTAAATTTCCGGAACAAATCTTCTATTTTATAGACAAATACAATGGATCATAATAATAATTTATATATATATATATATATATATATATATATATATGATCAAATTTTATTAAATGTACATTAAACATAGCTTACCATTGATGATAATTACACGTTTAATTCTTTCAGGATAATTATCTAGATATATCTTTATATAGTACAGAAGTGTTTCAATATCTGAAAGGAAAAAAAAAACAATTAAAACGTTGTTGTGCATTTAAGTAAAACATTAGAAATAATCAAATGATTAAGCCCCTCCATTTGAAGAAACACCTATGAGTTTTGGCTGGAATAAACTTCTCACTGGAGCAGCAAATTTCAAAAACATCCAAACTTTTTAATAAATAAATTCAGATAAAAATTGGAGCGAGTTAAATACATAAGTAAGCTTATCGAAATCAAGATGTCTCTGAATACACCAGAGTATCATTATTATAATAAATCACTACATTGCTTAGTTTCTAATAGCTGCATTATCAGATAACAGCGTATGTATAACTTCAAATTAAACATTTTGCATTTGCGCATACTACCACTTATGCGACTACGCGTACCATTGGTGGTGCATGGAGTGTGTTATTTCTTACTGTTATGCGACATCTGTGATATACGCTGTATGTATGAAATCAACCGATTTTCGGTAAACCTTCAAGAGCTCAGTTTAAGTTAATAAGAGTGAATTTAGAGAGAAGAAAGAGTTCAGAAAGAGTGAGTTTAAGGTTACTAAAACATGCAGCGAAAAATAATTCCTTGGTTTTTTTTATACACGCTTTTAATTAGTGTTAATAATGTCTTAAAATTATTAGTAGTGATTATTTTCTTGAGTGCCTAATGATGGTATGTTGATAATTTTATAAAACTATCACAGTGATTTTATTCAAGAAGTTCATATTGACTCATATTGAATAAGATATAACTTTTGAGACACCTTTGCACTTAAATAACATTCCTTTTTGAAAAAACATTTCCTTAATTACAGAAAATATTTTACTTCTCGTACATAAGCCAATACACAAAAAATAGTAAAACAATATTTAATGATATTTCTGTACATTTCTTTGAAAAAAATTATAGAACTTTGCAATTTTAAAAAAAAATTTAATTACTTTTTTTCTTTTCTTCACACAAGTATTCTTTCTTGAGACATAGAATATAAGAATAATTGCTTAATATTTTAATTAATTTACTTACATACAAAATAATTTTAGTTCACTTTATGCTTAGATATCCTGAATAGAAGCTTAAAAAAACTGAAACATTACAGCAAAAGAGTTAATACTACTAAATGCAATAATTCTAATAATTCTAAATAGTACTTAAATGCAAAAATGCCCCCAAACATATCCGTTTTCATCTAAAAAGAACAAAAAAAAATTTAATCTATGAAATTTAATATTTTTTTAGTTATATAAAATGATTAAAATATCATATTAAAATATCATTACACACAAAAAAAATCTTAAACCTAATAATAATTTCAAAAGCTATATGTCACAAAAATAAGTAATGTTAAATACGGCTCTTTACAATTTTTCGTATGTTCCGGTACTTTAGAAAAAGTATATAGTAGCGAACGTGCAAATTAAATCTATCAAGTCTTTATATATAATTCTTTTCAGATCTAAAAAATAGCTTTCTATAGTTTCAACGAATTACTTTTGTGAATACAAGTATTAATAATACAAGAATAAAATAATTATCATAGTTTAGATGTGCCATGGAAATATGGCTGTGGGTTCAAATGTAGTATCTGATAACAATGAAAGTGCTTAAGGAATCTTTTGATGACTATTTAATTTTAATAGGCCTCTAGCCACCAAATTCACCAGAACCACACCGATAATTTTTTTTTGTTGCATCATCTCAAAGATGTGGGTTTTTCAGAAAAGTCCTACAAACATTAATGAATAAAAAGAAATCATAACTAAGGCAATCTCATCAATAACACCGACAGTATTGAGAAATGTGTCAAAAAACTTGGTTCGACATATTTATGTTTGCATTCAAAATGGTGACGATTATTTTAAACATTTGTGGTATAGAATAATAATGTAAAAATTTGAATTAAATTATGTTTTTCAAAAAAAATAAATATCACAGGAGTAAGTAACATTGTTCGTCTGCATTTTTCTGTTTTACCTCCCAACTAAAGTTGTAACAGTCCAACAGTGTTGAAAATTGTCTTCCTCACTTAAACAAGGTTCAAACAATTATACTTCAATGTTAGAATAGTTGCCCCATCCATCAGATTTAATTCAATAAGAAGAAACACAGGTACTCTTTTAAATTGGTCACCGTATATTAAAATATTGGGTATGTAATTAGGTAATTAAGGTTAACTCAACGAAATTAATTTAAGGTCTAACCAAAATTAGGTACCTAAAGTTTAAAAAATATTATTTTTGCAAATTAATTAAAATTAAACTCATATACTGTGCATAAATAGTAACTTAGACATAAAAATGTCATGCTGTTTTTTTTTTCTTATATCATAACGGTTTATTAGCATCATATTTTCTGTTTTTTCGCTGAAAATTACTATTGTTTTTAGTATAAAATTGAACTGCGTATAACATTTAAAATTGTATTTTGAGAAAGATATGTAAAAAAAAACTGTGATATGATTTGTTGTCAAGCATAGACGTGAGACTGACAACAAAAGAAAAAGGTTCATCCGACTTTCTCTTATCCGACATTCCATACTATATGATTTCCCACAAAACCCATTAAATAGGTTAAAAGAACTTCCAAGTTGCGAACGACAGCGTAATCTGTATTTTGATGTTAGTGACTCAAGCACTGCTAATTAAATTATTTGGTAAAGAAATTATCGCTCTTGTCAATTGCGATGGAAACAAAACTGAGGTCAAGATCAGGCGTCAACTGCCTCTCAGGCCTCTCAGAATTTAGCATAAATAGGGCGTTAAAGCTGTAGAAACTGAAAATAAATATGTAAAGCAGAAACAAAGACTACTGAAATCGACATAATAATGCTGAGGAATAGACGACATTCTTTCAACACTATAATATTCAAATCGCACTCTTTAAGGAATGTGAGCAAGCATGAAACACATCCTTAAATCTTTACAGGGTTGAACTTTTTAAGTATGTTTAACTTCAGACAATTCCGTGATTGTAAGTTAAAATTTTTCAGTTAATTTTTTTCTGATGCTTTGTTCTAAGACTTGATTATTCGGTTCGTTAAGTGCAAAATTTTATAATAGTTTGATGATAATCAGGCTTTTTCTTAACACCTTACTATTACTTAGTATTTTCACTTAGCCGATGCTTTTACAGCTCGTTTATGTGGGATAAGCTAATAGCTACTGTTTGAAACATATAAATAACCTTTTCATGTTAAAATATTTCATTCATTGCAGTAAACGTTTTTGTTAAAAACCTCTTAAAATATCAAAGTTTTATTAATGTATCATTTTGATATTTAAAAAATTGCAGTTTTTTTTAAATATTTTACTCATTTATATGAAAACTATTATATTTTCGAATTGAACGGTAAAGATGTTAATTTAATTACTGTGAATGAATATGGACAGGAACAGTATATTAAATATCACGAAAAATAAGCTAATGATTGCTTTACACTCAGTTATAAGTATCATTTGCCATCCTTCATCAAATGCAATATTTTTTTTAATTATTTTCCCAAATGGCAATTTTTTCTGGTTTCACGAATTCTGATTGAATTAGATAGATAGATTAGATTAGATTAGGATATATAGAAGATATATATATAGATATATAGAAGATATATATATATATAGAAGATATATATATATATAGAAGATATATATATATATAGAAGATATATATATATATAGAAGATATATATATATATAGAAGATATATATATATATAGAAGATATATATATATATAGAAGATATATATATATATAGAAGATATATATATATATATTTAGGTAACTTAGACATAAAATGTCATGCCGTTTTTCTTATATCATGGTTTATTAGCATCATATTTTCTGTTTTTCGCTGAAAATTACTATTACTTTTAGTATAAATTGAACTGCGTATAACATTTAAAATTGTGTTTGAAAGATAAAAACTGTGATATGATTTGTTGTCAAGCATAGACGTGAGACTGACAACAAAGAAAAGTTCATCTGACTCTCTTATCCGACATTCCATACCATATGATTTCCTACAAACCCACAATAGGTTAAAGCGACGAAGTTGCGAACGACAATTGTATTTGATGTTGAAGTGGACTGCTAATCTGCTAATTAAATTATTTGGTAAAGAAATTATCGCCTTGTCAATATGATAACAAACTGGAGGTCAAGAGGCGTCAACCGCCTCTGTGGCCTCAGAATTTAGCATAAATAGGGCGTTAAAGCCAGAAAGAAAATAAATATGTAAAGCAGAAACAGACTACTGAAATCGACATAATAATGCTGGAGAATAGGATGACACTTCTTCAACACTATAATATTCAAATCGCACTTTAAGGAATGTGGAGCAGCATGGAAACACATCCTTAAATCTACAGGGTTGAACTTTATGTTAACTTCAGACAATTCTGTGATTGTAAGTTAAAATTTTTCAATTTTTCGATGCTTTGTTCTAAGATCTGATTATTCATGTTATGCAAAATTTATAATAGTTTGATAATCAGGTTTTTCTTTAACACCTACTATTACTTAGTATTTTCACCATAGCCGATGCTTTACAGCCTGTCGTGGGATGTTAACAGCTACCGTTTGAAACATATAACAACCTTTCATGTTAAAATATTTCATTCCATTGCAGTAAACTGCTTTGTTAAAAACCTCTTAAAATATCAAAGTTTTATTAATGTATCATTTGATATTTAAAAATTGCAGTTTTTAAATATTTTACTCATTTTATATGAAACTGGAATTGAACGGTAAAGATGTTAATTAATTAATGAATGAATATGGACAGGAATAGTGAAGTTATTAAATATCGAAAATAAGCTAATGGATTGCTTTACACTTGTAGTTATAAGTATCATTTGGCCATCCTTCATCAAATGCAATTGTTTTAATTATTTCCAAATGGCAATTTTCATTTCAATGAATTCTGATTGAATTAGATAGATAGATTAGATTAGATTATTAGATATAGAAGATATAGATATGAAGATATAGAAGATATAAAGATATAGAAGATATATAGAGCATGTTATTAC
>BMAW01068358.1:21270-36016 GCA_019974015.1 Nephila pilipes
ATATATATATATATATATATATATATATATATATATATATATATAGAATCCTAACTACAGATATGGGGCACATGGTTCGTTTTAAAGATGTCAAGGGGTTTCTGGATTCAAATAACAAAACGGATTTTTAAAAGCTGAGATATAATTAAACTATATATATTATTGTAAACCATTTACTAAGTTAAAATAGAACTATTGATTATACATTAAAAGAACTATCAGATCACACGTCTTTCTCTGTTGGTCGCACTCTTCCGTCTAGCTTGTGCAAACCGTGTTTGTGCCTCGAAAGACTGGTGTTGGAAGGCGTCTCAAAATGTAAAAATCCTACATATGCATATATATATATATATATATATATATATATATATAACTCTCTATGAGAAATTAAAAAAGAATTCCTTCCACCCATGCATGTATCAATTATGACCTAATTGCGCAGTGGCAGCGATTGGAAATTGGACTTTGGAAAGAAGTAAAAATGTTAGGGACAACAAGAAATAAGAGATGTAGACACACATAGTAAATTTCAAACTTAGCTAAGAAACGGCAGCGTTTTTGACATTATCTGAGCAAATTCCTAAAGAGAAATAATGATTTACAATTTATGCCAAATTTAATGTGGCTTAGTTTTAATACTAATAATATGTGACCTGTGCTTTAAAATCGTGATTAACAATGCAAAGTTACTTACAATATCTTTCATTATACATGTTTTTTAAGAAATAGATTTATTTTTCGAGAGATAAGAAAAACCATCAGTGATAATCTCATTTAAAAACATGGCTGGTTTAAAATAATTGTTTGCAAAATTGAATTAGTAAGTGCTGTGGTATTTTACGAAAAGTTTAGCCACGATGTTCGAGTCAAAAGTCGTGCCGAGATGCATAGTAATGTATTTAATGAACATTTCCACTAAGTATGTTTTTAAATAATTTAGAAAAGATGAAAATGAAGTAACAGGTTTTATACAAATAATTTGCTTCTAATTCCTAGTTTTAGGTGGCTAAAATGAAATAAAAATTTAATTTCTTCCTAAAAAGTGGGGGAAAGGACACCATTTTTTTTCCACCTCTACCTCTTTATTCTCCACCACTGCTTTTTTTCCTAATAATACGTGTAACCTGAATCAAAAGAATTCATCATTGGGCCAAATTTCTTCCTTGCAATTTATTTTATTGAAAATTCTATGAATTTTTAAGAAAAAAAAAAAGCTAAAAAAAATGAAGGATTTCGAGTTTTTTTATCAGTAAAAATGCTATTTTATTGACTTAAGCAACTAAATTAAAACAAGTCTTAGTAAATATATGGAAAAATTAGAGAACTAAAGTTCGAGAAAACGAACATTTTATATTCTTTCCCAATTCTTCTGATTCGTTACACTATTAAATTTCACAAGAAATTGACACCGTTCTTTCCCGGGGAATTTCAGTGGGAACATAATTATTTCATTTATTTTTTTAAGTTATTAATTATATTTCACTTGTTTCCTTTCAAGCATAAAACCGCATTTTTAATGCATCTGTCAAAAGAAATAAAAGTTACGTATTTATTGGAATCATGACGGAAACTTTTGATCGTCAAACCAAAACACTCACCAACGAGAGACAGCATAAGCTGTTCCACAATAGCAATACCAGAAAATAATTTTTACCGTACAAAAGCTTAACATTTTATACTTACTTTTCATATGAGTGGCATTGGCGAAAGTCAAATTGCTGAAATTATCTATGTATGTAATCTGATAGGCTAATTTTCCAATCTAGAAAATAAAACATGTTTTTTTTAAAAAAAATTTTAGACTAGATTAAACCATGAACAGTATTTCGATTGTATAGATTTATAATTTAAAACATATTATTCATAAAAGAAATTGAATTTTCTTAATAAATAGAAAGCAAAACGTAAGAAATCCTTAAGAAATGTTAAAGTTTGATGGTAAATGTCAGCTACCATTATATGTACTTTCCATAAATCATACTTATTAATAAATCCTAATAGAAAGTGCGCCTCAAAGAAGCAATTAAGGATTTTTAAATTGTAGCCTATTTCTTTCAGAGAGTTTGGAGTTACTGTAAACGCCGATATTTAATAACAATAATGAAAAGACATAATGGACTTTATATTTTCTAAATATCCTAGATTCTAAGTATTTTCAAGATTTATTACAACATCCCTGTCCTAGTATTGCTATGTAAATACATATACCTCTTTCAATATATAACTCTTGACTCAATCCTGCATTCTATTAGACTGGATCTATTGTAATTACTTATAGGTGATTGCTATATAAATATGTGTTGCTTTAATTATTATCAGACGATTTAGAACTATATTGATTTATTTACAAGATATTATATTTACAAGTGCAATTGTATTGCTAGCGCTAATGGCGGACAGAAAAAGAATACAGAATAATTATTTTTGTAGTAAACGTAACACAAAACACAAGTTGAGTAGTATCTGTCCTTGCTCTGTTCAAGCGATTAAATATCACCACATACTTTTAAGAAAATTAAAATATTCAGCATTGTTTCAACAATCGTAGGAGCATTTTCCTATCAATTTTGTAAGGCATGTAGCTTGATATTTAGATATACTTCCTTTTTTAAGCACTATTTTTTGTTTCACAAAATTATACCGCTTAGAACTCAACCAATATTATGGTTCAGACGTGAAGTGTGAAAATCTAAACAGGATGTGAACAAGTTATGCTATTTCAAAGCAATAAGGGATCATAACAAGGAAATTGTAAGTAAACCCTGCGGTAAGTTAAAATATCGACTTGTACTTCAAAAAGCAATTGTAATATAAGCTATTGAGGATTTTGTATAATACGAAATTCGTACAATAGCAATACAAATAAATTTTTTAACACATTTCTTATATCAGATGGCTGGAATGCAACGGAAATAATAGTAAGAAAATATTCAAGCGAAAACCTGATTACTATTGTTATCTCCGATGTTAAACGCCCTCCTATAGGGGGCGTCTTATAACACATGAGTGTTAGGTGTCACTCATATAACTCCTCGGTGTCAGTGTCAGTGTGTAAGCGAGCGAATTGAAACTTGAGTACAAGGAATGGGAGGTAATTAAATATGATAAAAGTAAATTGCATAGATCACCGAGGTAACGCAAAAGGATTTAAAAGAATATAAGGAACTGCTGTAATTAAATAAAAAGTTGGAAGTCTGTTCTCGTCTGAAGTTTGAATTTAAGTTACATATGTTAAAGTAAGCTAAGTTAAGAAAAGTAAACAGAAATCAAAGTGTTGTTATTAAAAAGTTTATTACTGAGAAAGGTAAAAATAGTGTTATTCTATAATCAAAAGAGGAATGATAAAATGTTGTCCATAAAAGTATAAAGTAGCAGTAAATTTGTAAAGTAAAAGTTTTTTTCTTCACTATTAACAACATATTAAAGCTTAAACATATAAATTTAAGTGGGTAAATTTGATGATAAATAACGTTAAACGGATACAAGGCTATCTTATTTAAAGAAAAAAATTGGATGAGGAGCAGTGGCGTACCCGGAGTAGGGAGCAAAGTGGCATATGCATCCCCCCAAAGGTTTTTCTCGAATTTGAAATATTTAAGGATAATTAGAAATATTTTTCTCCACATGCTTAATTTTTTTTAATTACGAAGGGAAAAAGGATTCCATTTAAACCGATTTGGGAGAATAGAATACAAAAGTCTTTGCTGAATCTGAAAGAGTGCCTCTGTTTAGTAGACGAAGTGTTCGTAGACGAAGAGAGGAGGGTGTATCTCTAAAATTATGCATCCTTCGAAATGAATTTTTTTCTCGTGGAATCTTAATTGGTTGCATTAAATGATCTTTACTTATTTAATAATTTGTAACGCGATAAAAATTATATCAAAACTTGAAGAGTTTTAAATAGGAGAAAACAGACTGATATACTGTATTATTTAATTTTTATTTATTGGTAATTTTGAACAAAAAATTGCTACGGTCATAACAATGACGTTATCCATCTCCCCCTAAACTCCCATTATTTTTTGGGTATGCCACTGATGAGGAGAGAGAGAAATTTTGGTGTAAGTTCTGATCATTCTAAAAAACTACAATTAAGTTCATACAATCTCATTATTCCAAAGTAAACTCATGAATCGTACACCATTCATTTCCTATGAGGTCAAGATCAAAATACAGATTAAGTATCTTTATTCCTTTAACCTTCAACTGTTTTTTAAAGAACAATCAGAAACGTATTTTAAGTTTTTATTGCTGTTATTTCATTCTTACTTAGTTACTAAATAGGCAGTTTTGGCAAAAGATTTTGAACCCCAACAGATTTATCATGTGTTGAAACTAGAAAATTGGGGGTGCTGCGTGCCATACGAGAGGCTCTCTAGGACAGTTGCAACCAGTAATGACTCCAATATGATTGAATATTGTAATGAGTAATATTAATATTTCAATCATATTAGAGTCTTTACTCCTCGAGTAATGACTCCAATATGATTGAAATTTAGTAGTGAATACAATTCTCTGCTTATATGTGTCATGCACCTTAGTAATAAATTTAATTTAATGATTCCAAGAAAATCTCTTGGATTATTTTCAACCGATTATTTGGAAAGCCGCCTTTTCGACAGGCAAGAGAAATTTCCAAAATTTTAAATTGCAAATTTCTAGTGTTAATTTACCAAGCTTGTATGGGTCCTTCTTTAAGATGATCTGTAGGAAATATATATGTTATAAATTGGTATTAAATGAATTTAGATATTGATAATTGTATTACTAAATTAGCAATTAACTAAAGTCTTCCATTACAAGCGATTAAAAAGTTTACAGGTTGCATTAATTATATTAAAAAATTACTGGTTTAGATAATTAGATATTAATAATAAGAAGAATATTTTATTAAAAAATTTAAAAACTTCTATTATTAATCTCTTGGACAGATATATTATAAATTTAAGCTGACAAAGTAGGTACTAATTTTGCTATTGTATGCGAAAATTAAATGGACTGGTAAGGATTTTGAGAATAGTTAATTATTCCTTTATAGCTATGAGTTACAGAAAAAAATAGCCCCAGAAAAAAAACTTCTTAAAGAAGAAGTATAGCATTTTAATAGAAAATTTGTGTCATTATTTGTAATGTTGAATTACCTAAAAGTATTTTAATACCAAAATTTCATAAAACCATTTATAATTTGGAACAATAATTCTAATGGTTCGAATACTAATATTACTCTAACTGGTAAAAAACTGTAAAAAGTTATTAAGCATGTTATAGATAAGTTGAAGAATACTACATTTGTTAAAGAAATAGTGCTAATTGAGTCAAATAAATGAATAAAAAACAGCTTTATGCTATATATAGTTATTATTTTGAATTTGTTTTTTATTCTCTCTGGTTATCTCTAGTTATTTTTCCTTCATAATAACACTTTGAAAAAATTACGATTGCATACTCTAAGAAGGTATGAAACTTCCATTTTATACCCGAATGGCACTTCATAAATCAGCATGATTTTTCTTCAGCGTATCCTTTGTTTTCATTCCAGTACTTCAAATTAGAAAATCAGGAAATCTTCAATTATGAACGCGTTATTTTTTCATTCTAAGGAAACAGTTCGCTGCGTATAGTCATGATGATCCTCTGGAACGACGATCAACTTCTATTTGTACCAGAGTGGCACAGACTCAGGGTGTTTCTCTTACGAGGTGAAAGGAATTTTTTTATTACAGGGTGGCTCTCAGCGACATCACTTTGATTCTTGGAATTTTTGATATGCCAGGTATGCTCCTATCGGCAAGAATCAGATGTTCCAGATGACCTTTTGAGCCAGAGTGGCATATATTAAATCAGAATTGAATGATTCTCGTTGAACAAAATGACTCAATTAAGCCGTTGATTATTTCCGTCTTCAATTTACTTAAAGTCAGATGTAGATACTTAATTTTAAAAAAAAAAAATTAAAGAAAAAAACCGAGTTGGATCCTAAGCAGAGCCTCCAATTTATTTTGTAGAATTCTATTACATATGGGGTTTGAATGATCGTTTTGTTTAGTGTCTAGGATGGCTGTTTTTTTCGGATCTAAACAAAGAGACTGATTCAAAACAGAGATAGTTAATTACGATATAAAGTGTGATATGCGCAGTGCTCACAAATAAATTTAGACTGTGATGATTTTAAGTACATACAACAAATTTCAAACCACCGTCACATCGTACCTCCAATCACCATGCAGCGGGCTCTTCATCTAATGTCAGAAAGTGATCTCCGTGCAATGAATTACATTATTTAACACTACTCTGATTGGTGTCTCCCTCTAGTGTAGGAAGGCCTTACAAATATTAGTTCCTACATAATATATATATTATGTAGGAACTAATATTAAAAATATGTAGGAACTAATATTAATAAGGAAAGTAATACGACATATTTTTAGATGTTTTTCACTTACCTAGTATTTTTAATATAATATTTAATGTTACATGCTTAAAAATGCTAAGCATTAAAATTTAAAAAGAAAAAAAAAATTAAGTAGGAGGTGTACAGTTCTTCCTTCTGGGAAGGGGTCCGAATTTTGATCTTCTATATTCGCATTTTAGTCAATATCTGTAAGATATTATTGAATATTTATTACCCATGCTACAGAATTTTCTTTAGGATCTAATAAGTAAAGTATTTTTGTTTTAAATATCAAAACACATTTTACTTAATTATAAAAAAATGTATATTTCATATATACAAACGTAACTCACTAGGTCAACTCCTTTTAACCCCTGAATTTAAGTTATACATAATTTGGAAGGTAACATTACTTTTTTATTGTGCTGTTTCAGAGCCTCAAAGTCTCGCTCTAAACATAAAACGACGTATTTGAACACATCTATTTTCTTCGCTGAATTCCATAAACCTGTGAAATATACATAAATTATTACAATTTAATCATCAATATTACACAATTAGAAGTATTATAATAAAATCAATACCAATCAGCTTCAATAAATGCTAACTTCAAAAAATGACAATTTTATAACAGTGATTTTAAACAACGCAGATACTATGCAAAGCAAACTAAATTGGATGATATTAATGATTTCAATAAAAGAAATATAATTCATTTCACTGGTGAAAGTTCGACAACCTGATAGGAATATGGCCTCTCATTTTATTGTAATTATACTCTCTCTTTCCCTATCTCTTTTTTATAGAAACACTCACACAAACAATCAAATCCGATAGTGTTCTCAAAGAAAATATTTCTTTGAGATTAACATTTAAAAATAGCATGAAATATTATTAATTAAAATCGAAAATCAAAACTGTAAATTTTGGCCATGATTTTTTTTCAATATCAAGATGTAAGATTCGTAATTACACAAAAAATATCTATTTGTATCTTCTTCGACAAAAAGAAAATAAAGAAAATGATTTAGTTTTCCTATTTCTAGTAAGATAGCAGTAATTATAATATACCTATACCATATTCACTCATAGCGATGCGATGATATTTATAAATTTTATCATAATAAAAGTATATCATCGCGTATCTAAAAATAAAGCAGATTTACTTGTAACTAAAATGCTAATAAATAAAATGTTTACTATTACTTTTCAAAAGTGTTTGTGCCACAATAGCGTATAATCCCATTTAAAATATTAACAGAAAATATTATTAATAAATAATCCTGTATTTTTTTTATTTACTTTAACATAAAATATTACATCATACAGGAGCACTTACAGAACAAAAGATACATAAATCTATCATTATTTTTTGTTTAAAATTAAACATTTTTTTCATAACTTTTACTAATTAAAATTGGAAGTAAGTAAATATTTGTTTTTTAAGAAAATTCAAATGTTGTTAGAATATGACAGTTGTATTAAAATAAATAACTTTGAATTTATTTAGTCCCAAGGGGCGTTATTAGTGGTGCGGAAAATATTTATAGGAGTTACTAAACTTTGGAGTCCATCCCATTTCTGTCCACCGAGGAATTCATTTTCATTTTGTGACTAAATGATACAATCTTTTTTGACCATTTTTGTTTATGTAAGAAAAAACCAAACAAGGAATAAATAACTATTTGGCTATTTGGAAACTGAATTTTTTTTTTTTTTTTTTTTTTTTTTTTAAAAAAAAAAAAAAAAATCGTGGTTTCTTCGAAAAAGTATCAATTATATTTTAACTTACCTGCAATGTCTGTTTGACCATAATCAAGGTAACGGACTACCCCACCTTCTTTGTCAAAACATAAGAAATTATAGCAGAAGTATTTTTTAAGCACCTGTGGGAAAAAATACCTTTTAAACGTATAATATTTGAAGAATTGCTTTGGTCTTAATTAAATTAAAAATTACTTTTTTGGAAATATATTTCCAATCAAATAAACTTGTGTGCTATATATTTTACAAATTTGAATATAAAAATAGGATTGAACACATTTTTTAAACCTTCCAAACTTTAAAAAATGTGATTATAATTTCAAAGTTACTTTTTCAGTGACTTCATACATTAGTGAAATCTTAACACTTTTTGCAATGTTTCTCAAATTGTCGAAATGTCAAAAAAAAACACACATTAATTTGAGAAATATATTATATCCACGGAAGGATTTTTCACCTTATTTGAAAAAAATTTTGAATTTCAATGCTTTTAGAGATAGTGTATCTGTTATTTGAGTCAAAATTGGAATAGTTTAACGTATTATTGATCTGGTTTTCCTTGCACTCGTTATTTTACCTTTTAAATGTATATGTTCAAAATGTCATTTTCAATACCTGCGGCAAGAAAATTGCTTTGCAAGCATTTATAAATCTTATTAAAAATTATCCTGGAAGTCCTGTTAGCGTGCACAGTGCCTCTCTTATTTCTCCTTGGAGCTGTTGACATATTATCCCGATACATATTTTGTTGTATACAGTAATCATCATCTTGCTCCAGATATATCTTACTCTTTTTCATAGCTTTTAATTCCTGTTACAGTTTCAAGGATTCTAAAGAGCGGTTTCTGAGAAACTATTAATTATACTTAATTTATTCAACAATAAATGCAATCATATAGTTTTTTTGCGTAGACGCAAAGGAGGGGAGAGAGAATGTTGTTTTTATTACTGTCTATCCATTTATATTATTACAGAGGGCACTGGTGACTGTTCGAATTTATTTCCGAAAAAAAATCATTTACTAAATAAATGGCTTGTGAACACGGTCAGATGTGCCGATGCTCTAATATTAACATGCAAGAGAGTTACAATCAACATATATGATATACTTATCATGCGTAATTACTTATTTATTTTCTAATATCTTACTATCCAATCAGAGAGAACCCTAGAGAGTATATAACTATTTTTCCTTACAAAACTTGAGCTCTTGTTTCTTACAGAAATAAATGACAATCTATTAATTTCATGTATTGAATTTCTGTTTGCTTCCGTCGCTCCAAGCATCCTATTTAAATTCATTAGAACTCCTAAATAATTCTTGCTGTTGTAAATAACATTTCAAATTGGGTTTAAATTATTACCAAATTATAAAACAGATGAGAATTTAATACAATCGGGTATGTCATTGCTAATTTACGAAAATAAAAATAAAAAAGCAGAGTCAAATTAAATCCCTGAAAAAGTTGCAATTTAATGACGAATTCACAAAAATTTGATTATTCAAAATAGAAAAATAATGTTTTACCTTCTAAAAAGTTTATGCAAAAGCTATATAATAGTCAACAAAAATCCAGACTTGATGGCTTTTTAATAAGTCTTCCAAAATCGATTGAAAATCAATACTTTCGCAAAATAAGTTTAGAAAACATTTAACTGATATCTATTTTCGAAAACAAGTAAGATATCGTAAATAATTGGCTTCATTATGCAAACGATAAGATACTTTGAGAAGAAGTTCATATTTACAATGTACCCCATGGATGAGGATCTTTTTATTTTTCAGATTAGGATGGGTTTTTTTCCCTTAATTTCATCCCTCGACTGTTGTAATAACGACTCATAATACTCTCCACTTATTGTTCTTTCTTTTTCCAAGTAATCGCTGTTGATGATTCCGCATGTTTCCCAAAAACCCATGGATAGCCAGCCTATTTTAACGTATTTGCTCTCTTTGGATTCTGCTCGCCTACAAAACTCTAACATTTAAACTATTTCTTTATCTCTGGAGTGTAGTAATATATACACATTTCATCCACAGTTATTCTTACGAACTAACGCAGAAACTCTTCAGGAGTGCAATGGAGAAACGCCAGAGTAACCTAAGAAATGACCGCATTAACACATGGATCAATAAGTTCCGAGACTAACCCAGAGATGGCGCTCGTAGTAAACCAGTAACCAGGTCTTTCTAGAGTACCAACCTTTGCTTGAAACGTGTCAAAATTTTAAGTCGATCGGACCAGAAACAGCTGAGTTATCGAGGTTGGAGTAAAGTCGTTTTGTAGTTTGTTTAAAAAATGGAAAAAACCGAGTTTCGTGTTCTGATAAAACATTGTTTTTTAATGGGTAAAAACACCGTGCAAGCGAAACAATGGATTGAAAAATGTTACCCGGGCTCTTGTCCATCAAAAGCAACGATTTGTCGGTGGTTTGCCGAGTTTAAACGTGGTCGTACCGACACAAATGACGCGGAACGCTCGGGTAGACCTGTGGAAGCCGTTACACCGGAAAATGTGAGTGAAGTGACAAAAATTATAATGAAAGATCGTAAAGTGAAGCTCCGTGAGATTGCTGAGATGACACAGATATCATATGGAAGTGTATTTACTATCCTTCATGAAAAAGTGAGCATGAAAAATGTTTTTTCCAAGTGGGTGCCGCGATTGCTTTCGATGGAACAAAAACAGCAACGAGTCGATGATTCAGAAAGCTGTTTATCGCTATTTACTCGCAACAAAAAAGATTTCTTGCGTCGTTTTGTGACCATGGACGAAACATGGATACATCACTACACTCCAGAGTCGAAGCGGCAGTCATCTGAGTGGCGCACAGCTGGCGAAAGCCGTCCGAAAACGCAGCAGTCAGCTGGCAAAGTCATGGCGTCAGTTTTTTGGGATACGCATGGCGTGATTTTCATTGACTACCTCGAAAAAGATAAATCGATCAACAGTGATTATTATATTGACTTGCTGGTGCGTTTGAAGGAGGAAATCGCAAAAAAACGACCGCACAGTCTCGGGACTTATTGATCCATGTGTTATTGTGTTTATTTTCCACAGAAAAAAACGCGAGATTTTTTTCACACGTCATACAGAAATTAAAATATATATTAAATAATGAAAAATAAGCTGATATATATTATGAAAATTTCTCATTTAATACATTTTCATAAATAATTTAGTGAAATTTTAGAAAGAGCTCTATGCAATTTTTTTCCAAGAAATATATTTCGCCAAAAAAGAGAATTTTTATCGTAGCAACACAGCAACACATTTAGATAGAATTTGCTTTAATTTAATTTTTATATATGTTGGTCTAGCTCAAAATACCCTTTGTTGGCTACTAAAGAAAAAACAACATTAATATCATTTTATCTTAAAATATTCTAAGAAAGAAGCCGAATTGAAAAAAAAAAAAAAGAAGTTGTTTGGAAACCTGGCGGCAAAAATACACTAAATAGTCTTAAAATTTTCAGTAATTGTAATCATTTTCAATCATTTCTTGACTCCTGATTACTTATGATTTAAGGTACATCATATATGTACAATCACCAGTTTCATAAACAATACATTAATATGTGTAGGTAAATAATATACTTAATTTATATATATATATATATATATATATATATATATATATATATATCCCACAAAAGACTTGCAAGAAATTTATTGAAATATTTTTGAAGTAAAAGTTCATAACTGCTGAGAGCAGGCATCAAATGTAAAAGCAAAAACTTAATACGGAAAGATTTTAAAAAGTGATCTGCTACGACCATTTGGCGATTGACTAAAACAATAATCCCTTTGGCCGTTAATGGCATTCTACATTTTCTCATTAGATACTGATGCACAATTGATAACATTTCTTTCTTCTTTTATCTCTTAGTATGGAAGTCAGTAAGAAACATTTTGCCCAATTTAGTACTTGAGTAATATTTGATAGTTATTGTAACCTGGATATAGTAATTATATATATATATGTAATTATATATATATATATATATATATATATATATATATAGGAAGATAATGTTTTCTTACTAACAGTAAAATTGATTTTAGAGCTTCATAACACAAAATTGAAAATTCAGAAACACACTTTCTGTAATTTCTCTTTATATGTTTTGTTTGAACTTGGAAATAAAAATGTTATTTATTACATAAATTTTTAAGGAAAGGTCGCAACATGCTTTCTAAATAAACTGCAAAATATTTTCTTAAATTTTATATAACATTCAGTTTCTACCAAAACACCATACAAAAATTTACGGTTCTTACAAATTTTTAAAGAAACAGTATGATGCAATGTATTAAAGTATTTAACACCATCATTCGTATGATATAAAAAAGTTAACATTCTTCTATGCCATCATAACTACTTACACAGGGAAGAATAATTTGTTTTCCATCATAACTACTAACACAGGGAAAAATAATTTGTTTTCCTAAAGCCAAAGTAAAAAATATTTTTTTACATTTACTTCTAAATCATACATATAAATTATCTAATGCAATGAGAACGCAAAGAGGAATTTCTTTTTTCTTCTTATAAACAAAGAAAATTTTAAATGTTTAATAGTAAAATCAACAATTTGTGTGTTATATACTCTAATTTCCAAGATTAAGCACGCGTTAATAAAATTAACAAAAAATGGAAAAAATGAAGCTTTGATTAACGCAAAACTGCACATGAAGGTAACAAATGTTTTTATAGCTACATTCAAAAGGATAAAAATTATGTAGAACGATAAAAAAAAAAAATTCATTTTTGTAAGTCATTTAACGACGTCTAATTTGGACCGTTATTAAATTTATGTTATAATAAAAAAAGATATGACTACAATAAGATGATCAATCATTACACATACAAGAAATGGTCATTCTGCCTTTGGGGAAGTTTCCAACTCTCTGAGACTGGCTGAATGAAGTAATTATCTAAAAATTTTCTATCGCGTTAAGATACGAGAAATACACTATTCATTCTATAATTACATTTTGTTATCTACATTCGCAGGGATAAATTCAAATACACTTCCGAAAATTGAAAATTTACATAACGTGCTTTACTTTTAAAAATCTGCATATTAACAAAAAAAAAATCATTTTGTATCTTAAATAAGATAAAACAATTGAAGAAAGATAAATCAACTAAAGAAAGTTTCGAGAAAAGAAAGTTTAACATTAAAGCTTACTCTGACTTTTAACTAATGAAATATTTCAAATAATTTATCATTTCTTATCATATTTCTCGTATATGCGACTCTATCTATTTAAATGTGCAAATATAGTTTGACGATTATTCAATAAAAACATGAATTTTATATTTTTAGTGTAAAAAGAGCTCTCAATTTGATTCTTACTTCTGGTGGCTTATAATCCGTCAAAAACGAGTCCAATTGCATCTCTTTCCTCCAAATTATGTGCTAAAATAAAGATGGTTAATCATAGATCAAAGAAGTTTTTTTTCTTCTTTGATACATATCCAAATAATAAAAGTTACCAGTTTTCCTTAATTATAAATGAAAGTTGTCAACTGATTTATTTATTTTAAAATATTTCTTATTTCATTGTAATAAAAGTGATGAGTAATATTCATTAAAAATTAACTCAATATGAAATGTGACGAAAGTTGAGTAACCTTCATACCGAATATCTCGTATATGATTAAGTAAAGAAACTCAATGTATTGAGAGTGGTTTATCAATTATTTTGCTATGATATATTTTTAAGAAAAGTAAAAAAAAATTATTGCTAAGAATATCATCCTTTAAAACCTTTAACACCCCTTTAAGGTATCCGTACACCTTCGAAGAAAATTTTTTGAAATACATTGATATTTGTTATAAAAATATTTTTTATGCTAAAATATAACCTAAAACTATGAAAAACACATTTAATAATTAGCTTTTAAATCAAAAAATTTTTTGGAGTGAAAAACATAGTGAAAATAGTACATAAATTGATTATTAGAATAACGCTCATAACTCAAAAGTAAACAAAAATATCATTATTCTGTAACTTTTATCTTATTCATCATAACATTTTTTGGGGCTGGTACTACTTTCATGATGAAAATCTTATTACAATAATTTTTGACGCCCCAGATCAGTTACGTATTGTAAACACCGCATTCATAATTTATTTTAGATGATGAATTCCACAACTTCCTACACTGCCTTTTGCATCGCAGTTCACTCGCTGAAATCCACAGACATAAGTTTATTCTCATGATTGGTGTATAGTTTTACTGAGCCTGGGTAAATTTAATGTTGCATAATTTATATGCAGCAGAAACCTTTCCCCAATTTGTTTCGTCATGACATAAAAAAATCTTGCATTTATCTCAGGATAGTTTAATTATTTCTTCAGGCTGGAAAATCCTGTGAAAAGTCAAGTAGCATTTATTGCAAAAGCTTGAGGCACAATCCATACCTCAGTCTTCATGTAACAGCAAACCATCGAGTAGGAAGCATTTCGGGCAACAAAGTTGTATAACGGAATATAAAAGGATTTTTGATCAATTTTTATTTGTCCGGTTGGCTGTTATTTTCATATTCAGCAATTTTTCATCTAGAATGGCAGGAAG
>BMAW01068358.1:40524-64573 GCA_019974015.1 Nephila pilipes
GGTTCAATTTTGAAGCACTGGCATTAGCAGTTACAGTACTATTTTTGCTATCATTTTTGGTAAACCCATTACCACGAAATTGTCTTTTTCTTTTAACACTAATTCTCCTTTTTGAATTTCCAATTTTAAACGAAAAACATTGAGCTTTTCAACAATAAAAACAATCTTAAACATAAACTTATAAGAATGAGAACAGAAACCAAAACAGATGTAAACAAACAATAACGATTCTCTTTTCTTGCGAGATTCAAGATAAAAATGTATTTAAAAACCTGTTGCCAAATGTATTTTCAAACATTCTGAAAATTCAGATTCATGTTTTAAAATTTATTTATTTTGTACCATTGTACATATAAAAGATATTTCGAAAAATAAAAATGTAAACAAACATTTCTTCCAACTTCCTGTCTGCAGAAATGCACTTCCGGTTTCAAAAATCAGCTAACGAGTAAAATTCAAATCCTTGTAACTTAATACCTATAAGCAAAATTCAAACACTATTAGAAAGAAAAAAGTTTAAAATTTAAACTGATGTTAAAATTAGAAAATCGAAAATTTTGACAAAAATGACGTTTTAAAGGTGTACGGATACCTTAATATTAAACATAATCTTCTATAAAACTCTATCATTAAAGGTTGTTAAATTAACAATGCAATAGACGCAAGATATTTATGAATATGAATAAAGCTCTTTTCGCCTTCGAAAAATTTACAAAAATTTCAGTTTGTAAATTGTTTTAGGAAATAATTATAAATAGAAATTTGTAACAAATATTTAAACTACTAATGTAACAATAACTGTAAAACATTGCAAAAAATTCTAAAATAAATTAATAACATGAAGATGATTCACCAAAATTAAATTTTCTTGCGTGACATAAATATATGTTTTACATTCTAAGTAACAGGAAATACAATACAATAAGTTTTTTTTTCATAATTCATTTAATGCAAATGAAAATAGAAATCCTTTAGGTTCTAAAAATTCCCTTAGCTATGTTAAATTTATTTTTATTATTAAAAATTGCTTACTGAATAATATGTAATTTAAATGACTACTAAATGTTTGCTAACTAAAACATTGTTCCTTACAGAAATTCAATAAATTCTCATTTAAATTGAAATCATTGTTTGAAGGCGGAAAATAACAGGCAAAAAACTTTTATTCAATCATTGATTGCCTCTTTTGAAATACGAAGAAGGGAACGGTTTTTCAAAAAAAAAAAATAATAATAATAATAATTACACTTTCGTCTCAAATTAAAATTTACAAAAGCCTTTTTTCTTGATTAATTAAGTTTCTGATTTAGATGTCAAATATATCAACCAATATTACTTAAACTACACAAGACTCAGGAAATCATGGAATTTTTACTGTGTTAATGAAATTACTATGACTTTTTTAATAGCAGCTTGATATATTAACAACATCAGATCAGAAAGTGTTACCTGTCAAAATTCTAGCTCATCTTTAAATTACAGAAGGTTTTACCTCTCAAAATGCTAGATCACCTTCAAATTAATGTAGGGTCTTTCGCAACTGATGATCGTTTTGAAAACTCGAAATAGAAATCAAATGGAGATAAAAGTTTTTTTCAAGCCACCATTCTGTTGTTTAATTCATTGAACAATATTTAATGTTGTAGTTCGAATATAAATATTCACAGAAATTGTAGTTAATTAATCTGTATTATTGAAATCAGAATATGAGAAAAATTCTTAACGGGCAATTAAGAAAAAAGAACGAAAAAACAGTGTAGTAAAAGTGAAACAAATTTAAGCGCTCTATTGTGATTAACAAAACTGAATTAAGCTTACTCACAAACATACTCAAGAAATTTATTTAACTATTTATCTCGTGACTTGGATTAGTTAGAATTAATTTGGTTGTAATATCTACAAACCACTCTTTGTGGCGGATTTAGAAACATTTTATCCCTGTCAAGTGAGGAAGATGAAATATCAGTTGGTTCTTTGCTCTCTTAATTTCTACGCCATGGCGTGTGAGAACTTGTAGATTCAATTGTACTGAAAATGCAGCAACCATCTTACATTCCATACAACGGATCTGTAGAGAAATCGAGAAAGGACTCAATGATATAACTGAAGTGTGACGAATTTCGCTACTGTGCCTTGATTGCTTGCACTTTACCAGATTTCGGGAAATGACCATTCATTCAAATATTTTAATATTACGTTCGTGAAGGAATTAAAAATCATAACCGTTTTTCCTTCTGAAAATTTAAATAATTTATCTAATAATTATGAATTCATTATTTTCACGTTAATTATTAATAATATGTAAACTCGGTGTGATTTTGTTGCGAAAAGTTTTCAAACTTTGATCCGTTTAACCCAAACGATGTCGTATTACTACTCAAAATAAAAGGAAAAGGGCATATTTTTAAGAAGGTTAACACATAAAACAAATAAAGTAAAATAATTCGTTCCTGAAATACTAGAATATATTCCCTGATATATTTCAAAAATATCAAGGAATAAAAAATATTTTAACAGATATTTTTCAGACAAAACTTTAATTGTTAGGTTTTTTAGGAAAAAACTGAAGAAAAAACTATAGTTTTAATCAACGACAAAGTAAATATGGCATGATACTTAAATAAATAACATTTTGAAAAGTAACAATATGATAAAAATATAAAAGTAAAAAATAAATAATTTTATATATTAAACAAATAAATTTCAGAAAATTAATTAATTCTTTCTAAATGAGTCTTAATTATGAATATCCAATAAGAGTAAAAAAACCATAATTATTATATATTATTTAATATCAAATATCAAACACATAGTTATTATTTATTGTTTAAAGTATTTTCAAGAACACATAAATGTGTTTAGAATATTTCTAACTTACTTTCCTTAGCATTTTCTCAGCTTCTTTTAAATTGAAATCTCGAGCTGAAAGGATTCGAAAAATAATTTATTAGAAGGAATCGGTACCTTAAATCAATAAATAAAGTGTATGAAAATATCTTTTATATTCCTCCTTTCCCTTCATTGCACTATTTTTTTTTTCCATTCCAAATACAGTTCTGTCAGTTTTAATTAATTTGTCTCACACATAAATAAAACTTCAGAAGTTTTCTCTAAAAATATTATCTGAAAAGTAATCTAATGTCAGGTCTTCTTTTGTGTGTGTGTGCGGTACATACATTCAATTAGAAATTACATTAAAAATCTAATTTAAGTTGAAAATTCTCGTTTCGCAAATGGATTTTTTTAATCGGATGAAAATTAAAGTAATGAATTAAAATGAGTACTAAAGAAGCCACTGAATTTTTAAGGAATACTTTCAAAACCCAATGTAAGAAAAATATTAAAAATTAATAAATTTTTTCCGGATCGATTTTTCAACTGATCCAAATGATACTAATTTTTCTTCCTCACGCATCTTCGATAAAAGCAGAAACAGTATTTAAAAGTGTGGCTTTATTCAGTTGTTCTGTTTCTTAAGTGTTTGACAATCGGTAGAATTCTCTTCTCGGTTCCCCTTTGTCCCTGATCCGTCTCTTTTCAGATTTTGAATTTCAATGGAGTGAGTGTCCAAGTTACGATACATACACGTAAATTGCAATTAAATGCTATGGGAGAATAGATCCCGCTATATTTCATATCAAAAGTGGGAAACGTTCCCGTTATATTGAGGTCGTAGCCTCTTCCTTTCACATACAGACGTAATCTGAAAGTAATTTCGCTGCAAGTAGCGAGGAGCGTATTGCACATGCTCAAACAATTGTAATATAATATATTTCTAAAAATATTTAAACTTAAATTGCTATTAAGAGGAGGCCCTTTATTAGTATGGAAACATTAATCTTGTCAGAAATATTACTAATAATCCAATTATTAACAATTCTTAAATTAACACCTGAGAAAGTTGTTTCGTGAGAATTTACATTAGCTTTAATCAAATTTAAATATGAATGATAAAAGGATAAATCAGATATAATATAGACATTAAAATTAGCTTGAAAAAATCAAGATCATCAATACATCTAAATAATTTAAAATTATCGATTTATCTAAATATGTATTCAAAGAAGCTAGATTATTATTAACTAGATCTTCTTGAGGTTTACCTTTAATTTGCATCTTCTTTAATTCCTTACAAATAAAATAGTTTTCTTTTATTGCAAGATTATTAAGAAATTTAAATTTTACATAAGATTATACTTTTATAAAATTCTTAATTCTTTATAATTAGCGAAAATAACCTTAACCCGTTTCCGCCCAGCGTCATATTTATAGGACAGTTCATTTTCACCATTATAAATAAAGTTATTCAACATTTTGCCGATTCTTTTTCTACCCTTTGAAGAGTAATGGTTTCACCCTACTTACTTAAACCGATTTGAACTGGATGAAAGCATTTTTCAGCCAGCTGCAGACACGTAAACTTCGCCATTTTCATGATTTTTTCTTGCCGAATTTCATTGTAATCGTACGAAAAGGTTTTAAAGGTAAGTTTAAATATTTTTTCAGAATTTATATTTCAGATATTCTATTAACAGATATCTTATAACGTTTTACAATTATTTTTAGTTTTATTAGTTTTAATTACAAATTTAAACTACTGTCCTAAAAATAGGACGCTGGGCGGATTCGTTAAATTTTCTGATATTTAGTTTATTTCATAGGTGTTCAAGATGTCACGAAAAAAAGTTTTTAAAACTGCTGAGGAAGCTGTAGAATATTTATTTTCGGAGGAATTAGAGTCTGAAATGATTGTTTTTCCACCTGAAGTAGATGAATTTACAGATGAAGAAGGTTTTGATGACTCTGAAACTCTTGACCCATCTATAAGAGACATAATTTGTCCTATAATTTGTAAGTTGACCTAAGAAAGAGTGGATTTCGAGCAACAGGAACTATAAGAAGTGACAGAATACATCGTTGTCAACTTGAAATTGATTCTACTTTGAAAAAGACTAGCAGTGGTTCACATGATTTCTACTTTGATGTGAAAAATAAAATTACTGCTGTAAAATGGAATGATAACAAATGCGTTACACTTGAGACAAATTTTGACATAATTGAGCCACTAACATCTGTTCCAAGGCGTGGAAAGGGAAAAGCTGAAAAAAAATAAAATCTAACAGCCATGTCTCGTAAACAATTATAACAAAAATATGGGTGATATAGAATCTCATGATTGGCTTTTAGAGAAACATACCATAAGAATCCGCGGAAAAAAATGATATTGGCCAATTATTACCCGAATTGTAGACATGGCTGTTGTAAATACCTGCGTTATTTACAACATGATAAATGCTGAGAAAAAGAGTATCAAAGAAATAAGGAGACATATTGCAATAGCCTATCTAAAAAAAGGCAACTCAGTAGAAATACAAATCAGTATACCAAGTTATACAATTTCATCTCGAGTGAAGGAAATAGACACTGTTAGACGTGATGGAGTTGGCCATATAATTAGTAAAAGTGAAAAACAAAGACGATGTCAAATGCAAAATTGTTCGGGAAAACCTCTTACATTTTGCATGAAATGTAATGTAACTCTATGTACAAAATGTTTTCCAAATTACCATACATAATGTGAATATGTTTAAACTTAATAAAAAATGTCAAATTTATTTGTGTTTCACTTTATTTTGCATTAAATATTAAAGTTCAATTGTTTGGGAACAGAAACGTAATCAAGTAATTAAAAACAAAGGAGAAGTACTATGTGTTCAAAAACTTCCATATCCGCCCAGCGTCCTATTTATAGGACAGTAATTATCTCGGATCCTAAATTATTGGTGTGGAGTTTAATTGCATATTATATTTAATTTAAGTGTTTAGTACATAATTTTAAAAGTTTTTAAAAAAATTTCAATTTTAAATTAAGTTGGGCGTTAACGGGTTAAGTTGTTTAATCTGTTGAATCAAACAAATCTTCGAAGTCGTAAATTTCTTTGTTTTTTATATAGTTAATAACTTCGTAAATATTTTTAATAATAGCACTCTTATCAGAACTATCAATAGTATTTTGTATAACTTTTCCATCTATAATGTGAAGGAAAAGTCACATTATAGATGGAACATTATAGAAGGAACTTCGTGAAATATAGAAGTACATACATACATACACATATATGTATGTGTATGTATAGTAACGTAATCATTACCGTTATGTACCAAATCAAAAGCTGTTAGAATTATTAATGAGAAATCCAAATTAAAACAAAAAAAAAAAAACAATTGTTCTTCTAAAAAATTAAAAACAAATGCAAAGAAAAAAAATTTAGAATATATATGTATATATATATATATATTGGGAAATGTGATGCATGGTTACATCAATATTAAGTATCCAATTATCCCACTTAGCAATTCCCTCAAAACAGAATGGTAAATACCAAAAACCAAGAACAATAAGGAAAAAGACTAATATCAGAAGAGTTAAAAAGACAAAATGTTATAACATAATTATTAAAGAAAAATGTACAAATTTTAAACATATTTTTTTCAAAAACCGAAACAGGCAACGTGAAACCGATAGAAAATAGTTATTAACTTACTGAAAAATCGCATCGTACACTCTCAAACGAAAAGAGCAAATACAGAAAAGAAAATTATTCCCACGCGAAACAGAAAGGGAATCATTACCCAGTTACGCCATCTACATTCTGAAGTTAGAATTTAAAAAAATTCAGAAAAAGGAATTTATTATAAACGAAATAACAAAAAAAAATTGTTAAAAAATCAGCAAAATGTAAGAAAACAAAATGAAAATTAATTAATAATTCAAAGAAATTAAATAATTTTTAAGTAATTAAAAATAAACAACAGTTAAATAATTAAATATAGGTGATTAATATCAGTAATTAAATTTAAATAATTTTTGTAAGTAATTTGTTATATTTTGTCTTTTTTGTTTTTTAAATTGTCTTATAAGAAATTCAAAAGATAATCAACTTGAAGGGAAATATTGTGAAATTTGATTAAATTTTCATGAATATCTAAAGAACTATTAATCCTTTTTTTTTTTTTTTTAATTTTGTAATATGTAATTATATATGAAAAAAACTCCTAAAATTCAAGGTCCTCAAATTATTATCACAGACAGGTACCTTGTTTATAATAAATTTAAAATTTTGTCTCTTATTATAAATGTGGGATTTTTTTTACCTTACATTTTATCATAATTAGTGCATATGAACAAGTCTACTATTAGCAGAACCACCTTGTCGTATGCCTATTTTTCTTATATTATTTTATCATTAAAAATAATGTAATTTTCCTTTCGAAGTAAGTGATATAACTAAGTATTTTTTTTCACAAGAAATAATCCTGATAATATCACTTTTTTTAAAAAACTAAACAGAAGAATTTTTATGATATCTTCGATCTCTCTAGAAATAAATCGATCTTCCAAATAGTAACTATAAATGTAGAAAATTTTGTTACTTTAGCATAATCTAGAACATCACTGGTATTTTGAATATTATCAGTCTTTAAGAAGTTATAGAAAGTATTTTATAATAAATTTGTAAAATTTTATTAGCTATTGTAATATAAGTATTATAAAACCATCAGTTACTGTATTAAACTATATTGGATTCTTATGAAATGAATTGTTAAAAATATGGGAAAATTTTTATTATTTATATTATAAGCAATTTTCTTATACATAGCAGTAAATCCATACGATATTTCTCTGTCACTATTGCTGATTTCAATAAATGAATTATTATGAAATAGATGTAAATTAGTTATATTTAAATTTATTTTTTTAGCACATGATGACATAATTGCAAAGGACTAGCATCTGAACCATTGAAATAAATTTGGACAGTTTTAATGGAATATTTTAAGGCTTTATGATTGGTACATTTATCAATAATATATTCCAATTGATTAATATATTTGATGATATTGTACTTATATTTAAATAATTCAAGATAAAAACCAACTTTTCTATATGGTGGTAAAGTTTATTAAAAAAATATTTAAATATTAGTTAAAACTTTGTAAAAAACATCATATCTCTCTCGTCATTAAGATCACTCTCTCTCCAAATTCAATATATCTCTCATAGATGGCGCCAGGTTACTACACAAATTACGTTTGTAAAAACAATTTATTTAAATATTAGTTGAAACTTGTTGCAAATGTCTAAATATTGCGTTGTAAGGCGAATAAGAACGATTCCCAAAGTTCCAGAGTTCTAGCTTAATGGGAAGTTGGTTAAATTAACGATCGAAAATTTGATGACACACACACACCAAGTGAAATTCAAAAAAAAGTTTTAAATAATTCGAGATAAAAACCAACGTTTTTAAAAACAACGTTTTTATATAATGACAAAGTATATTAATTATTATACATTAAATTCAAAACAAACACGTGATAAACACATAAAAGAATTTAATTATAATTTCAATTTAATTACTCATTTATTGAATATTTTTTTACTGAAAAGTTTTATAGCGCATACAAGCCTTTCCTTCTTAGTTTCCAAATATTTTTGGATTACCAGATCTAAGAGCGTGGAGGTGAGGTGAAGCTAATTTGAGTATGATTGGCTAAGTGTAGATAAATTTACATGTATTACACGTCATACTCTTCTAGACCGAAAAACGTGGACAAAACACAAACGAACTTTACTAAAAAATTACGAATGGAGCAAATAAAAGTTAAGCATCTAATATTTTTTACTAATTCATGATTTAGAGTCGACATGCCAACCATTTAAATTCTACTTCCTTAGTACTTCTGAAATGCTGTACATCAATCAAAACAGACATTTGAAAGTTTGTAAGTCATTCTATTAAAACTGGGAACCAGAATTCAGAAAAATTATTGTGATATGACATGGCGCCAAATATTGGAAACTTTCTTTCTTGCGAATGATTACTGACTAAAAGTCAGCAACCCTTACTATCTCGGAGATAGTAAAGGGGAGATAGTATCTCCCCTTTGTGAGTAGAAAAGTTTTACGATACCTCATGCAGCGTATGTGGGAATTCTCGATGTTCCCTGAGGGGTAAAGAAATTTTTTTCTCAAAGCGCTGAGTGGAAGGGATATTTTGACTTATTAAAATTATTGAAATATGAGTTAAAACTTGACGCAAATGTCTAAATATTGCATTGTAAGGAAAGTAAGAACGATTCCCAAAGTTTCAAAGCTCTAGCTTTATGGGAAGTTGGTTAAATTAACGATCGAAAATTTGATGACACACACACACACTCACACACACACACCAAGTGAAATTCAGAAAAACCTTTTAATAATAATAAAAACGCTTCTATAAGAAAAACTATATTTAATAGCTAATATCAAAACTATTAAGATCTTGAATAGTGAACACGATAACCTAGAGGCCATAGTCGGATGCTCGAAACCGGTGGTTTTCGTCGAGTCGTGGATTCGAGCCTGGATGCCACTAAAAACCCACCGTGTAGACGGAGCTGATGCATGTTAAAACCGTGGATGCTCCAAGTCTCCAAGTTTGGAGTGTATGGAAGTTAGGAGCGGGAGGTAAGAGTTCAAGTGTCAATCTCGTCACTTTAGCGAAGTGCAAAATGACGAGGTTCGTTGCCAATAGCCCAAGTGTTGCTTCTGGTGTGACGTAAATAAGACCAACCAAGAAAGGTGACATTTGTTTATTTTAGTAATTATTAATTACCTTATAATTCTCTTTTAATATTTGTTATTTATTACTTTTAATTATTTCATTTAAACTATATCTTTATTTACTATATATGATTTATTAATTTCATCATACCCGCATATATATATGCGCGTGTGTGTTTGTGTGTATGTATGTATATATATTCTAAGCTCAATTTTTAAAAGATAATTCTCGCCAAAAGCTGTGGAGCGGAACACTGTGTTGCCCCCCACTGCACATTATAACTAATTCGCTAGATAACTATTCGCTAAATATTTGCTAGATATCTCCTAAGTGTTTTTTTTTTAACAAGGCATAAGAAAATGAAATTCTTTACTAACGAGATATTCTACTCTAGGGCATAGCATATAAAAGTTAAACTAGACTAAAAGTCTTCTGTATAATCCTTTTATATTGTATATTTGAGCGAGCGCGCTTCCAAAATATTTGCCAGCAAGAAATATACTTTACAAATACTCCCTGTACCTACGAAAAGTCTATTAGAATATCACTGTATATTACTTAGAGATGCTGATTATCAATTTTAAATTATATTTAACTAATGCAAAAAGATTAAAAATTCCTAAATATAAAAATTCTCCTACCTCTCAAACAATTTTTATTGAAATCAACAATTACTTATGTTAACTTCTCTACTTAAAGCCCACCTATAGAGGGCGTTCATTTGTAAAGGGAGAGAGTGTGATGTCACACGATCCCCTCAGTCGGGACCTGACCGAATCTCCGAGAGGAGCTGTTGTAAACGAGCGGTAGTAAGAAGAATAAATATTGTTGTTGTTATACAACCCGATGTGTTTTTTGTCTAAGGACAACCGTGAACTGAAATCTGAAATGATGATGATTAGTAGTTAGTTTTAGTAGTAGTTAGTGAGTGAACAATTTAATAGTCAGAAGCGGGATTACACCCACCAGGACTGCGAGGAACAAAAAAAAAAGAAGGTAAATCATTTTCGTTTAACCTTATGCATGTGCTAAGAAGTGATTTATTTTGAATAATTTTTAAAAGTATAGAAATAGTGTTAAAAATGTCGTTCCTCTCAAAAGGACGTAAAAGTGATTTAGTCGAGCTTGCGCTTGAATTAGACGAAAGTGTCCCTTCGGACGCTACCAATGTGACATTAAGAGCCACCATACTTAATAGCGACAGCTATGAAGAAGCTTTCGCGAGAGGATGTCTCGAGAGAATAATTAAAGATAGGATTGAAAAAGAACAAAGGTTAGAAAGGGAGAGGATTGAAAAAGAACAAAGGTTAGACAGAGATAAGGAGATGCAATACAGAGATAAGGAGATGCAATTTGAACTAGAAAAATTAAGATTAAATAGAACGGAATCCCAAACGCGAGCTGATAGTGATATTATTGGTCCAGGAATAAATAAGAGCCCATTTGAATTAAGAAATCTAGTTCAAAAATTTGATTTAAAAGATGGGGAAATATCTTCATTTTTAATTTTATTCGAAAGACAAGCCAAACGAGTTGGGCTTAGGGAAGAAGATTATGTCAGTCACCTGTTAGGATTCTTACCCTTCGAAATCACGCAACTAATCGCCAGGGAATCAGAAGAAGAAGCGAATGATTACAGACACGTTAAGAGTTTACTGTTAAGGTGATTTAAACTTAGTGCCGAAAAGTTTAGGCAAAAATTTATTAATCATGCTAGATACTCAAAAGACACATGGGCAGATTTTGTTTTTGAGATACGTAACTATTTTAACGAATGGTTAGCAGGCTTAAATATAAACGATTTCGATTCCTTAAGGGAATTAATTGTCACGGACCAACTGAAAAAACGGGTCCCAAATATTATGAGAGAACATTTTATTGATTCTTGGCCGAAATTTATTAAAGCAAATGAACTTGCTGAAAAATTAGATGAATACGAAAGCGTTAGAACAGGACATGAAAATAAAAATCGCCAATTTACAAACTATCGTGATGATCCAAAAAACTATTCACGAACAAATCTAAGGTCCAATAACTATAATACTAACACATTCCATTCTAATAAATTAGAAGAGAGAAACCCAATGAACCATAAATTTAATGTAAGAGGAGGCTCTACAAGACGTACGGATAACTCTAGAACCTTTAATCCAGCAACTAGTAACGATAGAGGAGAACAGAGATGTTTTGCTTGCAACAAGTTCGGTCACGTCTTAAGAGATTGTCCCTTTCCTTGCACATTATGTGGGGAATCGGGACACACAAAAAAATATTGCACAAAAAATAAAAATGAGCCCAGAGCGAATACTTTAAGCGTTTGTGATCGGGAGTCGTCCTCACCCAACAGATACTTGAGAACTGCGCACATAAATAATCACGAGGTCACTGCCCTCCTCGATACGGGATCCTCGAGTTGTTTACTGAAAGAATCAGTAGCAGCCAACTTAGGGTTAAAAATTTCCCCCTGCAAGACGAATATATTTTCCTTCGGCAATCAGTTAAACCCGGTTTCCCAGAGTTTAGGGGCGACGGTAATAGATTTCCAGATAGAGGATGTCGTGGGAAGGGATATTTATGTTCTAATCGTTCCGGACTCAACGCAACCAGTAGATCTAATAGTTGGTCGTCC
This sequence comes from Nephila pilipes, assembly GCA_019974015.1. Classification (NCBI taxonomy): domain Eukaryota; kingdom Metazoa; phylum Arthropoda; class Arachnida; order Araneae; family Nephilidae; genus Nephila; species Nephila pilipes. The sequence continues at coordinate 52,759 of BMAW01068358.1, forward strand.
ATTTCTAGATCTGTCTTACATTGCGTATGCTAGAGTGGGCGAAAAGTTACACATCGGTTATGCAAAAGATTATCCATTTATAAATTCAGATTATATTGACGTTGCTGATAATAACCAACCCGAACTTTACAGCGTTAGTTCAAATGAAGTAAATATAAATCGAAGCCCAATAACTTTGGAACAAACAAAATTTGATAAAAACTTAACGGAAAAACAGCGACAAGATATTATTCGCTTATTGAATGAGTTCAGAGATTGTTTCGCATTAAATATATCGGAATTAGGATGCACAAACCTAATGGAAATGGATATCAAGGAAATTGAAGGCTCGAAGCCGGTATGTATGAAGCCCTATCAAACAAATGCCGCCGAAAGAGCAGCTATTAAAAATATCGTAAGCGAATGGAAAGAAAATGGCATAGTCTCAGAAACACGTTCACCTTATGCTAGCCCTGTTCTACTTGTACGGATAAACTGTTAACTTCTCTACTTAAAGCCCACCTATAGAGGGCGTTCATTTGTAAAGGGAGAGAGTGTGATGTCACACGATCCCCTCAGTCGGGACCTGACCGAATCTCCGAGAGGAGCTGTTGTAAACGAGCGGTAGTAAGAAGAATAAATATTGTTGTTGTTATACAACCCGATGTGTTTTTTGTCTAAGGGCAACCGTGAACTGAAATCTGAAATGATGATGATTAGTAGTTAGTTTTAGTAGTAGTTAGTGAGTGAACAATTTAATACTTAGGTCAGTTATATTGTTAGAAATTTTTCCTTATATATTTTTCAAGTTAAATAAATGTTATTTTCCACAAATTTCTCATGTGTTTTAAATAAATTATATTTCTTTTCGTTATGAATAAACATCAGTTCTAGTTAATTTCTTTAATTACTTAGAAATATTTTTAAATTTTTTTCCTTATGGAATTATGTTATCTTTAAAAATTTATTATTTAAACTATTAATTTTCTGCAATGCTTATTCTTCTTACTTTTTTGGTAATGGAAGAAATGACAAATTTTTCATTGTAATTTGTTTTCATCCTTTAGAAAATTATCATTTCTATGAATTTGAATTTCCTATTGCAATACTTGATACAATGTGTGATCTTTAGAATGGTTTGATTTTAATTACATTATTTAATCAATCTTATTAGTATAAAATATTTTAATTGATTCAGAAAGAATGAACAATTTTTTAATTGATGAACTACATGTTTTGATTAAAAATTATCCAGATGAAAAATTATTGACTTCATTAAAAAATTGTTCATTGTAAAACAAATTGAAATATTTGACATGTGTGCGTCAAAGAGATTAAAGCCTTTGTGCCGTATGATTACATTCTAACAAAAAATGTTTTTCAAGATAATTAATGAATTTGGGATAAAAATAATTCGTACAATCATTTAGATACATTTAAAACAATTTCCCCATAGATATTCAGTGAACCAGTAAAAGGCGAGGTGGATTCCAAATGAGTATGTTGTAATGAATATCTTTAGAAAAATACGATGGTGCTTCACGTGCGTAAATCTTAATTATATATAAGAAATAACGCAGATATCTGGATAAAATTTATTCTACTTATTAATTGATCTTCATATACATAATGTTGTAAATTACAGCTATTAATGCTGATTTTTTGGTTCCAGAAAACCGAAAACTGAAATAAGATGAAATATCGAAACATTTTAATTATTATAACGGGATATTAAGAAATTTTAATTATTATTAAAAATAACCGAGAAAGACACGTAATTTTTATTCTTTATTCTAAAGATTTCACCACTTATTCACAATCCAGAGATATACATTTCTCCTAGTGTTTCATTACCTTTCGAAGATCGTCATTGTAGAATTCAATTGACTGAAATTTATCATCTTTAAGCTGAGAGTTTCTTCAATCGGCGGTTACCATAAACGTAGCAAATCAACGTGAATGATTGTGATTTACAACATTACGTACATGACAATTAGTTAGTGCGTAGAACAAATTTTATCCAGGTATCTCGGTTATTTCTTAGTAATCTTTAATATACTCTCTCGTATAGAATAGCATGAAATTGATATATGAAATTGACACAGCGTGCTGAGATGTACTATTTCACTTTTGATTTCATTTTAGGAAAATTAATCCAACATAAATAAATTTAGTAATCAAGTTAATATATACATATTGTTTCTTTTAGAACTTAGGAAGTTTTTATTAAACATAAATATAATTTGACATTATTTAAATTTTCATTTTTAATACAATTGTCTAAGAACCTAGAGAACAATTATTTTATTAATACAGAGAACGATGTTTATTCAAAACCCAATATTAACAAATTTGTGTGGATAAATAAGTTTTGAATTCTTAATAAGAAAGAAATTATTTCTCAAAAATTACCTTTACAGAATCTGAAAAACAAAGATTTGTCCTCCAACAACTTTGGAGATATGTCATCTATTGTCCGTCTTCTCAACTGAAATAAAAAACACAAAATTTTAAATGCAAAATTTTTCTGATTTTTTTTATGCGAAAAAAATTCTGATCAATTAATAAAGCTCTATAATGCGAAAAGAATCAAAACTGATGTCTTGTCACTTACGCAAATAGTTTTACTGTTATTGTTGGAATTCTAATGTTACATATTTCTTGTGAGGTTCAGTTTAGTATACATGAAATTTATTAATATAATTTAGCATTCAAATCAAGAATGTAACAACTAACAAAAAACAAATCATTTTGAAACAAGACATAAAAAAAAGTTGTATGGTAATCTCTCCTTCAGTCAAAAAGTAGTGTGTATAGTAAAATGTAAGTGACTCAACCCTTTCAGGGGTAATGGTATATTTTATACCACATATTTAGCACCCAAAATATCTCTGTAAATTGCTTTTATTTCAAACTCAGAACATTTTTGTAGGATTTTCATTTTGCTTTCTATTTATTAAAAAAAACTCAATTTATTTTATCTGAATAAAATGTTTTAAATTATAAATCTATGCAACTGAAATTATATACATTATTTAATCTTGTATCAACTTAACCACATTCGTTACTTTCTAGATTGGAAAATTAGCCTATCAGATGACATGTATTTATAACTTAGAGAATTTGAGTTTCGCCAATGCCACTCATAAGAAAAGTAAGAACAAAAATGTTAAATTATTGTACGGCGAGAAATAATTTTCTGGCATTCTTTCACTGAACAAGTAATACTGTCTCCCATTAAAGAGTTTATTGGATTGATAATCAAAAGTGTCCATTATTTATGTATTTACGATTCCAATAAATACATAACTTTTATTTTCCTTGACCGATTCATTCAAAATATGATTTTCTTCCTACGAGGAAACAAATGTGAAATTTAATTGATAATTTTAATAGATTACAATAATAATTAAGCTCCCTCTGCAATTTTCGGTTTGAAAGCACAGTGTAAATTATTTTTGTGAAATTTATTACTGTAGCAAATCAAAAATAATTATAAAAGAACAATAAAATATCCAATTTCACTCACTTTATATCTGTAACTATTTCATATATTTCTTAAGGTTCATTTTAATTTAATTAAGTCAATAAAAAAGCAGTTTAACGTAAAAAAGCTTTCCTGGTAATAAAAACTCTAAATCCTTGATTTTACCAATTTTTTTCCCTCAAAATTCACAGATGTTCCAGTGAAATATATTCCAAAAAAATAGTCTCTGCCAATGACTACTTCTTTAGATGCAGATTACATACAATATTAGACAAAAAAAAAAAAAAAAAAAAACAGAGGGGGCAATTAAATGGAGAAGGGATGTAAGACGCGGTGACTACTCTCTCTCATTTTATAGGGAAATATTATATTTGTATTCCATTTTAATCACCTAAAACTAGGAGTAGTTATAAGCAAAACATTTGTATAAACTTAAATTCGTTTCATTTTTATTTTTAAATTCTTAAAAATTTTACTTAATTATCTGAAATATGCACAAATTGCAATACCATTCATTTCTGCATTGTTGTTAAGAATCGTGCAACGTGTCTAACCGTTTCGTAAAGTGCCACAGCACTTAACCCTTTCAGGGACGGTGTTATATTTTTATACCACATATTCAACACCCTAAAAATACTGTAAAATACTTTCCCCCCACACACTTTTACATTCAAAGGGTAGCTTATAGTGTTATTTACTTAAATTAGATGGTACAACCATGCAGAATTATTATAAAAATTATTGTTTTGAAAATAATGAAAGTTCCTAACAAGTGGTTGTTTTATCCCTAACAGAAATGTTTCTGAAATGAAAAGAAAAATTTAATTTCATCAGCTAACGAATCTACACGTGTGAAACTTTATATAAATATTGTTAATTATTCAAAACAAAATACATAAAAATATTCGTTTCATACCTCGAAATAAGTGGTATAAAATTTATACCGCCGCTCAAACAGAAGGTTAGAGATCAACATATGGCAGCACTTAAATTTTCAAATCAAACTGATATGGGACGATTCACTTTATTATAGTCAAAGACAGAAGTCGTAATTATGTTATAAAGTGACAGAGAAGCAAAAATCGGATTTATTCTCCGACGAAAGGAAATTTAAAACAAGATAAAAGTTATATGCAAATAACAGATATAGCTACCCAAGAAGTGCTTTTTGAATAATTACTATTAAATTACTCAGTTAAATGAAAGGATTAAAAGCAAACGATGAAATATAGAGAAGTGGACAACAGTAAACTTTTTCCGATATTAAAATTAAAGGAAACGATAAATTATTAAGTTGAATATAATATATCAGCTACATGCAATTAAAATTAAAGGAAGCTAAAAATTATTAAATTGATTATGTTTAAGATAAATGTGATCAAATATGTAGCAAACGATAAAAAAAAAAAAGTTGAAAAGTGTTCTAGTACACCAAAATTCTTCACCTGAAATAATAGTCCCTTAGGTGGCTAATAAAAAGGTATCAATGCTAAGCGTGCCCATGAAAACACAACAAAAGTGCAGGGGAAAAAGGATTTCTCAAAACCAAAAATATTGCAAAAAAAAAATGTAACTAAGTGAAGACGTAGGAAAAGTTTTCGGAGACGTCTAAACTAGAACTGGTTGGAGACAGCCGGTTAAGGACTTGTTGATAGACATAAGACTTACAAACGATAATTGATATAGCATAGTGTTAGCATGAGACAAAAATAGACGATAAGCTGCCGATAATTGAGGGACGACAGTAGGAGTTCATTGCCTCAAGTGGTGAACTCTATCAAAAAATCTAAGTAAACTAAGATAAAAATCATTTAAGAAAGATATTACAAAAGATACAATGCGGCAAAGAGTTACCCGCTTTGTAAGAAGAACAGGGCCCTCAGAGTACAACTCATAAATACTTCAGAATAAGGAGGGATGAACTTTTTTTTTTGACACATCTGTCCACATATGTGAGAGGGTATGTTTCGAATGCGATCAATTACCGTGTACGGCTGGTTTTTGAACTCTTACGGATCTACGCGTATTCTTAATTTTACTTATACTAGCCTTATAATCTAGCTTTAATTAATTTCTTACACACACATATATATATATATATTTCTAAAAAATATTTTTTAAAGAATTCCACACAGGGACTTTCGATTGAAAAAAACTTGTTTGGTTTAAAGAGCTCCCTTCTGATGGATCGCAGTTACCTTTAGAAGCAAGTAAGGAAGAAAATATCTTTATATTATATGCAATATGCAATAAAAATATGCCTTATTTTAAATAAACCTGCATATACTTTTCTACTAAATTTGGTTTATTAAGTTTATAATGTAGTTATATCATTAAATTATGAAAATCATATATGTATAAAAAAAGCTATACTTAAAATTAATTAACACATTTTCGTATAAATTATCACTCATTGAAATAAAAATACATCATAATTTTCTCATTTTTTCACAAGTGTTTTGCAAATCTAATATTTCCCAAATTAACTAAATAATATACTTTTTATGAAAGTATTTATTATTTCTTCGAAGGAATGCGAGACAACGAGTGTACAAATAAAATGTTCTAGAGGGCTGTGGTATATTATTTATACCGAGTCTTAAAAATCAGGAAATAAATAAAAATTAATTTTACCGCTTGATATTGTGTAATTTAACAGTATTAATTCGTATCAGATGAATTTTAAATAAAATTTAATGTCTTTTATATACTGCCCTCAAAAGGTTAAGTTTATAAAGCGTAACATATTTCACAAATGCAATATCAAACAAACGAATACAAAACTTGTTTACATCAGCGGATATCACTTGATAAATATTTCACGTGCTCATGACGTCACATGAGTTTTGTACATTGTTCTAAAATCTTTTTCACATCCCTTCTTCTCCCTCTCTTATCCTCTCAGGAGCATTTTACCTAATTAGAACACTCCATTTTCCCCAGTTCTCTGCCCATACACCTGAATACGGTCAATGCGAGCTGTATTGTACAAGATAGCGATTGATACCAGGAACGCCAGCGTAACTTTCGGGAGCGTTGCAGCACCCCCTCCCATGCTTATCATTTCGTAATAAGGTAGCAATCGCTAACAAGGCAGCAACGAACGTCTAGTTTATAAGATCGTCCCCATTGTACTATATTTTCTTTTCTCATCTTTTTCTCTTCTTTATTAATTATGCAGTTTTCTTAACGATGCTCGTGGGTTCATGCCCGAATGCCACTGAAGACCCACTGAGTAAAGGAGCTGATGTACATACAAACTGGTCGAGGTCCCGATCTTCCCGTAGGCGTGGTGTGAAAGTTTAGAGTGGGAGGTAACAAGCTCTTGAGCTGTCCTCGCTACTTGACCAAGATTTAAAATTAATAAGTTATGCCGATAAGAACAATCGTGTTGCTTCTCAGAGAGATGTTGATAAACAATCACAATTTAAATTATGTCTAAATATTAACGATGAGGAGGTATATCCTTTTATTAGGAAAGGAACTTAGTAAACTTACACATCTTCACCAGTAGTTCTTCTGAGGAATTACAGCAGTATTTCCAACATTCCCACAGAGGGAAAATTTGATTGTTGAGCTACCAATTCAAAAATAAAAATTCGAAAATAAATAATTCGAAAATAAACTCGCCTAAAAATCGATATGAATCGATCATATTATGAATTAACTTGCATTAAGAGAAAAATAGAGTCTGAATTCGAAATAATAATAATAATAGAATTAATATTAGAGAATAGCAGTGATTCGCATATGTATATATCGTATATATACATTTAATAGCTGGAATACAATGATTTATTTATTATATTCTATCATTTAATAACACTCTAATAAATAATTTTTATGCTTTAAAATTAAATTCCTTTTATCTCTCATACATTTTTTACTTCATAATTTATTTTCTTTTTCTTTTTTTTTTATCCTCAAAACAAAATGAGTAATGATAATTTAAGAAAAGTATCGTCAGCATTCAGAGAAATATTTAGCATTTGATTTCAAACATGCTATGAACAATAAATGGTCCCTTTTTGGTTTTTGATACTAATAACGCTTGGCTAAAGAATCAATGAAACGAGATCGATCGTTTTGAACCACATTTGAAGGGAAAACGTAGTGCTCATGTGAATTCAAATTTAAATTACTTATAAAATTTATAGAATATTTGTAAAATAACACTGGATTTAAAGTTTCATATTGCAATTGTAAGTTGTTACATTTGACACTAGTTATAAAATTTTATAACTCATTGCGATATTTGGTGGAAATCATACTGAAAGGAAAATTCAATCAAACAATATGGGAATTTCTTATGGGAATTATGGGAACAGTTCTAGAGAAGGGGACAAACACGTGGAAGCTATAATGCTTAATAATAACGCTGTTGGAAGATCAATAGATGAAATTAATAATATATTGATGTATAACGTTTTATTTGAGTAGCTGAAAATGAAAATGGATGAATCAACTTGGAGAGACAATGAAACCATACAAATTTATTTACGGATAATTTATATACAAAAACGATTTTGCTGAAGAAAATGCCATTTTCTGTTAATCATAAGAGAAACCCATTATTTCCATATTTCTCTCTCTCTCTCTCTCTCTCTCTCTCTCTATATATATATATATATATATATATATATATATATATAAAGCAAAAAAAATTACTTAGTTGTAAAGAATATTCTGATGAAAAATATAACATCGTTTATTGAACTTAGTTCGAGAACGATAGGTAAAAAATTTACTTAAAATTGAAGAAAGATTAGAACCCAGAAATATTTATTCTGCTTGTCGTTATTTTTTAGATAAATTTGGTTGCTAAAACTATTTCGCTTGTTTTAGTGAAAAATTAAAGTAAGTTTCAATGTGTATTAAAGCTATTAAGGCTAACGTCATATGTAAGAGTCGTTTTAAGCTATTTTGTGAAGAACAAGGTGCAGACCCCATATGAAAATTTTATTTCACGCTGAAGAAAGGTGGTAATGTAAAGGAAACTTCTTCAAAATATATGTGAAACTATTTGATCCTCTCAGTGATTTTTTTAAGTGACAAACCTGAAATGAAGCATCTGTTATCAGCCGATAGCGAAGACTTTATGAGTCATTTAGCCGATAAATGAAGAATTAAAAATGTTAAATAAATCATTTCAAGAACAAATAAAGCTCTTGTCGATGAAAAGCGAAGATATTTGATTTCATTATACATATTGAGTCATGTCAAAAATATGTTTGTAGCAAAAAATTTGAAAAGGTTCATTGATTCCTAAATGAGAAATGAATAAAATCGATGTATTTGTTTTGTCTATCATTTGAAGTTTCAGTCAGATGATTTTGAAAGACAGATTTTATTTGATTTAAACGGATCATGTAGGCAGCATTAGTGGATTTTTATGAAAGGTCAGTACCAAAAACTTTCAGATATGCTAAAGGATTTGTCAACTAAATAATTATTCAATATGAAAAGGACGATGAATGGATTTGTGAAAGAAGATATATTGAAAAGCCCAAATTCAATTAACTTTGCAAGACAATTATTGTTACTACTTTCATCTTCATATTTAGCTAAATAATAATTTGATATAATTAATTATTAGTTACGGAAAGAAATTAACTAGATAATAAGATGATATGAGACTGATGCAAATTAAATTGGAGCCTAATATAATTTTTCTGTGCTGCAAGCCGTAAGCATAAGGGTCTCACCTCACTCCTACAGATGTGACCTCTCATTGCGTTTTGAAATTATTAAATTATAATTATTAATAATTAAAATATTATAGAAAAATATATAACCAAAATTATTTTGCTGTGGATCTGAAATTATATTAGCCACCCAAGTGGCTACTGTTTTAGGTTGGGCGTTTCGGCTTACCAGATCACTTTTCAATTTCTTATCCTCTGCTTCAATTTTAATTACATTTAAATTAAATATATTAAATTAAATAATTTATCACGAACTTTTATTTTAATTACATGTAGCTGATGTAATTTAATTTTTAACATTTTATTCATTAATTCATCGTTTTTAATTTATTAATTTATTTATTTAATTTATTAATTTATCGTTTCCTTTAATTTTAAAAACGGAAATGTTTAATATTGTCAATTTTTCGATATTTCATCCTTTACTTTAATTCTTATATTTAATTCAGCAATTTAATAACAATTATAAAAAAAAAGCGCTCCTGCGATGGCTAAATCTGTTCTTTGTAAAATTTTACATAGATTTTTTTTTTCATTCCTTACCTCATCAATGATATTTTTTTCCTCCACTGTTATGTTTGGGAACAAAGACATCTTCAATTGGGCCAATATAAAATATACCTGGGATATATACTTTCTGAAAAAAACATATGCCTGTATAAGTTAAAAAGAAATGCTGTTCTAAATATAAAAAATAATCAGTGTTAAAGATTACCTAAGGGACCATAACAAACTAGCTATCATGTGGAGGTAAGCAACGTATAAAACAGAACCAACAGATCTAATTCGTTCATGTGCTTTATTTTAATTTACAGCTTCAGAGATCATATGAAATCATATGAAACCAAAACTCACTATAAATTTTCATGTATATCATATAATTAAATTAATATATTTCTATTATTTACTAATGAAAAAAACATTTTTTTCCCAGAAAAGAAAAGATACAATACTAATATGTTTTCTATTTTTATTGCAGTGATATGTGGGAAAAGTCCTATCAGATATAATTATACCTCTCAACATTCCCGAAATTAATCAATTTTAATCACATATAAAATATATTCCGATTCAAATATTTTATCGATTTGAGTAACCTTATGCATTTTTTTTTTACTTGTATTCGTTGTTTTTCATTATTATGTGTTAAAAATTAAATTCAAACTGTAACGCTACTCCACTAATATCTGGCTCTTGTGCCATAATTCAATTTAATATATCTAACTTTAAGAGACAGGAAACGGTCTAAGAAATCTCTAGACTTATCAAGCGAAACTATTTCTTATGAATGATTAGAAAATTGTTATGCTCTCTTCCGGTCTCAATCTTGGCAAAACGTTCTAATTATAAGTGAAATTATTTTACTGAGGCCTCTCAGTTCAAATCGCCTGATAGTCCTTTATTATCCTCACAAATAAATAGTTGTCACTTACATTGGAAAGTAACATTCGTTACCCTCAATGTGTCTTCTAATTTTCCCTTTACTTATTTATCATTATATATGAATCACTTCTCTTTATTTCGAATTGCATTCAATTAAAATAATCGCGTTTCTTTTCAATTTTGAAGAATATGTTATCTTGTACAATCGATCGCATTAGAAGTCCCCAAGGTGTAGGATCATTGTTTTGTCTTAATGTAGAGCAGACGCATTAACTGACAAATTTACGTAATGTTAAAATAGTGTCTAATGCACGGGACATTTACTATAACATGGAAAAGCTTAAGAAAATTTGTTGGCATGCAAATTTTACAAAGAGAAATTTAAAATATATTACTTAAAAAAAATTTCCTGGTTCAAAAAATGTATTTTCAATTTATATTTATTTTAAAATTTTGTTTTTAGTCTTTTCATTTTGTTTATAATTTTATTTATTTGTTTATTTATTTTTTGATAGATAAAAGTCTGTAAGAAATGTTTTTTCGCAATCGTATTTTCCTTTTCTGATGGATGGTATTATTTTATTTGCTTTGAAAGGTGATAAAATATTTGCTGGTTGGTATTAAATAGTTTGAATATTTAATATACTTGTCTAGGTGTGTTTTTAATCCTTTTTAATTTATGTGCTTAAGTATTATGTCGTTCTTTCTACTTTTCTTTGATGCTAGGGATTTTCTATTTTGATATTCATTTTTAGAACTTATGGCTTGAATATTTGTTTGATTTTTATGCTAGTTTCATATTTTGTACGTAAACTATGTCTGTAAGTGAATGTTCGTACGTAAAATTAGATTAAACCTACAAATATGTAATAAGCCACATTCAAAATTAACAGCTGTTATAGCTCATTTTATTTTTATTTATAATCTTCTACATGGCCTCAAGTTTTTCATTCCTAGATATATTTTGTGTCGTTTATTTTCTGCTAATTTTCTTATTTTCCTTCTATTAATTCCTATTTATTATTTATTTGATAAAATAAGTTTCTGTTTCAATCTATTATTTTGCAACTAAAAATTATGCCCATTTTTCACCTACAAATTAGAAAATTTATATGAAGACAGTTTTATAATTTAATTGAAATCTGCTTTTAGATTCTATAGTTCGTAAATATATTTAAATTACTTTGATATTTTAATATTATACATACACACACATATACATATATATATATATATATATATATATATATATATATATATA
>BMAW01068358.1:69469-84999 GCA_019974015.1 Nephila pilipes
CTTTTTTTTTTTTTTTTTTTTCATTTGTAATCCGTTGGATTTCAAACACCCTAAATTCTACCTATTAATGATTCGATGTGCAGCTCTATAGCTTTCAGTAACTCTCTCTCTCTCTCTTCTTAAGCCCATTAAAATCTTTTAAATACCATTTAATACCTTAAATACATGACAAATACCTTTATTTAAATAATTTTCCTTATTTTTTACTACATTACATCTTTAAGAGCTTTTCACTCTATCCAGGGGTATCACGGCGATTTGAGCAATTATTTCTTTTCATGTCAGGCACACCACGTCAAAAAGACCCACAACCTTTTCGACTCTTAAAAACAAATATTTGGCATTCACCACGGTAATATTAGTATTAATTTCATTTAAGAAACTCCACCTTTTTTCATAAACAACCTACAAACCATACAAAATTCGAGCGTCAGAGCATTTTGCTCTGATTGATCTGTATTCCAGGACCCTTCAAAATTCTAACCAGTGCTTTAGTAGCTTGTTAGCTTGCTTCCGTGGCGTCCAATCGCTATATGGTCTCTCATCTCTTTTTTGTCCAACTTTTCAGAAGTCCTCACATGCTAAAGTCGCAGGCCTTTTTCGTCTTGACTCCTAATTTTGATAGCAATTTGACAAATTATGGAACAATCTTTAACAACTGAAATTTTAAATGTTAATTCAAATGACTGAGTAAATTTTAATTTTATGAAATAGAAACCTCGTAAACGGTTGCCGTTGTCCAAATGATTTCTCGGCCTTTTCCGTCTTGATCCTAAATTTTGCTTGAACCCTAAGCCTAACAAGCAAGTATGATGAGTCAGTCTCCAGAATCAATATCAATTCCTCCTGCTTAACACTAAACGCTCCTTCTAGATAGGAAGACCTGTCTTTTAACTTAAGTGCATCTATAAATTCCTGCTTTTAAATTTTTTTCAAGCATTTGCAATTTTTTGAAGTAAACCCTAAATACCACTATTTTTCTAACTTCTGGGCAAACGTGGAAACCAACGAAAAGCTAACTCAGAAGGTCGAATCCTATAAGTAGGGCTTTTCAACCCGTGGACTACTGAAGGCATTTTAGTGGCTCCACATTTTCCTTTGAGGCAATTTTAAGGAAAATTACCATATCAGATTTTTGTTGCAGTAAAAAAAAAACATTTTTCAGTTTATCTTGCTATTTTGATACACATTTGAGATAAAAAAAAATTCTGACAAAGACGAATTTAAAAATTATTCTGTATCTTCAAAAAATTGGTTTAAAAAAATTTGACTATGCAAAGAAACTCAGAAATTTCCGAAAAAAATCTTTAAAACTTATCACTAAAAGGTTTGCCACAAATGCCAATGTTTCGCCAAACTTCTCCAACGGTGAACTTGATAATGCCTGTAATGTAAACAGGGAATGTGGAATAAATGAACAGAATTATATTTCTCATAATGTTGCAATCATTTATAAAGACCCAAGTGGTTGTAAACATCATATTTGGCTGGAGATAAGCAAATTTTGTAGAGTATATTTTAATCTAGATTACTCACACTCATTCCACATTCTAAAATTCAAATTTGAAGAAAAAGTAAGATTTTTCTTAAAAAAATTGGTCTGATAAGTATTTATTTGTTCATCATAATACAAAGGTAGTTTGCCTTAATTATAACGAGAGTTTATTGAAAGACATTATGATACTACGCACAGGGGGAAATATTCTGCATTCGAAGGTCATTTTCGAAGTGATAAGATAAGTGAATTAAAATCAATGCTAAATTATCGGCAGGCTTTCTTCACCAGAGCGAATAATGGACTGAAAACAATGTTCGTGTTAGCTATATGATAGCAGAAAAAATTGCCAAGCGTGAAATATATTTTGCTAATGGAAAGTTTGTAAAATAATGTGTTTAAAATGAAGTTGAAGTTCTTTGTCCATAATAAGCTCAAGGCGTATTGAATAACAGCTTCTCTGATGTGACAATAGCGATACGCGTGGAGGATCTTGCAACAGTTATATTCAATGAATAAAATTCCAAATGCAAAAAAAACAATGGGTTTTATTCTGAAACGATTTATGAATCAACAGATGCAACAGATACTGCACAAATAGTCATTTTTATTCGTGGCGTTGTTTGAGACTTCACAAGAGTAGAGGAATTAGCTAGAGTCATTTCACTTAAAGGTATAACACAAAGAACAGTTATATTATTGAGTCTGATACAAACTTTGGATAAATGTAAGTTAGACTTCAGCAATATAACTGATACAACAGCAAATGGGGCTAAATCTATGACTGGAGAGAAAGTAGGAATAACTACTGGACTCAAATCTGATGTGAAGGCAAATGGAAGTAATATTATGCTTTACATTGTATCATCCACCAAGGAAATTTATGAAAGAAGTACTTCTCAAACTTTAAACTCATGATGAGTGTTGTTGTAGAAGTGATTAATTTTATCCTGTCTAAAGGACGTAGTCATAGGTAATTTCAGCAGTTCTTGAGTGATTTCGAAGCTGAACATAGTGAAGTTATATTTTACGAGGAGTTACGTTGGCTGAGTAGAAGAAAGATGCTTCTCAAAGCCAATTTTCTTTGAAGAGCGAAGTTCAACAATTAATAAAATCAAAAGGGAAAATCCATTCACGAGTTCAATAATGAGAATTGGTAAAAAGACTTCACACTTCTTGTCGATATTAAAGGCCATCTCGATGATTTGAACTACTTCTTACTGGAAAAAGTTCTACTTGTTCATAATCATTAAGATTAATAACAAGTAGAATTTCATAATCGTTAATCATTAAAATCCGTGTTCTTAATCATTAATCATTAAGATCTGTGAAAGCATTTAAGGTGAAATTAATTCTATGGAAAAATCAGTTGCAGAATACGAATTCCATTCACTTTCCAAAATTGATAGAGTGCATGAAGAACTCTACAGCATGGAATTCAAACAATTATGTACAGTGAATTTCAAATTTGAAAAAGGAATTCAAAAACTGATATTCCGATATTTGTGAGATTTTTTTTTTTTTTTGAGAATGTTCTCCTCGCCATTTTCAATAGATTTTGGAAGTATTTTAACTGAAATTCAAATAGAATTCATTGGTTTGCAGTGAGATTCTGATGCAAGAGGCAAGTTTCTTGAAAATCCTACATTAATCAAATTTTCTTCGAGGTACTTGACCGAAAACAAATATCCAGGAATTCGTAAACATGCACCTTTCATGACTTTAACCTTTTGGGAGTACATACATTTACAAGCCGTTATTTAGTAAAATGAGTAACATATTTAAAACATATCAAAAACAAGAACACGGCTAAAAAGACAGGCTTTTGGAGAACACTTTACGATTTACAACAATACAGATTAAACCTGATACTGAAGCTTTAATCATGGAAAAACAATGTCAAGTTTCCCATTAAGATTGAAATAACTTCCATCTCCTACAAGAAAAATAAGTTTTTTTTATTGCAAATAATGTATTTTGTAACATCGTTCTGTAGAATCACCTTCAATGTTTTTTTCATAATTTAAAAAATTAAAAAGTATTTTAATTCGGTTTCCATTTAATACTTTTGGAACCAATACATATATATAATTCTGTAACAACATATCTGCCTTAAAATCGATTCTAGTCTGGTAAGAAAACCTGACTTTCTTACATAAATTTTCTGATTCCATTATATATTTAACAAATGTGAGCCCAGAGGATTCTTAAGAACTTATTAATATAGCCCTCGGGTATGAAAAATTGAACACAATAGGGCTTAGGTTTTAAAATGGAAGTCACTGGTTCACAATTTTTGAAAACCAAAATTAAATTTTAAAATTAAAAAAAAATGTGTTAAATTCCAATAATATAAGAAAATGATTCTTAAAAAAGAATACCACCAACTTTAATATAGTACATATTGCCGGCAATTTATGATGAAATAATGGATTATATTGACACACGCAAATTATTTCCCTTGTTATGAGCATGATTTCGCTTATTCAGCAGCAGATGTTTCAGAACAAAGTGAGGAAATAGTTCCCTCAACAGACGATAAACGAAAATGCGAGAACTTAAATATTGCTATCAGAAAACTAGTACAAACTAATGAAGTAATATTCCAACGGAAGGCAAGGATTAATACCATACCTTTATTCCCGAACCTATACGGACCGGATGATCTGAAAGAAACAAAAAACTCCCTGATTGGATTTAAGGAAAAAAAGAAGCAAAAATCAATCTGGGTTTAATTTTAGTTTATCTTCCCAATAACCGGACGTTTGCATCACGCGCATTTATCAAACTTAATATTAAACTCATCTCCTCAAAATAGAAAAAGCGTGAACTAGACGTCAACACTGGTAACGACTTTCAATTCCCAACAAAAACTGCAAAACAACCAAAAATTGTTAAAAATACGACTATTAACGAAACTATGAATAAGTTTAATACCCTTCGTATAATCAGGTAGATGTTGCGGAGGCTATTACTCCACAATCTTATAAAATCCAGCCAGTAATATTCAGACTAACAAGTGATTATGATTTAAGCCTGCAAAATATCCAGAAAATTGCACCATGATCCTTAAATAAGTTATCAGGAAACTATATAACAATCTTTTCTGACTCGTGCAACGAGCATAGGGAAATTACTAAACACCTGTGAGAAAGGAAAGCAGAATTTTATGTCACTCAACCTCAAAATCAGGAGCCACAAAAAATTGTCATTAAAGGACTTCCATCTAATACAAACATAGAGGAAATAAGAGACTCAATCACTCAACAAGGAATAATTGTCGAGAAGGTAATGCAACTAAAGCGCTATAATACCAAGCAACCTCTCCTAATTTACTTAATTGAAATCCATTAAAAGGAAAACGCTATAGATATTTTTACCATTAAGCAAGTGATGTATAAGTAAGTTCAAATAGAGGTTTATAAGCGTAAGCCAAGAGCCACTCAATGTTTCATTTTTAACTATTTTCATCACTCCTCAGTTTATTGTGTGATGAAGACAAGATGCCTCAAATGTAATGAAAATCGCAGTACTCCTCAATGCGCCATTAAAACTAAACAAGATAATCCTGAATGTGTCAACTATAGTAAATTTGGCCATGTAGCCTCGTTGCCTCTCTTTTCCAAAACATGAGAAGGGGAAAACAACCACGAAAACACTCAACAGGAAAAAAATAATCGAAAGCAACCAAGTTAGATCAAATGTAACTTATGCACAAGCACTTAACCTAATCAGCAACAACAGAGGGCGCCATCGAAGGGGAAGTAACCGAAGCAACGACTGCTCCACGAAGAAGAATCAAAAATAAAACTAACCAAAAAAAATACTGAATCTAATGTGGGCTCCCCAATGATTGACGCCATTAAAAGCTTTTTCCACTCTATTCAGGTCTGGTGAGCGCTTGCAAACAATTGAGCAAGGCACCAGATAAAAATGATAAACTTAATATTTACTTACAGGTTATATATATCAACTTCTAAATTGTTTAATGTATAGTCTTCTTGGCTTAACAATAGTAGAATGGAACGCAGATAGTGTAAGAACCCGTATGGTCGAGTTACTGGATTTTATAGACAAGAACTCCCCCGATCTAGTCCTACTATAAGAAACAAAATTGAGACCAACACACGAACTCAAAATAGTGAACTACACCACCTACAGGAATGATATAGACATACCAAACAACAGAAACCAAATGCACGGCGGCACTGCAATTCTAATTAGAACATTCTTCCGCATTACCGTATACCAACTCCCCAGCTAAGAGCGGCTGAGGCAACTGTTGTTGCTATCAACCCTCTTAGAGGAAACCCAATATTTATCTCCTCCATATTCAAAACTAACAAGTAAAATTCCTCTCAATCTTGCAGCAATATTAAATATAGGAACTTTTAATCTAATCTGTGTTGATTTTAATTCGATTCATTGCACGACTAACCACCCCAGAGGAATCAAACTATTAAAATTTGCAGTGCAAACCGATATGGAAATCCTCGCTCAACCCACTCCTAACAGTTTCGGCCAATCATCTCATTCAACAATAGACCTAATGCTCATGAGCAGCTGCTATTGGCCAGCTCAGCATACCTCCCTCCCCGAAATCTCCTCTGATCACAAACCCAATGCATATTTCCATAGACATGGGAAGTAGTTTTTACCTAGTGAACAATAAAGTATTCCCTAACTGGTGCACTTTTAGTCAAAATTTAAGAAATCAAAAATTCTCACTCCCTACAATCGAAAGCGGAAAGGAATTAGAAGATCATGTCGCCATTATCATAAACAACATCATAAGCTCTTACAAAAACGCCTCAAAACCAAAACAAATCAACTTACATCAGCGAAGTACAGAAATAGAGCTAGAAAAATCTGGCAATTTTCGAACAACCCCTCTGACAATACACATTTAAATAAAGTCAACAAATTAATCAGAACAAAAATGAAGGAAGAAAAAAAACACTTGGAAGTCAACACTTTCTATGCTTGACTCAGAAAGTGGCTCAATTCGGGGAGCTGCAAAAAAAAATTAAGAAAGAAAAGTTCAACTGTCTCGGCTCTTTCAGGGCCCACAGGTATCGCACTCAGTGATAAAGATAAATCAGAAATACTCGCTGATTCTCTCCAAAAGCAGTTTCAGCTAAACGACATACGAACACCAACACATTACAGGACAATAACACATATCGTTCACGACAATATTTTTTAAATGAAAACAACTTTAAAAATACTCCTTCCCTACCCAATTGTAAACCTTCTGAAATAATAAAACATGTCAATAAAATCAAAATTAACAAATCACCGAGTAATGACGGAAAAATGATTAAAAACCTCCATCCGCAAACGATAATTCAAGTTAATAATATAATCAACCTTATGCTAGAAATTGGTCACTTCCCAAGTCAATGGAAGATGGCCTTGGTAGTCTCAACTTTAAAACTAGGAAAAGTTCCAACCTCTGTAGAAAATTACAGACTCTCTGCTTCCGATTCTCGAAAAATCGGCCAAGAAAATTATTCTCAATAAATTAACCGACCACATCCAAAAACATAACATCACTATTCCTGAGCAGCATGGAATTGTGCCACAGCTCCCCACCACCCACCAACTAATACGTGTTACGAAATACATCAAATAAAGATTGGAAAACGGAGAAAAAACTGGAGTGGTCTTCCTCGATATCCACAAAGCATTTGACCATGTCTGGCATATGGGATTAATGTATAGATTAAATAATTATAATACCACACCTCACCTAATTATTTTATTAAACTCGTACTTAAAAAAAATAAAAATTTCACAGTAAAAATTAAAAATACCTATTCCACTAAAATAAATATAATCTCAGGAATTCCGCAAGGCTCGCATCTCAGGCCAGCCTTTATTCCATATTTCGTGAACGATATACCAAATCAAGACAACACAATTATCCGCATGTAAACAAATGACACATTGATACTTGAAAAAAACATAAACATTAATCGCGCATCACATCATTAGACACATCATACGTTTGGAAGACTGGTTCTACAAAAGGAAAATTGCCCTGAATGTTTTCAAAACGGAGGCCGTCTTTTTTTTTTTTTCAAGATCAGACAAAATGCAAAAACCAAAAATTTTCATTGGAAACAGATAAATCCCTGGGTCTCAATCAGCCAAATATCTTGGTGTTTTTTTAGGTAAAGTTTTCACTTTGAAACAACACATGATACTTATTCATGAAAAAATCCGACTAGCCGCGAAAAAATTTACCCCCCAAATCTGTCGGAATTCCACATTACCTATTAAAAATAAGATGCTTGTTTATACACAATTTTTGTGACTTATCCTAACTTACGATTGCCCAATTTGATATCAAGCTGCTCAGATCCACCATATTAAAATAGAAATACTACAAAATAATATTATCAGAATGATCGCACGAGCCAGATAGTTCATGCGAAACTAAGAGAACAAAGATTTCCTTAAAATTTTAAGACTTCAATCTTATTCCAACATTATCACAAATAAATTCTTAAACAGTATAATAAATAACCCAAACCCCTCCATAAAAAATTATAAATTACAAACGAACCTATCAGGTCTAAGATCAACCACATAAAATCTCCACTTTTCTTTAAACCAAATATTCTCCAATAGGAAAACTCCCTCTGCTTCCTAGAGTCAGAGGAAAGCCTTTTCCCCGCAAAGAAATCTAAACTCTCTCAAATCTGAACAGCTGCGTCCTGATTGGACAGTTAAAATTCACCCTGTTCTCACCCTCCCCTCTGCACAGAATTATGCTCCCTTTTCACCCTGATTCCCAAAATAGTTTATTATCTCAAGAATATCTATTTTTCATATAACTGCTTTTAAAATTAAAGACATATTTTTAAATCCTCACGTATCCTTTAATTTAATTAAAATTTACAATATGGAAACATCCATTTTCAATCATGGACAATTTGGTAAACTAATCAGATTAAACTCAGATCGGAGATTCAAGCCCCTCAGGGCTAGGCACTCCAAATAAAAACCCACTAAGAACGTGGGGGATTTGTTTTTTCTGTTCTTCCCTCTCTTTGGAGCAGGACCATGATGAGTGTAATTCCCTACAGGAAATTTCAGTGTCAAAGGTCTTAATTTTCTGCAGAGTGAACTTTTTTTTTTTGCATGTATTCTCAGCAGGGATTGCCTGAAGAGGTAACCGCACGCTATGGCGTTGAAATTTAGAAGCACCAAAAACGCCTAAAACCAGAGTGCAAAAAATAAACTCTCGAAACCATATTTTGACTATTTAATCCTCAAAAACTAATGATTAGTAAAATAAAATACAGCATGGATTGACAGATTTTCGGGCTCTGCCATATTGTGAGATGCATCACAGATTGGGTTTATCAAGATTATGCAAATGTAACAAAAATAACCAGATTTCTGGGTATTTCTATACATATATCAAGAGGTTCACAGTTATGAAGACGTCCACCTTCATCAAAAGAAATGCTGGGCTCAACTTTCTACGGAAAATTTGTTCAAAAAAAAAGGCGCAAATTACAACAGTTGGGGTTGATGTACCTCCGCATGTGGCAGATCAAATCGGTATTACATCACTCCAAAACTTTTGCACTGTTCAGAGTTTGTTTTCACAATCTTTTCTATTGTTAAAATCAGTGGATTAGGAATCAATGGAAAGGGAACATGCGAGAAATGGTGATAAAGGGAGCCGAATGGTGTAATACTTCAAACGGTCGTATTTACTAGTATAGATGCTCTTCCGGATAACCACTCCTTTAAGCATATTTGAGAGGTGCACTTCGATTCAAGCTCAACAAAATAATAAAAAACACATTCGTATTTATATGACATGCTTCAGGACGAATGAGAAGAAAGGGGATAGATTGACACAAGAAATTATCCCTTTAGAAGAAAGAGAGTGTAACTTATTGTCCGTACTATTCATTTAGATTCTATTATTTATAGGAAATAGAACAAAACTTAAAGGTGGATCTGCATTCTGTTGAAACAGCAAAAGATAATTACATTTTCCTCTGCAAATTCTTTTGTAGTTCCATAAGATTTAATGCACAAGTATTTTGATCATTAATATGATCAAAATACTTGTGCATTAAATCTTAAAAAACTAAAACTAAGATACATCTTACTGTATTTGATTTTGATATAAAGCTGGAGATAGAGAGAAGTTCGTCAATTTAATGAAATCCTTAATAATTGTTTTTCTGATTAAAATTCCGGTTTTAATTTTTCTAATAATAATGTATCTTTCATCTGACACTTCAAATACTTATATTAGGACAGTAAGCATCCGAGGACAATGAACACTAAAGATCGCTAACCTTTATGATGCCGAGTGAACGCCTAACGTAACTACAACATAAGTGCTGAAAACCTTTTGAGAAAAACGAGCCGGGAAAATAATCAAACAGGAAAAAAATAGAATCGAACAGATGACGGTGAATCTGGACGATTGAGGAGGAAGTTCTTTTTTTTTTTTTTTTTTTTTGGATTGGAGTTCTCGCAGTTAGAATGTATATTTGGCTTCCACTGTCCCTTTAAATTATCATTACGCGATTTACCTAACGTTTCAATTTTTTTTTTTTAAATAAATTGTGTTATTTTTGGATCATGGCTAATTTTATATGCAAAACTTTTCATTAGTTCAACGAAATCATTTTTACTGGCGCAGTCGGTAGTATCGAATTGCTGCCGAATGGGCTCAATATTGTAAAGGTAAAAACTCTTTTATTTCTGTAAAGGCAATATCTAGTATATACGTGTAATTTTTTTTGTGTGTGCGTGACAGTGGAATGCCACTTTCTATTGCATGTGTCCCAGTTCATCATGTTAAGCTTAAGATTTTATTTGGTATACCAGTGCCGTCATGTTAATAAACTTATAGTGTATTGTAATTTCTTTATATATGTGTGACAGTAAAAAGCCAATTTTCATTGTATATTTGTATAGCTTTGTTGCATTAAACCTAAATTATGATTTTATTCAGTACAACACAGCCATAAAAATATTAAACTGATAATGTATATTTGTGAATTCAATGTTTAAATTTGTGTATTAAATAAAAAATGGAAAACTTACTTCATCTAAGTGAATTTGTAATAGTATTTTTGATTATCCTTATACTCTGAAATCCTTTTATAAAATAAGACTTGGAAACAAAGTGATTTTTTAAAATGGTTTTTAAAAGCTCTATTAAATATAAAAAATTCTATAAAATTTTATTCCATAAAATGCCATGAATGATACATAAAATAAACAATTGTAAAAAAAGTAATAAAGAAGTGTTAATGCACAATTTTAAAGCAGTGATGAAAAACAAATTCGTCAATCGCTTTAATTTTAATTATATTTTGCTTAAATAAATTCAATTGAATAATTTATAATTCCCTTTAATTTTAATATAGGAAAAGTTAACTATAGTCCATTTCTTAATATTTCTTCGTTTACTTTTATACTTATATTGTTTTAGAATTATTTTAATATTAATTTGTGGAATATTTGGATAAAATAAAAGGAATAATTAAGGTATATTTAATTCTATTTTTTCCTTAATTAGTCTCACTATATTTAGACTTGTTTGTTTTCTCTTTAGAGCATAATAATAAACATGGAATTTTTGATGAGAAATAGAAAGGTAGACCTACAGTCTCTGGCAACGGAGTTAGGAGAGGATCGATTTAATCAGCTTAACACCGAATAACAAGTAATACAACGAGAAAGACACCAAAATCTTATTGGAAACGATAGGCTAGAAGAAGAAAGACAGTGAGAACAGGAAGAAAGACAAAAAAAAAGATGAGAGACAAATGGAAGAAAGACAGAAAGAACGAGAAGTGGAATTTCAATTAGCAAAATTGGGAAGAGAACTACTGGGAAATCATATTTAAACAGTTCTGTGGACAAAAAAGTTTAAAAATGTTGTACTCCCTGTCATGAGTTGGCTAAGATAACGCCGAGGTTCAATCCAAAGAACAACGATATATTACTTTATTTGTCTTTGTTCGAAAAATTAGCGAAAATAATTTATGTTGACCGTAAGGACAGGGTTTTGTATTACTCATGGTACCTTCTAATTTAGTACAACTAATTGCTCGAGAATCTGAAGAGAATTTCGACAACCACAAACATATTAAGGGGGTAGTTGTAAACATATATTAAGGGTATACCGTTGAAAAGATTGAAATGAAGTTCACACGAAATTTAAAAAGATGTTCGTTCAGCATCAGAAGAGCCCTGAGGGAGCAAAAAGAGATTTTGGTTTTGAACTAAATAATTACTTTCAGAAGTGGATTGACGGACTTGAAGGGAATACTTTTGAAAACTTGAAAGATTTGGTCATCACCGACCAAGAAGCGAGTTCCCTCCGAGATCAGGGAACACTTCTCGGATGAATGCGCGAAATTATTATCCTTTCGTCTGAGAAATTGAATGAATATAAAAGTGTTCGAACCAGATGCAGATCTTTTAATTTAATGAAACAGTGGTAAAATTGGGAAGATAAGATAGGTAAATTGCCTTTTCCTAAATAAAAAAGTTATGCAAAAGAAATGCTTAATCTTTAAAAGCATTGACCTTTCGTCAGCGGTCGGAATTCAAGATATCAAGCGCAATATTTTAGGACTGGGAGTAAAAAGACATCCCCGAAGATCACCTATTATTATCGAGAAAGAGGACATAAAATATGACTGTCTTTTTATGGTTCATAAAAAATGGTAACCACACGTGGTAATACAATCATAATTACTAAGAAGGATTTAATTAGATTGAAAACCAGAAAAGTAAGGAAATAGACAAATTGCAGACGGACAATTTGTCTCTTCTAAAAGGAAATGAGAAATTTAAACGTTAAATTAAAGGATGTTAATGGTGAGAAACACGTGTCTGTTCAAAAATTATACATAGAAGTTGGGGTTCTGAAGTTCAGAATCAGTTTGCTCTCTGAAGAAGTAAAAAAGGTGCAGGAATATATAAAAAATATCGAAAGCAAAAATAGTGAAATTGCAGAAACAGCTTCCTTGTGTAATTCATATAAAGAATATTTAAAAATAGTTCGAATGAAAAATAAAGAATTGGAAAATTAAAAAGAGGCAAATAAAGATGCAGTATTAATAGTCTCGAGTCGCCTGAATGATATAAAAGATCTTAATGAATTGCAGAATGAAAATCGTATATTATAGACGAAATTAGTAAATAAAGGGAGAGTAATGTTATGAGAAATCATAGTTTACGAGGAGAAATTATCAAAAGAAGGAAGGATGTCTGTCTCGGTTTCTTAACTACAGACTAAAAATTAACATGTGGAAGGCAAAATTCATTCATTGAGAAGCTCTAATGAATGTTTTGTCTTCTCACTCAGAAAATTCTCGAGAATCAAATGAATGAGAAGAATGTGATTTTTAATTTTTTTTTATTTTTGTGTTCAGATTTTTTTTTTTTTTTTTTTTTTTTTTAAATTTTTACTCATTTTGTTCATTTTTTGATGATAAGTTAGAACAATCTGAATTGAATGTACCATGTCAAGGGAAACGTCTCTAATGAAGAATTTTATTATTATTAACAAAGTTACTTGACTCATTACTTGTTAAGGGAACTGCGTCTGATATTACTTTAAATGAAGCTCAGATAACTAATTTAAAAGAAATGAATGCAGAATTTAGAATGAACGTAGTGCTGTTCGTTCCAGTTAACTTGAAATTAATGTCCGGGCAACGTAAGTGGTAGACCATTGAAAGGGAAGCCTTCTGGATATGGGAGACACTGATACTTGGGTAAGTGGAACACGAATTCAGGACATTCTAGACAACAACCCTTTAACCTATTTTACCAATAGTGCCCCTCCTGTAAAAAAATTATCGAGGCATTGCAATGGTATAAGGCATTACAATGGTATAATCTAATCATATCATTATCATATCATTATCTAATCATGCCTTATCGAGGTTAGTCATAGACTGTGTAGACTAAATTCAGAGCACGTGGGTCGAAACCTATGTTCATTCATGTATAGTTCCTTTATTCTCTTGTTATTAATTATTGTGTTGTGTATTTTTTAAAATGGAACTCTTACACCATGAAACCAAACAGACATTCGCATTTTTAAATATAGATGATTTCTTTGCTTGCATCATATTAC
Source organism: Nephila pilipes (assembly GCA_019974015.1). Taxonomy (NCBI): domain Eukaryota; kingdom Metazoa; phylum Arthropoda; class Arachnida; order Araneae; family Nephilidae; genus Nephila; species Nephila pilipes. The sequence goes on from BMAW01068358.1 coordinate 83,107, forward strand.
TTAAAATTACTGTCTGTATTGTTTGCTATAGGGTTGCGTAGAACATTCCGAGTTCTTTTCTTTTATATTCAAAACTGTGTTATTTTTTGTTAGTGTATTCTGTAATGTTTTAGTGTTTGTTTTGTGTGCGTTTTTTCCCCTAACTTTAGGTGGCATCACGTCCAAATGGTGACGGATCAGTTTCACTTGTGAGGGGGGAGGCAGGAGTAAAGAACCGAGGACAAAAAAAATCTAAAGCTCGTTAACCATTGTGCTACCTAGCAACCGCCTAATAAAATTGCATCCGATGTGTTGAAACCGTTTGGAGAAAAACGAGCTGGGAAAATAATCGAACAGCAAAAATATAAAATCGAGTTGGTAGCGGAGGTTCTGGCCGATTGAAGAGGAAGTTTTTTTTTTTACTTGACGTGTGAAATATTTATTTAAAATAAATTTTGTTATATTTGGATCATGGCCATTTTTGTATTCAGAAATAGCCACCAGCTGAACGAATGTATTTTTTACTATGACTCACATGCATAAATGTGTGTTTTCTTAGCTTTAACGCACAATAATCTTTAAAAACATTTTCAATTAGCATTGTAATTCAAAGACAAAGTTTTAATTGCCAATCATGTTAAAAAATTTACTTTGGTCGTTCATAAATTTCCATGGCAATTAATTAGAAATATACAGATTTTGCAGCTGGCTACAGATATATATGGATTATTATTCAGCTTTATAATACATATATAGATTACGTAATATAAAATGAAATAATTTTAATCTCACAAACTAGGAATGAAAATGAAATGAAACATATTTATTTTGACTATGATACTTTGAATTTATGGTTAGTTGTAAATAAACAACTCTGAAACTGGCAAGTATTTCATTTATATTGCTTCAATCTGTTAAAGAATTTTCAAGCGAATAGAATTTTTTTTAAATTTTCTTTAAGATTTTTATTTCTTTATTACATAAATATTTTTCTTTTCTTATAAGTAATATAATGTTATGAATTTGTAATAGCCGATACATATTTTTATTAAATTATAAGTCATTTAAGAAAGACTTTATTGTATAAAACTAAACTTGCCAAAAATTTGTGTTTTTTTATTATCACAATTAAGATGGCTTTATACAATAATTGTATTAAATAAGACTTCTCAAGTAGGTAGATTAAAAGAATATGTCAGGAAGTGTAATTTTTAATTATGTAGCACAGATTAGATAATTGATAATAATGTAAATTGTAAAAATTACTTAATTGAGTTAATAGCTTTTTGCAGTACTTTTTTTCTTTCGATGAATAGAAATTTAAAGAAAATAGTTAAAGAGTTAAAAGATGTTAATCCAAAAGTATATGTACATTTTAAGATATTTAAAGAAAATTATACAACTTTACCTCAGTAAAATTATTCCTCTAAAAATGTTTAAGACATTTACTGAAACCATTACAAAATTTTGAAGGAGGATTACTTAATTTATGATAATTATTTGAATGTACAATGATGTTATATAACAACGTATAATTAATATCGCTATTAAGTGAACTGTATAAATTAAGTTACTTTTAAATCTATCTGTACTAATTTACAAGATCTTTTAGAATAAATCATTTTATTAAATCAGTTTTATCTACAGGCAATGCATTATATATATATGTATGCTAACAACATATATATATATATATATATATATATCTCATACTCTCTATGCATGTTTGGAATACGCTGCCTTGAGCTAAAAAACGGAGGAACAGGAATTGCAGATAACTTAAGATAGGTAATTAACTAATAACATGGAAGGCAATGAATCACAAATTAAACTTTCATGCCAGAACTATCTGTTCAAAAGCTTGGCGGTGGGTAGTCAAACTCTGGCTATGCATCTTTGGATAATGCAAACAAT
>BMAW01068369.1:501-13266 GCA_019974015.1 Nephila pilipes
TATATATATATATATATATATATATATATATATATATATATATATATTATATATCTTTTGATATATTATAAGTAACTATTTTTGAGGTATAGAATGTTTTCAGATCTCAATTGTTCAAAAACAGAAATTGACTTTCCTCTTGTTCCAAGGAAAAATTCTTAATATTTTCTTTTGCGAAACGAGGCTCACTGTAATTTTTTTCTTATATCTTATTCTTGAAATACAAATGTGCATACATTTTACTAATAAAAATTAACTTAGTTTTCATAATAATGCAGGCAAAAAACATTATCTTCGATCTAACACACATCGAAGCTGGTTAACTGCTGCAGAAATGCTGTTACTACTTATCATAAGTTGTTAAGAGAAATTGGATTGTTCTTCAAAGTTATTTCTTTTCGATTACATTACAATACAATTTTTTTTGCGCTGTAGCAAATTATTTGCACTCTATAATGATGGCATAGAATAAAGAAGCTAAAGAATATTTTTTCAATAGTTTAAAAAAAAAATATTCGAAAATGGAAGTAATTTTGCTGCCAAAGAAGCATGAAAATTAATAATCGATGCTACTTTGGAAATGGTTCTATGTGTTTCGTATCCAAAAAGAAAAGTCAATGAAACTCAAAAGGAATATAACATAATACTTTTTCTAAAATACTTTGTCTCTTTCAGAACACACGCATTAAGTTTCTCGTCCGATTTAAAAGCTTAAAATACGTGTATTGTGTTCTGACAACAGCACAGCTAAAAAATTTATTATCATGATTGTTCAAAGAAATCTCTCAGAATAAGTAATTAATTTTCCGTTACCTTCTAAATATCTTTCAAATCTTTCCTAAGTGCTTAAAGGAAAGAAAAGTAATGAATTGTTTAGCTGTCGTAAAATAGTTAATTTCATAAATTTTTATTACAAAACGGTGTTTTCGTCCAAATAATATCATTAGTACTTTTTAAAAAGAACACACTAGATAGATAGATGTGTATGTGTGTGTGTGTGATGAAGTATGCAAACTGAATTGTTTCATTACTTTTAATAACTTTAAAATTTTAGTTAAAAAGAAAGAAAATGTGGGGGACTGTGTAAACATAAGATAAAATTAAAATTAAAGAAAATGGACAAGCTTGGCTAGTTTGCTATTTGCTTACTGTTCATCAGTCACTGCGGCACATTACGGTCGTGTGAGGTGTCGGTGAATTTCTACGTGCTTCACGTGGCTTAACTCTCTTTTCCTTCAATGCGGCGTCAGCCACATAATGAGTCATATGTATGCTAAAGATGTTTTAATCAATGAGGAAATGACTGGTAAACACGCTTTTGGGAATTATGAAACGAGGATAATTTAGAATAGTAAATTTAAAAGTAAGGAAGATTATAATAATATTTATCTACATAATAACTTTCGTGATAAGGATAACGGAATACAATGTATGTAATAATAAGAGATACAAAGCAGGCGTAAAATAATTAGTAATGAACTATTTAATATAAATTCCATAATCACTTTCTGAAAAATTTATAACACTATGTTTACCTATTTAAATGTAATATATATATATATATATATATATATATATCTGTGTGTGTGTGTGTTGGTCAAAACTTGTTATAATATTAATATACGAATTTCTCAACATAACTCTGACACTAATTAGTTTTTGGGTGTAAAAATTGCAATAATTTGGAATTACATACATTTACACTCTTAAATTCGGTAGAATTACCTATTATTAAGATAGTCCTTAACACAAAATAAGTTTATAATTTGAAAATTAATATACTATGGCCTATGATACATTTTATATACCTATGTGATCACAATACTTTAATTTTTAATAAAAACATAATTCAAGTCAACAAACAAAATGTAAGCAAAGAATATTACATTAAGCTTAATATTTCCATTAAATTTCATAAAAAATAGGGAGGGAGAAATAAAACATTAAATATATAGATATGAAGGTTATTAAGGGAATTCTTTTTATTAAGTAATAAATTTGAAAGGGATTTCAGTATTAAAAGCATTGAATACTTTCTTTTTCGTTTGAAGAAAAGAGAAAATTATAAGGAATTTTGCAACTATCATAAATAAAATAGATAGCACATGTCTTTAAGGATATTTGTTATTTATTTACTAAATATAAAATAATTACTTATAATAATGATAAAAAATGCAGAATATTGTTTTATTTGATTCGAAAACAATTCTATTGACAACATAAATTTTAACAGTATTTTTAATAAGCACAAAAATTAATTCCCTTTAATAATGTTAATTTTTAAAAAGATTTTTAATTTAATGAAAACATGGAACATTTGATGTAAAACTGTAATAACTGTAAAATTTAACAATGATAATGATTGTATTTATAATGACTAAAAGATTACATAAATGAAGAATAACTAAATGTCATTACACATAATCTAAATAATGTTTCGAATAAAAATCTTAGAGAAATTATGATTAAAAGTACTGGTTTTAGAGAGAGCGATAATCATAATTTCAAATAAAACAACATATATTAAAGAAAAAGTGAATCAAGACATTGACAGTTTTAACCAAAGTTGGCAATTAAATGCAATGTACCTACTGAGGCTTTTAAACATTATAAGTTTTATATGATTGAAAAGTTTAATATTTGAATTTTAAGAATAAATATATTACTAATATTATAAATCTCAAAGATACTTTTGGAAATTACAGGTGGAATTCATTAGTTGTTATACTGATACTGTCCCTGATATTTACGCTATTATTTGTAAAGAACTCAATGCTAATGTAAATAATAAACTTCTGAATAATAACAATTCTCTATTTAATGTTAATAATAGTAATAGAGAAATCACCAACAGAATTGAAGTTTTATACAGGAAATTAGGCTACACAATGAATATCGTAAAGTTTCTTCATATATTTTTATTGTCTAAATTTTATAAAGTAATTAACGACCTTCCATCTTGTACAACATTCCAATTCCGTAGTTTCAGACTTCTATATTTAGGAGTAATTCTTTATAATAGATTAGCTTAGAACCAACACATGGTACAATCGCATGAAAGTTTCGTCAATTTACTCATAAGCCCTACTCATTAACTGAACGGGGCTCCCACATATCTAATGAAAATAAACTGCTCCTCTGTACCCCCCTTATGTATCCAGTGATTTCTTATACGAATCCACTATGGGGATATTTAGGTACATATAGCATTTAAATATTCGAATGGGCTCAAAATTATATCCTTAGGATGATAGTAAAAGGTACGTAATTTATGAGGAACGATGAAATATGTGAAGCATTTAAAATAAGTGGTGTCGCCTCAGCCCTTCCCTATTTCGATGAAATGCGGTCCCCTATATGTTATGTTTAACAATCACTCTACCACTTAAGCTCATACCGAGCGGCAGCACACTAAGTGCTTTCTTTCTGCTTTATTACTAAAATAAAGTGAACTGTAAACTATTTCTACAGTCTATTTTCCCCTCTTAATTGAACTATCGACGATATATTTAAAATACTGGCATACCACCTTTTGGATTAACTTTCAATCCCCTCTAACTAGCACTTTCAGAAAGTTAATCCCAAATAACTTTTTCAACCCTCTACATAACAAACAAAATGTTAATATTCAAAACATTGAAACACATCAATCATTTAATAAAACTAAGAGACCTAGGCAAGTCTCCTTAGATTCTTGTGAACTAGGCTAAATAGTTTCAATGATTTAATTCCTTCGAATTATTTTCTTATAAAACTCTCTTAAAATATTTCTTTTCCTAACTGTACTTATCCTCTTACTACTTTTCTGACTCATAAACTCACCTTCAAGACCGCCAATGGAGAGATACATGTGTTAATTAAACAATAAAAATTCTCTCCTCATTCAATCTTAAGTTTTCGAAAATTCCACTGAAGCAAGATCTGAAGTTAAGAACCTACTCTCCTCCTCTGCAGAGTTCTTCAATCACTTCTCAACTCCTTCCATTGCGAAGTAAGAATTCCTTCTTCAAGGATGACGTTCATGCCTCCACTCTACCACTAGTTTCTCTCTCCCCCTCTCTTTATATATATATATATATATATATATATATATATATATATATATATATATATGTATCAAAATAGCAAGAATAACTACATGCGCTATCTTAATTTCTCAGATTGGGGCTTAAGGGCTTGTGGCAAATATTTCGAGGTATAACTTTTATATTTAAAATCTTTTATTATCAAGTTCATATCACACTTATAGAATTGCATCAGAAATCATCTTACCGACCTCTGCTCTCACCAAGGACAAACGTCTCGTCTGCGAAACTGTCTGGGTGCGCAGCATATCAATTTCCGCATCAACAAAAGCAGTGACGTCACTCAAGTATAGAGAAAACATTCCGAGACTAAAGTAAAAAAAAAAAAAGTAATGGAAACATTAAGTATACGAGCCATTACGTCACAACTCCTTCCTGCTAAGATCTTTTTACATTAGTAAAAAACATTTTTAGAAAGGTGTAACAATTAAAGGAGTAACTTTATTAGCATACTAATGAGATAAAGTAAAGCAAACATATAAAAATACAACGTGTTCATATACGAAAAAAAAATTTATTCCCCTTGAAATTATTACTTTAAATATATCATTACAACATATAAATTTCACTTTAAAATAATCTACTTAAGCAATCAGTTCTCTGGTGCTGCTTCCCTTTTTTGTGAATTACTTCATAGTTCCAAGGTTGCATAGCTAATGACCATCTCATCAGTTTAGGATTAACACCAGAGGTTTTTTAAGGCCATACTAAGGGATTATTGCCAGTTTGGATGTAAAATTTATACTGTCCATCCAAATATCATTTCTTGACAGCATAGATGATGGGGCACTTTTTTTTTTTCAGTAGTACTGTATTTTTGTTCAGTGGATGTAAATTTCTTGCTCAAAACACAGGATGTTCTTCACCCCTTTTCATCTTTTTGGGACAAGTGTCTTCCTATACTCGCATGAGATGCATCGCATTGTAAGAGGAAAGGAACATCAAATTTCGGAGCATATAGCACATGGTTATTAATAAGATGCTTTTAAGCACTTCAAACTCTAGATGACACTGATCGTACTCCAGAATTTTGGACCTTTTATGTCGTCTTTTTAATAATTTAGTAAATGGTGCAGCTAAAATTGAAAACTGTTGTTTATATTCTGATTGATAATATTCTGTGAATCCCAAAAATGCTCGAATGTCAGTCTTTGAGATGGGAACTGGAAACTCCTTGATAGCTTGGATCTTAATCTCGTAACGAGATATCTTCCCTTATGCACGTAATGTCCAAGATATTTAACTTGGGGTGGAACAAATCAACATTTGTTTATTTTAAGTTGTAATTTAGCCGTGTCAATCCTTTCCAACTCTCAGTCCAGGTGTTTCAGAAGTTCAGTCCAGTCAAGAGAGCAGATTGCTACAACGTCAAGGTAAGGCACAGCAAATTCTTCATACCCTTTTATAGTTCAGCCATCATTTTACTGAAGTAAAAGGGAGTGTTTTTCATTTAGAATGGCATTCTAAGCGATCAAAAGGATCCAAAACTGGTAATGAATGTTGCATATCTTTGTGCTTCATTGGTTAGGGGCATCTACCAATATCCCTTTGACATATCTAGCACACTATTGCACTTTGCTGCAGCAAATGCTTCAATCCGTTCCTCGATGTTAGGTAAAAGAGATATTGTGACTTTGTAGTTTCGTTCAGCTGCCTAAAGTCAATGCATGGGCTGGTTTTCTTACAAACTGCTTCGACCAAGTTCATTGGTGATGCAAAATCACTTCCTCCAACTTCAATTAATTTCATTTGTAGCATTTTGTCGATTACTGCCTTTAAAATATCTGTCTGTCTAGTAGACATTCTGTATGGCTTCGCACAAGTGATGTTTATGTCTGTAAGTTCAATATCCAATTCGACCATGTTGGTACGTCCTGGAACGTTTGAGAAACAACGAGAATATTAGCACAATAGGTTACTTAACCCATTTACTTGTTTTTCATTTAATCTGGATTCAACTTCAGTAATATTAGGAATCACTTCGAGATTAATAATATTTGGATCGTTTTCAACTACAGAAAATTTTTCATCTAACTCTGAAATTTCTTCATTACGGGCAATAACTAGATTTACGAAATCAGGTCTTTGATAGTATGGTTTAAGAAAATTTACGTGATAAATTTGGGATGGATTTCTCTTATCAGGCAGATTTTCAATATAATTCGTTTCAGAAATTTTGTTCTCCACTGTACCAGGTCCATACAATTTGACGGATAACTCATTTTTCGGTGAGGTAGAAAGAACAAGTACCTTGTCACCAGATTTAAACTCTCTTTTAATGCTGTTCTTATCATACCTTTTCTTTCTTTTTTGATTATTCTCTTCCATATTTTTGACGGTAAGTTCCTCACATTTCTTTAACCTTTTCATCAGGGTAAGCATATATTCTACTATAGAATTTTTGATCTACTTCGGGTTGTAACCAATTATTCTCATACAGTAGAGTTATTTGAGTTCTTAGATTCTTTCCATGAACAATCTCTGATGAGCTGAATGCAGTAGATTCGTGTGTCACTGCTCTCAATGCAAATAAAGCTGCATGAACATGTTTCACCCCTTCTGGTTCTTCTTCAAAGCACAGTACTCGAATTACTTGATTTATGGTGTGGTAAAACCTTTTCACCGGATTAGTTTGTGGGTGGTAGACCAAACTATTAAGAACTTTAACTCCAAATCGTTCAAAAACTTAGATGTTAATTCGCTTATAAATGAGATTTCTTGATAATGTTGAATCTTCTTCGGCAAACCAGTTCTACTGAATATCTGCAGAAGAGCATCAATAACCAACACAGAGGATATGTCTGACAAGCTACAGCATCGGAGTATTTTGATGACATACACATTGTGGTTAGTAGGTATTTCTTCAAAGAAGTTGTTACTAGATCCAATGATATCAACGATGATTGATATCATTAATGATATCCAATGATATCAATCGAATGATGATCAAAGCTAATGATCCAATAATATCAATGTAAAGTTTAGAAAACACTTCCGTAGTAACATTAACCAAAGTCACAAGGTTAAAACTAAGATACTGACTAAAAACTAATTCTTCAAACTATATGATATATATCCAAAATTTCTTAAAAAAGCCTATAATATAACAATAATCTAAAAAATAGATGTCGAGGTATTCCGATTCGTTAGCAAGATAGAGGCGGTGCTTTTAGATCTAATAGGGTCAAACATTATGATCTAACAAGGTATTTGAAGTGGAAGCACTGAACCTCTTAAAAGCTATCTAATTGTGTTTCAAATTTTCAACAACATCAGAAGTCAATACATCTGTACCGACTTATTGTGGTTTTGGTTTCACTCAAAACCCGGATAACAAACACCAACTGATCCAGAATATCAAGTCAGTAATTCAGCAGTTAAGGACAGAAAATGAAGTCTACTTACATTGGTTGAAAGTCCATGTAGATACAGATGACAATGAACAGAAGGATGAAGCCACTAAGAAAGCGGTTCAAAAACCAGAAGTTACAATCTCATTTTTTTCTCATTTCCAATCTCTCACGCGAAATAATAATAAGATTAGAGTTGAAAGAAGTAGCTCTTAGGAAGTGGCAAGCAAGATGGCACAATGTTATTAAACACAGATGGACTCACCAAATCCTGCTTAGACCGGAGTTACGTCTCCGCATTTGATTGTACAGTTAGTCACTGGGCATGGCTGATTCCTTAAATATCAAAAACCCTTAGAAATCTCTGAAAATGGTGATTATGAATGTGATGTTCATGGAGATTCCGGCCATTTTATAGTAAGTTTCCAAGGACGAATCTGAAAAATGGTTTAGAATCTCTATTGGAGCCTAAAAACTGAAGTATCTTTTCGGATAATGTGTCAGAAATAGAAGTAATGACCCCAACCTTCACAAAGACTTAAGGTAAGTGTTCCAGATTACAACACTTTGGATCACACTCTCATGAGACAATTTATGGCGAAAATGAATATCGAAAGCAACGTGACAATTTATGCCAATCCCCGACTTGTTACACATTACGAGGCACCATCCTCGAATGCTTAAACATAGGGGTGCTCTCTTCCAGCGCTAACACTAGAAGATATTTGGCGCACGACTGATTTTCCAACTCCCCAGCAGATTCGTAATGAGCCGTTGTCAAGCTGGAAAATGGGGGTTATGCATGCTCAGTCCTAACCATGCTGTGATGTTTCCACAGGCACCTAATCAAGTACTATCAAAAGGACACTTACATCAGGTGCGTTGTATGAGGGAGAGTATGTATAGAAGCATGTATATGAAGTCTAACAGGTAAAAGAAAAAGTATGAACGTTTAATCAGGGATAATTCCAACTCAATGACCAACATGTGCATCCGAGTACCTGAAGAAAACAATTTGGCTATGGAGTGAGCACTATCCTAATTTAACCCGTAGTAGTGCACAATGTGCAGAGCTGAACGAAATATAAAGGGGGACGGCATGTTGATATTCTGAAGAGAAGGTGTTCTTCGGAAAGATCTGATTTTAGTTCGATACACTCCTCTTTGTTTGAAAACTATATGGTGGGTAGGTGCTGCGTAATAAGAACTTTCATTATATCGCAAAGTATTGCGCCTTTTTTGGAATACCTACCGGAGAGGGAGTGGTTCGTGAAAATATCTCTCATCTTTACGCATTGCGCATACATAAACTTTTTCTTTTCCTGTTGTACAAAAATGTAAGTTTGTCAACTTTCTAAAGAAATATTAGTTTCTTTGTGTCTTTTATTGAATAGAGTAGGAAACATTACAGAGGAAATTAGTTAAAATATCAAAATTAAAAATGCGTTACGTTATGGTAAATATAATCAACTTGAATCAATTTCCTTTTTAATAATCTTAATAGGCAATTAAACATGAATTAATACAGTTTTAGGTTCCAACAAAATTTAAAAATAATTTAAGAAAATTATACTCCTTTTTTTTCAATTTCAGAAGCTTGTCGTAGAAATCCTCGTATGTATATGTCATTTAAGTAAAAAAATGAAAAAATAAAGTTAAAACAGCGGCAATTGAAGAAATAAACATTTGTATCTGTAATGAATTGACTCCTGTTTACCTCCTTTAAGTTCATATTTAAAACCAATTAGAAGAATATGATAAAGGTTTTCGCTTTATGATAAAAATTAAATTAACTTAATATCCGAACAAGAAATCGGCTTTAATTTTGCAACTGGGTATTTGGCAAGAAACTTAAAATTTAAAGTAAACATTTGAATTGACTTCTAAGTTAAAAAAATTTACACTTAATGAGAATCAATATACCTTATAGAATTCTTTAATAAAACTTATATTTCAATGTTTCTCTTTTCTAAAATGAAATTTAGTAAAATAATCCGATATATGTTTAAATGTGACTAGATATTTAATGAAAAATTATCGTGGCTCGTAGTTCATTCTTACACTTAATTTTTATCTCTTTTTTTATTTTAAACATATCAAAAATTTGATAACTGCTATGGTTATTTAATCAAAGAAAAGAAAATGATTTTGCATATTTCCTAATATTGTTTGCATCAAAAGATAAGTTAATTCTTTCTTTTGTCGTTCTTTTATTCGGTCATATGTTCATTGAGGCGTGACAGATAATTTTATTTGAAGATAGTATTAAAATATTAACGCGGAAAAAACACTGAATTGCTAAGAAATGAAATATAAAATAAAATCTATTTTTCCTGTTGTTTCGAGTTGCATTCATAAATAAATAATTTTTAAAACTGTTACATGAAAAAAAATATTCATTTTATTTAATATATATTATATATATATATATATAATATATCTTATATTATATATATATATATATAAGATTTTCTTTAATTTTATTAATTTACTGCGACATTGGTGACGAGGAATGCAATGCGATTTCCATTTGCGAGAATTCCCTGAATTAGACGAGGAATGCAATGCGATTTCCATTTGCGAGAATTCCCTGAATTATATAACTTGAGTATGAAATTTGTTCTGCTTTGTCAGTATTTTGAGTTTGGTGTTCAAAGTGAAAAAAAAAAAAAAAAAAAACATTTGCGACACTTGTTTTGATCTGACTGAAACATTGCAGACATTTCAAAATAAGTTTCTGGACGAAATATTTAATCAAATGGTTTCACCTCAACACAAAGAACAATGAGAACGGCGAGCCAATGATTAACTATTTATTTTGTATCTTATCTACTTCTTGATCACATGCCAATGAATGGTGGAACATATACATTTATTAATTTCACGTTAGTCAATAAATGGTAAGTTAGTTTTAAAACTTTTTTTTTATGAATTATAACAAAAATATCTTTCGGTATAACTTACATAATGTCACATAATTCACCTGTCACAAAAGAGGAAAGGCGTATTATTTTTACTGATATTTTAAGATAAGAACCGATATTTTATTTTCCATAAATGCAATGTATTTTTTACACGAATTTTTTGATATGCATTCATCGGGAACGTATATATCCTGTAAAGTAGAATTAAGTGTATATAAATAATTACGTGTAAAAGTAAATTAACAATGTATTATCCGAAATATTTTCACTAACCATCTTTGATAAAAATGTTGTAATTGCAATTAAAAAACATGCTGTGAATTTATGAATTTAATACCTTAATTTTTATGTCATTAGTTATTTTCATTGCTCTGACACACATGTTGATATATTTTTAAGAATCACAAATTATTAGACTCATTATATTACAAAAAATGTTTTTTTCTAAACAATCATGAATGAAGTGGAGGTAAATATCATAATTCCTGGAAACTGCAAAATTCTGATTAAACTAAAAAAAATTGAATTAATAAAAAACAGGGAACGGAATGAAAATTTATTCGAGGTAATTTAATGCAATAGTTAAAATTGTTTAAATTATTAAGAAAATTATTTTTAGTTTTCAAATATTTTAGACATTCATTAATTCATATAAAAACAATATTAATACATATATTATAAAAATAGCTATAGTAAAATTATTATAATACATGTATTATAAAAATTTGTTATAAAAAGACATCTCAATTCCATAAATACGTTCATATTCAAAATCTTAAGTTGTAGGAAAAAAAGTTATAGTAATAATGAATAGAACACATGTGAAATTTTAAATTTATAGAGTCTGATTTATAATTTCCCTTTCATTCTAAGTTTCTTAAATTTAAATCTTTCGGTGTTGCGGTGCACAAATAGAAGCTCTTTGGTTTCTTAAAGTTTGTTTACATGAATAAAGTTTCAAAATAATAAATAGGAATAAATCAGATAACACTATTATAACAATAAATAATAAAGTATTTTTAATACATAGAAAAGGTTGGGGGAAATATCAAACTTATTGAGTTTTAATTTATTACTAAACACAAAGAAACTAATTAGAAATAATAAAATTAATTACATTCAAATGCTTTTACTGTGACACACGATCAGAAAAAATACAATAAAAATAATTGAAATAAGTTTTGAGGAGGAAAATAAATAAACATCGCTTATATACTTCTTGCAATAAATTTAATGCTTTTCTAATTTTGCAGTAAAAGTATCGGATAACAAATAACTTGATAATTGCAATTATGTAAACGTTTCTTTCAAAAAAAGTTTAGAAAAGACATCAATTGTAATATTCACAATTAAGTAAAATGTAAATGATAAAATTTAAAACAATTTTTTTATTGAATGAGTTTTTATTATTGTATGAGCATTTATTAAAATGACTTTTAATGAAAAATGTTTGAAGTCACTTACGAGTGAATATATATCTTTAGTTCACTCAAACTTTTTGCAATAACCTTAACGATTTAAAATTTTAATAATATTTCATTTAAAATGTGGACAAATTTGGAATATTAGAAAAAAGTTATATTGTACTAGGGGCTTTCGTTTCGTAGAATTTTGCTGATCTCGTGATTTTGCACTATAAAACGATTTTCAGTTCGATATATTTAAAAGTATAAGCGTAAATCTCTTCTATATGCATTACTCTCCGAAATAACTCCAGAAAAGAGCAGGAATGTAATATATTAATTACTTTTAAAATATTTCTACAATAGTTCTCTGTCTATAACGGAAAGAACAAAGTGAGAAAAGTGAATTCATGAAAACCACGTGATGTTCGTCACAACTTTATGTGATTTAAATCTGTTCTACATGTTTTTCTTCCAGAAAATCCCCTTTCATTCTACAAAATCGAAATTTAAACGTTACAGCAGTTTCCAGTTTCCTTTTATAAGTTTGCTTGTTCAAAATCAGAGGAAGAGATTACAAAATAATAAACTAAATATGATATTTTATATTAGAGCCATAAACTAAGTAACGAAAATAATTGAGTTGAGATCGATAACGAATATTTTGCAATTAGTCACTGATGTTAATATTAAAAAAATAAATGGGGATATAGTTTCAGATTTTGTTGCAGTGTTTCGACCTATATTTTAATTCCCCTTTAAGCCCGAGCCTTCGTTACAGGAATATTTTCTCTAAAATGTTGAGAAAGCCATTCTTTCATCCTATTTACTTCAAATAGGGTGAGTGTATAAGTGTATCTGTTTGTGTTGTTGCGTTATCTGAATAAATAACTAAGAAACAACTTATTGATCAATTTGCGAAAGTTCTAACAGTCACTATTAGCATTTCTAAAAGCATACCTTATATTGTAAAATCAAATTCATACTGTTCGAAATTGTAAAA
>BMAW01068375.1:1688-18899 GCA_019974015.1 Nephila pilipes
TATATATATATATATATATATATAGTAAGATTGGTATGATTCCTAGATGGTCAGAGATATCTGCTCATCAGACCCCAAACATGGTCTATAATAGATAAACTTCATGATCTAAGGAGCATGAAAATAAAATAAATAACAGTGTTTTTCCGCACGCGGTAGGGCATCATATACTACTACCTGTGGAAATGACAAAATTATGAAAGAATCAGGGGAGTGCGTTAAGACTTACAGCAATTGCAAAGAAGGGTTATTTATTTGAATGATTGCAATTTAAGAGTTACCTTGCAGGGCATGGGCTGAGTAGTGCGATCTGAACTTCTAATTTTTTCGTTTAAATAGAGAGCTGTAGCAACACAGGTAGCAAAACATCTATAATTATCAGCCAAGGGTAAAATATTTAAGTGATGGCATGATATCTCATCGAAGACACAGAACGCTACATGAGTAAGTAATGGAATTTCAAAAAAGACCGATAATTGTCATTCGGTAAGGGGATATTTCTGGTGGTGTAATGGCAAATGATATGGAGGAAATGATGTGGGAGTGAAAGTAATGGGTTCAAGACAACCTGAAGTGTAGAGAATATGGCAATGGACAACAAAAGGTTACATCAGCAAAGGTAATAGACACTCCATCCTTGCGGCAATAATGAGATGTATAGCCTCCCCTTGATGACATCACTCGAGTATTGATACAGATATATCATTGAGTGTTTCAACAATTCGTTTGTATCTTTTGAACCTTGCACAACGAGCAAAAATTATTTTGCACATTATCTCCTTCACAAAAGAACACCGGAATCTGCAGTGCAACAGGCTTGTTGACACATACACTGACATGCCAATATACAACTGATCGACTTTTTCGATGAATATCGCATGAATTTGGGGTATAGTGGTAGCCATATCCACAGAATATGCTATACAAATAAATACCGTCATTTAGAATAAATATGATGCTTTATCCAACATCATACTGAACGAACACCAAGCATGATGGTTGAGGGTGCCAGAGGGTATCGTTGACGATCTTAGCTACTGAGTGTGGTGGGTATTTTCAATTATAACTGGTACTTTAAAGCAATACAGAACTTCGAAGCAGTATTCTTCTTTCAACACATTCCTGTAACTATATTTCAACAGTGCTGTCCCATAAATTTTTGGGACTGTTTCAAGCCTTCCTTTCTGTTCAACTGATGCAACTATTTTCTTAGGCTGCCCAATTACTATATATGTTACCTATTGAACATACCTGGGAATTCATCGCTCGTGACGTTAGTTAAAGAATATGAAATTTTATATAGAATGAAAGCAATCTAGAATGCTCTTCCTTGAATATACATTAAAAATTTGTTTCATTCAATGCCCATGGGTATTGAAGTCCTTATTGAAGCACGCAGTGATGCCACCAAATGTAATTACCAAATAGTAATTTTCGCCAAGTAAAATTTTTTTGCTTCATATCTTTAATTATTTATTGGTATCAATGCAGGTCACTTATGTAAAATATTTCATTTAATTCTGACGAGTCCATCAATGTATTTCACTTTTACAAACGCGAGTATATTTTTGAAATGTAAGTCCGTTACTCCGTGAAAGGGCGGGTTACATAATGGGAAATAGAATATCGGATATTCCGCGTTGTAAATGTATCGCAGATGACTATTAAAGATATTCAGTCACCAAATACGAAGACATCAGGTCTTAACTTCAAGTTGTTGCTCTGTGTGATGGGTAGTAATCTGGGTAATCTTACACTTCAGTCATGGATATCTTCAAGCTCATTTTCACTGATTAATGGAACTCAACTCGATTTGAGATTCATAATTGAAAGAAATTCTACTTCAATCAGCAGGAATTCAGTTTGAATGAGCTTAGATGAACATTCCTGCTGCTCTGATGAATATTTGGTATCCCCTTGTCAAAATTTTTACTTTCTAGTGAGCTGCTTTATCAAATGACATTATATATTTACATACTACCATTAAAAAGAGTTTATATTTTACATTATATGTTGCCATTCAGTAAGCTTGAATTTAGTTATTTTAAATACTGTAGTATCCTACTTTGGATTAGCTTTAGTCTTGATATTGTTTTAGGCTGCATTATAATAATGGAATTATTATTGTAATAAAGATTGTTTCATACAACCAGCCACACACAGTATTTTTCTTAATACATTTAAAAATATAAATGTAACTTTTCTTAGTTTGCTAAACCTTTTTGGAATACTTAATAATTTTGATTATTTCAAAATTAAATTTACTGTTGTATTATTTAAGATTTGAGGCGATGATGTGACAGACAAACTGATTTAAGACGTAGGTTTTATGATAATATTTTAGTGAACTTTAGAATAATTTTATTAATAATTTTTAACTATTTTTTACAGATATTCTTTAAAGTTGGTAATACGTGCCTTAAAAATATCAATTGGTTAATTTATAATTCGAATATCATTCGATAACAGTATTTTGAGTTGTAAGAATCTTAGTTCCTTTGTTTTTGATATTAACCAATTTCCTATAAAGTAATTTGTTTAGAAGAATATTTTGGATCTATAAAACGTGTTTAAACATACTTGTCAGTCTAAAGACTTATAAAGAATTTAAAAATTAACATCTTAACATCTTTTTCGAATATCTATTATTTCATTTCTAGACTTATTTGATGCATTATAAAGGTAATTTTTGCTTAGTGTTCCTTATGAATAGTGTTTTACTTGTCCCTTACTTATTCGTAAATACAAATTATTAGACGGCTTCTAAAACATATTTCTACGCTACAAAATACACAACACATTAGCAATAAATTTTATTGTGTGCGTACCGTATACTCTTAACGTTAGTTATGATTTGAGTCTGAAATGTTCCATATGAGTTTTATAGATTTAGTTACAAAGTAATTGAAATTACGCTTGTAATAATATAGGGAAATATAGATATTTACTTCCAGAATAATACATTATATTAACATTACAGTGATGAACAGTAATTAGAGAAAATGAGAGATCGGAGGAAAGGAACGATTTAATTATGCTTAAGATGCATAAGGATATAAGAATGAATCTACTAGTACAGATGATGATGTATTAATTTGCTTATGACAACAAAGTTTCTATAAACGAGTTAACGAAGGGCTTTGAAGGATCCTTTAGTAGAGATATTGAACAAAGTTACTTATAATACTTATAATTGGTTCATTAAAGAGCTTCAGTTATTATATACGTGATATTAATGAAAATAAGTTTTTTTTTTATGCGTAACAAGTATTTTCAGGTGAATAAATGTTCCTGTGTTTATTTTGCAGCAAACGTATATATAAAAACTAGTTTATTGCTTATTGAGATTTCTGAAAAGTTTTTGTGAAAAATTTTGAGTTAAAATTAGATTGATTGAAGCAACTAAAACCAATATCATACATACATATAATTATTTTTGCCTTAGAATGCAAATATTTTCCTTTTTATATTAACAGTGACAGTAAAAGCATTTATTGATTATATTTTATTTTTTGGAATATTTATTTGTCTTGCACTGAAGGCGCTTGGTGATTGAATAATTGAAGAGTCTTAAATACTAAAAAAAAAAAAAAGCAAAAAAAATCTTAATTGAAGTATTTTTAAAGCTTAATAAAATAAAGAATTTGATAATATTTTGAGGGATTTAAAACTAGGAGCACTCTAAAACTGGCTCTACTTCTGCTAAATTTGTGGGTAATTTGATTAAAATTAACATCGCTGAGGAGATTAAAGCCCCTTAATTTCGAACCATGGTCAAATGATGAAGATGGCACCTGAACGGTTTCCTTTCTCCCATACATTTCATTCTCCGAAGAAAGAGGAAAAACGAGGAAATTCGAGGGAATAGGAAAACTACTTTCGAACACTGAACTAAAAGAAACTGAACAATTCAGTACAGGAATTAATAATTATTCTAGTCAACATTTTTGCTTGCAACTAGAAAAAATGACATACAATGCTTGTTGGAACAATGGTTGGTTATATTAACATCGCACTATTAGAAGCATCACGAGGGCTAATGGCGTCGAACCTCGTAATTTTGAACCGTAGTGACAAGGACTTAAGCGTTTTGAACCAAGGACGACACTTGGGCTGGACTCCCCTCTCGCTTGGGACTGTACTTGCTACCCGAACGCCTTAATAGAGAGACATCCCTTGTTTTTCTGAAACTGTTCCTCTCTGAACTGTTGCAAAGCTTGCCGGTCGTATTTCAGAGAGGCATGAGGTTCATGCATGATGATGCTCATGCATATTTTACACTCAAGGTGCGCAATCATCTGAATGTAATGTACCCAAGGAGGTGGATTGGACACGAGGGAGTTCTATACCCCCCGTTGCATGGCACGCACGCACACACTATAATGTTACATTATAACATTGTCAATGCACGGTAGCTTGTAATAATTATTTTTATTTTTCAAAGTATATTCTTCATATAGCAAGTATTTTACCCCCAATAGCCGTCTCATAATCATATTATGATTTTTCTCTAACTTAAAATGATCCATGCATTCTCTTAGAATATACTATTTTATTGCAGAAATCATTTAGTTTTCCACGTAATATATATAAATTATCTATTATACAAATATCTAATCATCAACCGAAGCATTCAATTGTGATTTAAAATTAATAGTATGCTTGATGAAAATAAAATAAATACTTTATTTCGATTAAAATGACACTTGGGATTTATATTTAGTTGGAATAATTCATCATTTAAAATCGACTTGGAGCAAATTCCTATGACTGATACTTTGAATTCTTTTATTTTTAGATGAGTAAATGCCGATAAACTGATTTAATAAAAACTAGAATATTTCCATTTTTCTTTCTAACAATCCGAGACTGTTTATTCTCATCTCAATTTTAAGAACATTTTTCATGAGTGATATGCGAAAATAGAGCTCATAATTTAGTTGTTTTTATTTGGTCTAATGAAATTATGCTTTGGTTTCATATTCATAAATTGAGTGTTATGTCAATATTTGATCAACACACAGATTTGAATTTCATTTTCAAAGGAAAAATATTGAATCTTTCAAGAGGGATATGTATTAATAGTATTACTAAAAATATTTATTAGACTTTTGAAGAAAAATTTAATGTAAATAATTGAGATATACAGTGAAAACCTAAATTACACTATTTGTGAAACGCATAATTGTAATACTGAGAAAAACTAATTAAGATTCGAGAAAGTATAAAGAAATAGAACTCACTCAGGAAATGATCAGAAATTTCCTGATTCTGTAATGAAAAATAAATTGAAGCGAAAGAGAAATTTTTCATTTAGAATACCCTATTTCGTTTCTTGGAATTTTCATCAGCATACAGGCTTCTGAGAACGAATCGAATGAATTCGTTAAATTTTTCATTCCAAATGCAAAAAGGGTTAGAAATATCACAGTTAATTTCAGTTTCGACATGAAATAGCGATTCCATTTGTTCTTCGCAGAATAATGATTTCGAATGCCAGAAAGAGAACATAGATTGATATGCGATAGTCAAAGTTGATAACAGGATATTTTTTTAATCCATAGAATTCTTTTATAATAAAATAAAAGCATCACTTTTGTAAGTAGTGAATGCGTTTTTGAAAAAAATAAATTGACAATCTCATAATACAAATATCTAAATAAATGATTTTAAACAAAAAAAAAAAAAAAAAAACATATATTTTGTATATTTTAAAATAATAATTATGTTCTTGAAGTATTAATATGGAGTATGCATAATCTCTTCTACATGGTAATCATTTCCTCCCGCACACTCAGAGAGAGAGGAAGAAAATATTCAAAATTAATGATAACTAATAATACTAAATAATTTATATTTCTTTTTATTAACATATGTATGTAATAATTAACTGAAGAATAACTAATAATGAGCCAGTGTATATACGATCCTTGCTGTTTAGGTGTATACTACGACGTAGCGAAATAATCGATTTTTGGAAATTTCAATTTTTAAGTTGATAGTTAGATGTATTTGAGGATAAAAATATACAGAAATCTTTTCGCCAAATGCGTTGTTCTTTGGTGTCCGTGTACAAGAACTAAAGTTTTGAATTTTTTGAAAAATAGCATATTTTGTAGATTTTTTTAAAAAAGTATTTCACCTCACTTTTATAAACATTCAAATCAATAAATAGTAAAGAGTCAAATAATAGCAGAAGAAATATTCTATCATTTAGGTTAATATTTAGATATGAAACCTAAATCCTAAGATTTTAATATTTTTTCAAAAATAATTGAAAATTATCTAATTTTTACAATTTTTTTTAAAAACTTTCAAGCTATTAAATCAATGGTATTAATGAAACCCATAAGACAAACACAACGGTATTCTTCTAGATTTAAGCCTCCCTACAAAATATATTCATTTTTAAATAATTTGATTTTGACACAATGTTAATTTTTCTAAAATTAAAGCATTTGCCTACATTTACGCCCCAACATGCGTTCAATATTCTTTGCCATACTATAGAAACAATAGAAAGGAAAATTGAATTAGAATTACTATTCTAAAAATCAAAATATGGATAAAGAGCTCGTTTTGAACGACGCTCACTCTTTATTATAAAACTTCGGTGAGATTTTTAGCCTGCAATCACCTTGATCTGATGCAATAGTTTCGCTGTTTTTTCCTCATAAATATGTTTGAAGGCTTCTATTACTTCTTTCACAATACGAAGTGCTTAAATGTGAGACGAAATCTCGAACTCTTTTCTTGTGCTTGTGTGCTTGTTTCAACAATTTAATTCAATTTCTCTATGTTTAAATTTGAAATAAGAGTGTGTGGGGGCTTTATAGAGCGGTTGACTAGATGAGAAAATGAAACATATATAATCCGATGTCTTAAAACTGACTTTTGATATATGATCTTACAGCAATGTCAGTCCTAGCTTTTCTTGCCTTCTGGATTCTTTTGAGAACAAGCAAATGAACGTGTTTCCTTTGATAGAGTGTGAGTGATTGTTTATTAACCTCGCACTGAGAAGCAACGCGTAGGTTATTGGTTACAAACCTCATAATTTTGAGTCTAGGCTAAGTGACGAAGAAGACACTAGTTCGCTTCCTCTTCTCCAAACTTCACAAAAAAATCAACTGGAGGATTTGGAACTTCTAGATTTCACGCGCATTCGCACTTGAACCTGCAAGTTGATGGAAAAGCGCCCGCAACCATGACCATTCGGCTACTCCTGCTGCTATTGAGTCGGTAGAACCAGAGAATATAGAATTAATTAGACCCTAGAATGATAATTTTTTTAGATGCAAGACGATAGGAAAAAGAAATGTAAAAAGAAATGTAATGTGTAGTTCCCTCGGGGAGAATGGAAAGGGTGAGTTCACTTGGCAAAAGGGACGTAAGTTAGGTATCAGATGGCAACATAAACAATTAAACACTAAGCAAACATTTTGATTTAACGGACAGAACTGTAATTTTCGTTCATTTTTTTTTCTTTTTATTGTCAATATATTATTGTGTATTGAACGCACATTCACGCGCGAATGTGAACAAGAGTTTTGAATTCAAAATAGCTGATATGGTATCAGATTTCCATTATTCAAAATTGAATATATTTTGTAGGAAGTTCAAATGTTGTAGAATAATGTTGTATTTGTTTTAGGGTTTTATTTAGAAGCGAATTTATAAATTGAAAAGTTTCTAAAAATTCCAAAAAATAAGCCTTTTTCAAAATTTCCAAAAAACACTAAAAACTTAGGATTCATGTTGGATACCTAAATATTAAAGATGACCTTTTTTTGCTGTTATTTAACTATTAACTATTTATTGATTTAGAAAACGTTGTAAAAATATGTTGTAAAAATTCATAAAAATATATTGCTTTTCTAGGAATTTTAAAAGTTTAGACCTTGTGGAAGGGTCCCATATAATAACGTATTAAGCTAAAAAAAATTCTGCTTTCATTTTACTTTCAAATGCAACTAATTATAAACTTAAAAATTTACCTTAATATCATTCATATTAACAATGAAAAACACTGGAAACACTCTCCCCCTTCTCCTTTTTCTCACATATTAGATTGTAAAACATGAATTTGGAAATTTCTTTTTCTAATGGAATTGATTTGGGTCAACTCGGTAATTAAAAATGTGAGTTTCGTGGTCAGTGATATAATACAATTTTAATTAAGAAATAGAGGCCTGATTCTATGAAACATCCACCATATAAAATAATTCGAAATGCACGGCTGGACAATTGCGAAGGATGGATCACAAAATCAACCGTTGTAAAAAATAGAACGGGGGTGGAGACCTAGCATGATAAAACAGGGTTGTTTCACTGTTCGGATTTTAGAATAAATATCATTTAGTACTCTTGAAAATATAAAAGGTTATGAAAAACTCAAAAGAAAAGGAGCAGTAATTTGACATTGCATACATAACAATGGAAAAAAATGCATTTAAACGTCTGTAGGGATCTTTGAGACACATAATATTGAATATATTCACCGTGGAGTACGATACACCATTTCTCTAGTCGTGTTCTGCTTTACACAACTATATTCACCAAATGTAGAGGAAATTTATTCTACTTCTCTGTCAAAGCAGGAATGAAAATGTTATGGCTTATTGGACGTTATTTTCAGCAAATAAGTCGTCTATCCAAAATGTCTGAAACATTTTCAGTGGGATTTAGGTCAGGAGAAAGCACGGATCATACAAGGTGTTGAGTACCTTTGATCTCTTGACATTCCTGAACAGCAACTGATCGATACCATAATGCGTTGTCGTCCATGAATATAAATTCACCACGGACAGCACCAAGGAAACAAGCGAACGTGAGACAATAGAACTTCTTTCATATACCTTTCGCTGTTTATATTCCAATGTAGTAGAACATGTAGGGGCATGCAGCCATTGATCATGATACGGGCTTATACCTTGACACCGTATATCGGTGCCTATCTTGGATATTTTCAAAACGATATGTTGCGCCACTTTCATGCCAGATTAGTTGGCGCTTGCCCTCTGATTGCAGATTGAGCTTATTTTCATATGATAAAAGTATGCATGTCCAGTTCTGGTTGGTCCCATTACGATGCTTATGATACCATTGCAACCAGCACTACGTTACAGTGTGGACCAACAATAGATTAAAGGACATATAGACTTCTTCTTCCATATATTTTGCTACATTGTTTCGGGAGCTCATCCAATCTATGGCAGAAACACTTATTTGTCACTTGCTAAGTGCGATGGCTTTTCCCCGATATGGGTATTAACTTGTCTCTTACTGTCGTCGTACTTCTATCACTACCTCCCCCGTGGCATTTGCTAAACATTCGAATTGTTTTAAATGCATTCCATGTTCTCGAAACGTATTGTGGGAGATGTTTAACTTTCTGGAAACATCTGTCGTTGTTCTTTAATCTTTTCAACAATATTACCACTCATAAAATCGTCTAAGTAATGCCCGAGAGACATATCGAACATTTCAAGTTCGTCAATTAATTCTTTCCCTTGAAACATTAATTTGGAACATTAGCTATTTACACTTGTGAAATACTTTAAACCTCTTATTAGTGCTATTACGTGACAAGTAAACAAATTTTGAATTGAACACATTGAAAATTTTAAATCAAATGCTCTCATTAGCATAATGAGATGTAAAATTTTCTTAACTGCCCAAATTTTTATAGAAAGTCTTTTTATTTTAAGTGTAGTTAAAACGAACCCATTTTTCACATATACAATTTTTTTTACTAACTTCCTCCTCATGAATGTTTTTCCTTATATTAAATATATTTTTCTTTACGTTGATCTGATAAGGATAATGATGCTTAGTTTCCTTTTTACGAAATTAAAACAATCAATCAACAAGACTTTATGTTATATCCTTACGATGATATGTTTTTAACAAATTTTCTTTGTTCAACAACCATAACTTTAAGCAGTCTGAAACATATAACGACATGAAATTTATATTTTAAGAAAAAGTAATTTTATTTGACTTAAAACTTATAGTAAAATAAATAAGAAAAGTTTCATTTTTTACTGTATGTTAGCCAGTTAATTTCCTTTTTCGATACAGCGAAATATGTTAGTATGAAACAAAAGCTGATGAACCTACGATATCAGAAAAAGTAAAAAGTAAAGTTTTACTCTTAGACGGAACAATGCTATTTCAAATATTTTATTTTGGATATTATATATATATATATATATATATATATATATATGGAAAATTTTTCTAAATAAACAGAAGTTAAAAAATATACTTCAAATAATTTTTAACTAGAAGTTCAAAATCATAAGGAAATGGAGAATACTTATTGTCACGTTTTTAACTCATAATTTATTATACATCTCAAAGCAAAATTAACTTTTATAATAAATTTATATGGCATTAAGTAATGAATCTAGAACATCTGAAAAAGGCAAAAATTTTAAAAGAAATTTAAAATAACATCCAATCTCTAATTTAAAACCTTGCACATTAAGTATAAGACTGTAGGTTATTTAAGTTTTATTTATTTATTTCCCATAAAAATAAACTCAAAAGAAAACAGTAATAGTTCTGATTTAAAATTTATTACATAGAAAATATTTATATTGCGCATTTTCATTAGTTTAGTTCATTTTATTAAGGAATTAAAATTCTTCCTTACTTTTTCACAACGATATAAAACATTCATGACGAAAAAATATACTATGATTGATTCACTCCATTTATTGTGACATTTTCATTGTTTTTCTTATTTTCTTATTTTTATTTCTCAACTTCCTTTAAACAGTAACAAAAGAAAACGTAAAAACAAACTCAAATAATATTTTTCGAGTAAGATTGTTGAAACATTTTTTTGTTATTGGAAATAGAAAATCACTTCACACAAATCAAGAGTTCATTGCTAATGCAGTGATGAAGCAGAACCAATTTTGTTGAAGTGACAGGCAAACCATTTCTGGTTGACAGCTATATTTACTTTTTGTTGAAAACAGAAATCTTTACATTTCTTTCAGGAAATTAAACTACAAGAAACCCCTGTTATATTTACTTGTGATAGTCGATGGTTTTTTTTTAGAAACTACTTAAAGAAACGTGAGATGCATAGCATTTTTCAACAAAATAACGTCTCACATTTTCTTGAAGAGACTATAAAAATAGAAGTTTTTAATATTTCTTACATACTTTCTCTAGTATTCATCAAAACTTATCATAATTTGCGTATTCCTTCAAAACGCCTTTTACTGCTAGAAGCTTTATCATTCCTAACTCCGTCTAAAGCTCTATGAAAGTAAATTAGAAGAAGGTACAAAAATATTTTATTCGCGGCCAAGATTTTGTCTGGTAAAATTTGAAATTAAAACCACTCAAAAAACTCAGAACTATACGAAGGTCGCTCAATAAGTCCATAGAATTCTGAGAGATGGTGCTTGTAGCATCGAAATTGGTTTGTTTTTTTTAGCATCATGATTCACTAGATATCTGTCTAAGTCTCAGTTACTCGTATTTATAATCACAATGCCTTACGCAACTCACAAATTCTTCGCCATAATTTTTAAGGTCGATTAGATGATCCATGCTTTCTTTGTAGCAGATTTAACGAAAACAACCTTTTTTTTTTATTTTTGCGTGATTTCCGGAGTATAACGATGAATCTAAGTTTCCCTGGCGGTAACAAATTGACGCAAAATGACATCAACATCTCCACGAGGCAGCAATAAAATTTTGATTTGGTAGTAAATGTCTACCAAATCAAAACTAATTTAAGAATCAACGATGAACTTAATTCTGCTCCTTTTAACAAATGGCAGCACCCAATGGTAACAAAAATT
The DNA here is from genome assembly GCA_019974015.1 of Nephila pilipes. Lineage (NCBI taxonomy): Eukaryota > Metazoa > Arthropoda > Arachnida > Araneae > Nephilidae > Nephila > Nephila pilipes. Next base: position 13,517 of record BMAW01068375.1, read on the forward strand.
TACCTCAATGCTTCCATCTGTCTTCAAATACAAGTATTTTTTGAACCACGCTCGTATTATACTTTGATATACTTGTAAAACAATATCCGTCCGTATTCAATATTAAAAACATTGTACTTTTTTCTCTTAATAAATTATCTTTCCATGACCTCCGAAAACCTAATTCTCTAAAATTGGGCATCGTTAATTTATATTCTAAATCATGTAAAAAATTAAGAAATGTTTCTTTTTGATGGTTATTTAAAATACTTAGAAGAAAAACTCTCTTCCATAGTCAACATACTCAAACTTTAACATTTTTCTTATAACATAGACAATTCGTGAAAACTTCTATTTAACTAACGTCTGGGGTTTCTTCCTGACTTTATATTTAAATTTCTAGCTTCATCCCAATCAACGGAAATGTGATGATGCAAACTTAGTGGATAGATATAATCAAGTAGTATAACAGCGACAGAGGATTGAATTGAGATAGTAATAATAAAGTTACGGTAATAGGAAGGATGAAGTTTACTGTGTGCGGAAGTCTTCTGGCACATATAATTGATTTAGTGAGATTAAAACTTTGAGCTATTGGATGGATTGAATAATTAAAGGAGGTATTCCTATCATATTATGGTAAACGTATTCTTTGATATATTTTAGAAGTTATTAATACTCGCTATTTAAACTGTAATATTAAACTATTTGAGATCATCCCTTTCTTATTAGATAATTAATAAACACTATTTTGGAAGATGATTGACTATTTTAATTACTTTGTCTTTGCTTGAACTTAGGTTGAAATTTAGATCTTGTGATTAGAGTAAACCTTATGATGATAGACGAGACGGATAATAGGATTCCGTCGCATGCTTTTAGCTTATGTTAGGTAACTCATTTGCATACCGGAGAAATACTGCTTAACCTTATAACGCACTTTACTTATCCCAAACACCAACTTCATCCCAAAGTACATCTTGAAAAAAGAAATTATTAAGAAATATAATTTCCAAAGATGGACCAATGATGTGTCAGTATAAGCATATCAATATTTGAAAGAAAGAAAGGCATCAAATACTTCGACTATTACCTTTCAGGTGCATACCTTTTTGATAAATTACAAAACTTAAGGTTGCATATCAGACTTTAGTCTCAGAATAACTGTTTTGCTATATATCATTGAATTAACTTTTTTTTCATTGTTTGCATCCCTGCTTTCAGGTTACTTTAAAAAAGAAAAGCAAAGAACGAAACATCTCATCTACTTTGTAACGAAATCCAGTTATTAATCTCGTCTGTCATCAATATGATTCTTCTGATAAAAAGATCTAAATTTCAACTAAGTTCAAAAACAGACCAAGTAAATAAAATAAACAAGTCTCTCTGAATTATATGTTCATTTAATCTTTTAATAAAGTGCTCTTAAGCTGTTTCCTTTCTTTATCCTCGAGTATTAACATGTTCTATAATCTATCGAAGAATGCTCTTACGGGAACATAGTGCGAATACTTTCTGCAGTTGTTCTACATCGTCGCTTCGTAATCTCTACTAATCTGCTTTACACGGAAGAATACTTCTGCGTACATCACATTAATACTCTTATTAGTACCGTAAGCTATATAAAATTTTCAATTCATTCTTGTCTCTTTTATATGACTTGTTATATCTATTTATTCCTCTTCCAAAGTTTACCTAACTTTCATCAATTCCATTTCATTGAGAAGAAGCTCAGAAATAATCAGAATGAAAGCCCTGATGATAGTTGAAGGGAAAATTTAGTGAATAGTCCATGTTACAATTTTCATCCATTTTAAATATTATTGATGTTTTCTGGTGCCCAAAGCATCGGTTTGACATCTGAGGAGGAGAATACTGCAGGAAGTGTTTTAGGATCTACTTAAATCGTCTCACTCAAAGTAAATAATATTGGTGGGGATAGATATACAAAATATCTATGTAAAAGGCTTCCACATTTTGGTCAGGTAATATTTCAATCCATTTTTATTTTTCGTTTTTTGAAATAATAAAGTTGTTAAACATAAAAGAAACAAAAATGCTGAACACTCACCAATACCATTTATTTCAGTATAATTAAACTATATTTCACAGCACCATATGTTTCAGATATGTTTTAACTTTTGTAAAAATCATTCTAACTTTTTCAAAAAGAGTAAGATTTCTTATCTTAAATGATACTTATACAAATTAATGAGCGGAAGTATTTTTTTGATGGTGGGTTTTACAAACAGTGTATTATACGAGTGTGTGTGTGGGGAGGAGGAAACAAATGAGGACTACTATTATTCTTTCAAAAATCATTGCAAGTCATAATAGTCATTAGAAAAAAAATGACCGCGTCACTTGCAAAATGATGAATTGAAATGGAAAGGAAAAGTAAGAAAAGGAAAACGAGTAATGAATGATATGAAATTAGGCTGTCAAAAGGATTCTACCCTGTCGAGAGTATTAAAAATTAAACAAAAAATAGCTTAAGCGATGACTTAACAATTTTTTAATTCTATAAAATAAAAAGTAAATTCTGCATTAAACCAAATTATAATTTAAAAAATAATTATCTGTTTTTTGCAAAAAAGACAACCAAAGGAGCTTTTTTTTAATTGCATTTAAATTACCGAATCAAATATAAGAATCAAAGTAAATGATGAAATATCGAGAAGTGGACAATTGAAAACTTTTCCGGTATTAAAATTAGAGTAAACGATAAATTATTAAATTGAATATATTTAAGCTAAATGTTATTAAAGCTAAAGCAAACGATGAATTATTAAACTGGATACACACTGGAGAGCAAAACTTAAGCAACAGGTGGTTTTATTTGCCAAAACTCTACGAGAAATAATCTGTGAGACATGACATTCAGAATTGAGAGACAACATTTTGTACTTAAGAGCTGACGAAAGCATAGTTGCACAAAAAAGAATACAATGCATATAATATGGAATCAAATAAAGAAAAAAAGGCTTTATTGAACTGTATCTTTACACATGATTATCTGTCCATGAGGAAGAACAAAAAGAGGATGTTCCTTAATAAGGGATATTCCCTCTCCTTACTGCAGTGTTTGCTTCGCAACGTCTCTTCATACTCAGCACCAGAGTTTCCATCAGTTCTTGAGGTAAGAGTGCTCGTTCCTCAATCACCATCTCTTTCAGTTGTTGGGTGTTCCCTGGATGATGCAATCGTGCTACAAGGCTTCTCCTCAAAGCATCTCCCACTTGTTCTATGGGATTTAAAACAGGGGAGAAACCTGGCCAATCCATTCGAGTGATGACTTCACTTTCAAGTAACTACTGAACATCCGCAGTCTGGTGTGACCGTATATTGTCATCCATAAAAACGAATTCTGGTTCAATAGCACATTGGAACAGACGCACATGGGGAAGGATCACCTCCTTACAATAGCGATCTCCGGTTATAGAACCTCTGTCGAAAACAAGGAGCTCAGTCCACCCATTTAGCATAATGCCTTCCCAGATGACAACTCTGGGACCACCGTAAAGGTCTCTTTCAGTGATATTACAGAGATGAAAATATGTCTTGACCTTCTCCAAATCAACTGGCGTTGGGAATCGCTTATGGCACTGAAACGACTCACAATCCGTAAAGAGGACAGGCTCCATTGACTGAGACGTCAAGTTTTTGTGCTCCTTACACCACTCTAAACGGTGCAGCCGATGGCCAACTTTCATAAGGATGCAGCGTTCAGGACGGTGAATAGGCAACCTTTGTAAAGGCGTTAGGCACAGTAAGCTGCGACACTTGTAGCCTTGTTGCTTTACACAGTTATTGAGCAATGGTGCTTGCTGACTAGTATCGGGCTCTCTCCTGCTCCGTTATACATTGCAGTTGTTTTCCTAGGGCTGCTACCACCTACCTTTCTAACAGAAGTAGATATTGTTTGGAAGGCTTTCTAAACGTGCGAAACGTCACTTTTGTTGATTCTAAGCTCTTCAACTTCACTGGTCAAACTACGCCCCTCCTCCAACTTTTCGATCCTTCTTCCACGTGTGAAGTCGTCCAGGTGATTTCTTCTAGCCATATTTCACGAGAGAACTCGCACTTGCAGTGAATGTCTTTAATTGTGCATCAATTCTTCCTTTTATTGTAGTCTTGAGTTGCGAGCGCCGACCGCACGTGTTTTGCGTTCACTAACGTCGTCTATGACGTATTGTTCCTGGCATTTGCATACGCATCACCTCTCTACTGAATTGCGTGTTCATTGTACTGATCGCAATAATAACCCCTTCCCTGCGATTTCCTGGCTATCTGCTTAAAATTTACATTGTTGCTTAAGTTTTGCACACAGTGTATATATATATGTTTGTATGTGTTTGTCAAAATCAAATTTCAGGCAACCCATTTGAGTAAGAATGAGATAATGTGTTTAAATCCTTATTATGATAATAACTATTTGTGGAGTCCATGAATGTTAAAATGCAACGTCTGGCTATAGTAAACCTTAGCATATACAGCATAGTACCGCGCTTTTGCCTGCTGGACGACATACCGATAATCCACTGCAGTTTTCCTGAGGTGGCTATCATCAACCTTTCTAACAGCTGTACCTATGGTTTGGAAGGCTTTTCAAGAGAGCGAAACGACACTTTTGTTGATTCCAAACTCTTCAGCTACACTGGTCAAACAACGCCCCTCCTCCATCTTTCCGATCATTCTCCAACGTGTGAAATCGTCCAGGTGATTTCTTCTAGCCATATTTCACGAAAGAACTCACTTGCACTTGCAGCTAATGTCTATAGTTGTACCTCCGTTCTTTCTTTTTATTGTAGTCTTGAGCACACGTTTTGTTCTTGGCATTTGAATATGCATCACCTTTCTATTGAATTGTATGTTCATTTTATAGATTACAATAACCCTTTTCTGCAATTTCATGGCTATCTGCTTAAAATTTACATTGTTACATAAGTTTTGCACACCAGTGTATGAAAGCTAAATGTAATTAAAATGGAATCAGACGATAAAAATTGGAAAATTGATCTGGTTCGCCGAAAAAAATCCAGTTAAAACAATAGCCCCTTCGGTCGTTAATAAAAATTGTACTATTTTTGATATTTAAAATCAACATAAAAGTTATTTAATTTATTAATTTATCGTACAATTTCATGTTAGTTTTAGTAAAAAGAATTTTATGATTTCTCATTTAATTTTTTACTTTGAAATTCTTTATGCTTAAATGCATATTCTCTCGATTTGATGTTTAGAAATTTCCTTTCTGAAGCTAGTTACTTTACAACCAATACGAAATTTAATCTAAAAATTTATTTTAATCATTATTAATCATATCTTATTCAGAACAAAACCTAATCTGGGAAAATAATGAAAAAAAAAAAAAAAAAAAAAAAAAAAAAAAAAAAAAAAAAAA
>BMAW01068380.1:1518-12734 GCA_019974015.1 Nephila pilipes
TTAAAACATAGTTCATCAACGATCTTTCATTCAAAATGCTTCTGATCTTTAGAATCCCTAATTTAACGTCCAGAAATTATTAACTAAAATGCAACATGGAACAGTAAAATGCAGCGAAAAAGTATTGCCTAATTAAAGTAGTTCTACAGACTGAATTATGAATTCATAATTACAAGACTTGGAAATCAACTTGGAAATAAAAGAGAAGGTAATCTTCATTTTCTACAACATGGTTTTTAGAAATGTATTGTTCATATTTAGAATGTTATAACAAAGTAAAATAAACGTCATTCTTTTTCAGAAGGTCCGAAACCATTCAACTCTTCAAAGTACACAGAAATAGCACACAACGATTGACAAGTATCCAAAGTTCACAAATGAAGAAATATTAAGCTGGTGAAAAAACTGCAAGGATTTCTAGCAAGACACAGATCGAAAGATTTTGTGAAATTTCGATCTATGAAGTTATTCAAGGTAATTGTGAATTTTGACTGCGTTCTCGAAGTAGAAGAGAGTTTTATTTGTTGTTACAGATCTTTTTGTGTTAAAATATTGTTAATATTTCCTTTCATCGAAAAAATTAAATAAGTTTCTTTTTTTTTTCAGAATCATCCGAGTATGCTCTGAAGATGAGCGCAACATTTGATGTGAATGACAAAATGTTTGAGAACACCGAGATTAAAAAACCCGAGAATGAAGAAAACTTTTACTACCTATTTCGGAAAAGAACTCGTGGTATGAGAGCTTATTCTTCACTTTTCAAGATTTTGGATGATACTTTTGTATTTTTTTTTAGGAAAAATTTCTGCTAAGAAATTACGAAAATATTTTTTTAAGAAAATGTAAAAAGCAAAAATGAATTATTAATCGGAAAGACTTCTAATTTGGAGATTATATGACTAAATGAAAGTCAAAAATTATCTATATCTAAAGCATAAGAAAGTAAAACTTTTTTTTTGTAAAAGTATATTTTCAAAAAAATCAAATCCAGTAGCATTAGATTTAATCAATTAGCACCGTGCATTTTACTATAGCATTTCACTTAGCAAAACAGCTCAAGCACATTTATATGGAGGACTTTTTTTTAAGAATTTCGAATTTTCATGATGACATTCCTTTAATTCCTCGAAGGGTATCTGAACTGATCGAGAAATTATTTATTTCGTGTATCCACAATGTTTTTGGTGACTTTAGATTAGTGGAGTTCCACAGTATGACAATATAACAAAAGCAAATCTTAGCATAACACTTTTCTCCCAATAACATAAAAGTACTGATGAAATATTGATGGAAATCATAGTCTGGTATTTGTTTCTGATATCGAACTGATTACTGGATTGAACAACGATTAATCAAAGCTATTAAGATATTTTTTCTTGACGAAGGAAACTATTCTTGATTTCAAGGAGACAGTAACACGAATCAAGACTTTCAATAATTTTTCTCTGCTCAAGATAATTATATTCTATTAAGAAGATTGATGGATAGCATAAATGGAGACAAACGCAACGCAGCTATTTTGGAACAAAAATAATCCTTTATCATGATTACTTGATATATTCTACAACTGGACTACGTTTTCCATTTTTGAATAATTCATTAAAAATCTGCGAATCAAAAAACATTTCAGGTTTCTTTATGGAATACAAAAAAATCTGCCCAACTGATGCAGAAAAAAGAATAATACAAGAATGACGAAATAAATATCGAAAGAATTCTTGAAAGTGGAAGAAAGTTGCTGATAATTATCAACGGCCTTCGTGAATTTTACTTAAGAAATGGAGGTAAGTTTTGTTTACTAATGTAGAACTTTTTATGAAAATATTGTTGACACTTAGGTTATTATAGAAAAGTAAAACGAATGTGATTCTTTTTCAGGTTCATTCACATACATTCAACGCATCTGAAAGAATTAGATGGAGCACTGGTCATGAATCCTTCCGTACCGAGTATTGAGAATAAGGAGAATGGAGCGAGATTTTTGACTTCCAAACAAGACAGTTCAATGGTTTCCATTTAGTGGCGAATGATATGAAATAGTTTCCTTTGCTTCCAGATTTCAAAAACAGCGTTTAAACTAAAGATTTGCAATTCATGATCATTTTCCGTTAAAAAGATTAAAACTGTCCAATAATCGAATTATTGAAAAAAATAATGAACTATTAATACATAACTCGTTGATTGGAAATCCGAAAAATTCTCCAGGTGTTGCGATAGAATGTCAAATACGTTTTTTCATACAACCAATTGAATGAAGTTTAAACTTTAATGAAAAGAGAGCGGTTTCTTAGATACAGTGAATTTGAAGCATCGATATGGAAGTAATCAGAATTAAACCCAAAAGTCTTCAACAGTTGATTTATGTATTTCCTATTACTGATGTAGCTAACTATAAAAGAACAGATAAAAAAGCACCCTTGTAAGCGATTGTTCTTAAAAGAAATATATCAAGGAAAAGATTCTGATTCGGATAAGAATGAAGAAATATTTGTTATGGTATGTTCGAGGCAAAATAACGAATTCTCCGTATTTTAATTGTGAATGAGTGGCTTTAATATGCATTAGTATGTAGAACTCTTCTCTTCTCAAGTCAGTACTGGTAAATTTGGAAATATCACTTCAATTCACTTCTGCTTGCACTTGAAGTAAGAATATTATGCTGTCTCAATCTTTATCGTCTTTCAATGCATTAAAGCCTACTACAAGTCCAGAGCATCTCAGTAAACCACAGCCAGTGATTCACTATCAGAAGTTATGGTCCTCCAACGACTGAATTTTAAAGTTTAAAAATCTGGTTTTCTTAATAGTCAATGCATTTAAAACGAGTTCTTCCTTTTTTTCACTCTGATGCTCTGAACTTTTGTAATGGTCGCCATTTTAACAGGGTATATGTTCTCACATCTAAAAACTTATCCAAGCCATCTGATTTGAAAAGATTAGACATATTATTATTATATAGACAATATAAAGATTATTATACTGTCTATAATTTTTTATATTTCATGGTTTCATAAAATTCTTCATTTATTACCCTTTCTTTTTGGATCAAATATCTTTAAATGAATTTTTGTTTTAAATATTAAAAGTCTATCCTCGTGTGTCTTTGTTAGTGAACAGGACGCTTCTACATGATATGATAAATCCAATAATGGTTTTGTATATAATTATCTTTGTAAGCAAACTTAATGTCTCAATCTTTTGTAACTTTTAAAATTTAGATAGTACCTATTATAACCTATCCTTAACAGTGAAAATGACAGTGTAGAGTTACGTAAACGGGTTAGCGTTCCTAAAAAATAGGTGTGAGAGGGGGTTATAAGCTTCACTAGGTTCGTAAATTTCAACTTTAAGAGGAAAGAAGGGTCAGATCGGCTGCATGTGAACAAAGAATTCGATCCTATCACTAAAATTATAATAAATGAATACATAATAATAATCATATACACTAAAATTATTGAAAAACGTTATGTATTGGACAAAAGTTACCATGCTTGAGCTCTAGCTGAAATTTTATTAAAAAAAAAAAAAAAAAAAAAAAAAAAAAAAAAAAAAAAAAAAAAAAACCGCAACTTTTAAGCTAAAGGAGAATAAAACCAGTACCCAGAAGAACATGCAAAAATACTAAAAGAGCATTTTACATTTAAATTATTTTAATTCCTTATCAGTTTTTAAGCATAAAGAAACACAACTAAGAATTCATATAAAGTAATCATGTTAATTCATTCGAATTTGGGAATTCAATCTCTTGAATAACTCATAAAAAAATTTATCTTCGCCATCAGTGTCGAATACGCTGCTGGCACAAACATTTTACTTTACTATTGTATTTAGATCATGAGCGAAATCTTTGTAAATTGTATGAATTAATCATACCCCATAGCTAGCATATCAGTCATAAGTGGATGGCAATGGATGCATACTTCTGCTCCATCACTAATCGAAAACAATCAGTCCTCTCCTCAGATGACTCTTCTGCAATTTTCCGTTCTTTGTCCTTTTTCCTAAGCGCTGCTTTCTTGTTTCCGATCTCTTGACTTTTTTTTCCTCTTTAGATTCTACTTCAGTCTGATTGAATTTTCTCTCTTTGGCTGACATTTTTTTTAGATTTGATAACCATTTTGTTATCTGGTTTTTATAGGGGGAACGGAAGAAGTCAAAGTGTCCATAGTTCTAATTTCGGTTAGTTTTCTTCTCTCCCCCCCGCCCTTTGTTATTCTGGAAGAGGCTGAATATCTATCGTTGACAACTGAAATGAAGATTCCCTGCTTTGTAGTCCGGAGAGGACAAATAGAGGGGTTAGAGAATGTGATTTATCACCTTACCATGGCTACTCTATTATATCCCACAGAACTACTCACACCAAACATAGCGACAACTGAAACGTGAGCAACGTACAGAGGCAGCCAAAACGGCACAACTAATTACAATAACCGACGCAACCATTGTGTAACATATCTTGAATATAAAGAAAGTTAAAGCTATGTTGGTAATGTAATGGGTGGTGTTATAAACAAAAAAAGTTAACTTTTTCGAGAAACAAGTAGATACTGCAAGAAATTATTGTAATTGGTCTAGAACAAACCGGACATTCCTTCAGCATATACGATTGATCCTATTTCGTATTTAAGCGGATAAATAGCAGCACCTGCAGGGTAAAAATGGGTGTGTACCCAGTTTTATCCAACTATATTATTTTACCTCTTGCTCCTATAGTAGTGTGACAACATTCCTATCATTAATATTTACGAAAGAACTAGCGCGAATATAATAACAAAGAAAAGAAACGTAATAGAAGTACAGATATTCTACAAAAATCGCTGGAGTATCACCCAGGAAAGCGCCGGTTGACCTTTTACTTCGTTTATTGAAGAAATATTTAGCTGACTTCGAGTAATAGACGAATCAAATTGATTACTCGATAAATCATTCGCAAATCAACTCTGAATCTATGTACATAGTTATTCCCGTAGAAAATATAAATATTTCAAATGTAATTGAAAAACGGAAGCTTGCACAAAAGGAAAAATCCCATTTGGAGAAGATAACAGGGGTTTATGATACAAATAATTGTCACGGATGTGATAGAAATATAGCATTACCTTTAAAGCTGTTCTCGGCTAATGTTAAAGAATAGGGCTCAAAGTTCGAACACATTTTCAGGTAGAAAAAAAATACTTCAATACTAATATAAATTACTATGGATATAACAAATATAATTATTTACTAAATAGCGTTCTTAGAATTTTGAATTTTTTAAGAAAACTTGCAATATTTTGCCTTTATGTAAAATGGATATTCAATTTTCTATGTTAAAGTATAGGAGACGAAATGTTCGAACACATTCTCTACAAGAAAAAAATTATTGATTCAATCAGAATTGAATGAGTTAGAAGTATACACTTCTCTCTATCGAATAGCGTAGCCAGAATATAGTTTAATGTCGTTATTAATCAATTTTTTAAGGTTTCAAAGGGATTTTTGTTAATTATTGGCGTACTTCGGACTATCTGCAACAGATGGCGCCAGCATATTTTTTTTCTGTAGTACGTACTCTTGGCGAGGAATGCTTAATTTTGGCGAACATTTACAGTTACTTTCTGAAATGAAATTGTAGCAACATGTAAATTGTGACTAATGGTAAATAATGGAGAAAGCCTTATGATTCACAGAAGTGTACGCGAACCTTACGAACTAACCACTTATAAACTCTCCGGTTTGGGAATATTTTGTGTGTGTTCATAAAAATTTATTTGTGTGCAATGGTAAATTTGTATTATTGGAAAGATGTTTAAAATATAAGTTTTGATTTAGTGAAGTAAAAGCACAGAAGAGAGAATCTGAATTAAATTAATATTGAGCTTTTCCGAAATAAATTAAAAGTTATATAAATTTTCTTTAACCTTTAAAAAATATAACAAAATGCAAATTATTATTTCGTGAAGCATAAAATGTGAAATTTTAATTTAGTCTCTAAGATGCACTGAATTAATTTGTTTATTCCAGCAAAAGTTACTTTTTTTTATTTAACTTAATTTTATTTATTTATTATTACTTTTCAAATCGAATTAAGCATCTCACAAACTTTAAGTCTTTAAACTTGCCTTTTCTAGGCAAATACAAAGCACCAAGACATCCTTGTATTCTTTTTATTTCCCTTGGATTTTACCGTCTTTGATGAAGACGGGTGACGCACCCCCTGGATACCCCAGCGATTCTTCTCTATTTTTAACCGTCCTTTTTGTCAATCAATTTTTACCAAATGATTACTATAACAAATATTTCATTGACCAAAAATGATTCATTCAGTAACAGGGGGGGGGAAAGCTTCATTTAACTTATTTTTATGTAACTGGTGTACGAAAACAAATCACGTAAAATTAATCAATAATTAATCTATGCAATGTATTAATCAGTGTAGAACTTCACACTTTGTAATCGGTAACATTCGCCTTTTTTTTTATTATTATTATTGAAAATTAAAATCGGATATTTTCAATTTCCTAATTAGGTCCTCGAATAACTTTTTAACATAAGAGGCGCTATAGTTTGAGGGTAACACTGTTTACACATATTAGCTCAGATTTATAATTAATTCAATGAATATCTATTGCAGTTGAATTTAACAGAACAGCTATCTGTCATAAAACAGTATTACCATAGCAAAATTGAACTTTTTTTTTTTTTGGTTTATCAGAGGGTTCCTCCCCCCCTCATATTATAACTAAATATAAGTATTTTTTATTTAAATTTTAAAAAAATTAAAGAAAAAAATTCTGATTGATTTAGAGTATTTGAAAGATTGAAAATTAGTTTTCTAAGAATGCAAATGATGTCTTAAATTCAAAAAAGCAAAGATACATAATTTTCAATTGTAGAAATCTTTCAAATATCACGATTTGTCTGAAACGCGATAGAGAAAATAAAACTGTTTTGATTCTCGCGCTTTTTGTCCCTTCCGCTAACTTTTTGGGTTACATTGACGTTATTTGATTTAAGAACCTCGCATTGTGTATAAACCGTGTCTAATGGAAACCAACATATTGTTGGAGATCGAATGTTAGTAATATAAGGGAATGTATGATATTGGTGTAGGAAAGTTACGTGATCATCAAAAAGCTGATATTTTTCACAGACTCTGTTTATAAATATTAATCTCGACTCAGATCCAATTTTATTGTTATTGAGATAAGTTTAAATTTCAGTTATAATCTTGGGTTCGATCACAAGATAATATCCTATAGACATTCATAGTAATTTTTTTCATTCATAGAATACGAAAGAAACTATTTTGATTTTTCTTAACTAATTCTTTCTTGGATGAACATTCATTGAGTTCCGATGACTTAGATCCTAAGTAACGATGCAGAAGATGTCACAAAGGCGTCCATCATTACCCACCCTGGATTCGGATCCGGAATTGGGGAATAACAATTCTACCGATTCAATTTTTCCGATAGTCTTAGCAAAAATAAGTAACATGAAGGAAGGCTTTTGTAACTACAAAAAATAAGTCTATTGGATGTAAATTTTAGAGAAACGAAATATATATTTCGTTGAAATTATTTCCCTCCTTATTCATTATATGCTCACATAATTACTGGTCGTTGTAGCCGAAAGGTCATGACACTTTTTTCATCGAGACATGGATTCGAGTCCTCATTTCGTTGAAAACCGCCATTTAGAGGAGTTGATGTACGTTACATCTGTAGAGGCTCCAAATTATCCCGTTGGTGTGGTGTAGAAGTATGGAGAGTAGAATTTCAGATCGCAAGTGTGCTCCTGGTCCCTTGACTGGGGTTCAAAATTGTGAGGTGCGTCGCCAATATTCATCGTGTTGCTTTTAAGTGCGAAGTTAATAACACAATCTTTTATAACAGGGATGCAAGTTGCACTATCCTTAGGAGCCACATTTTAAAAAAGAAATATTTGAAAGAGCCTTTTGTTCAATGTTGTCATATGGATATTGCAAAATTTCCCTACATGATGTTGCATTTTCCTCCAAATGATACTATTTTGTAATTTTTTTCCTCGAAGTCAAGAGACGTTTATGGCACAAGAGTCAAATATGGCTATGCTACGCCAAACAATGTGTATTTGTGATAAAAGTATATATATATATATATATATATATACTATTTTTGCATTTGGTATCAAAATAATTTCATTTATACATAATTCATACACATTCTTATGAAAACCGCTTCGAGAATATGTAAACTTTATTGGAATATAATATCAATCACTTTTTGCTTCTAATTGCTTCCTCTACTTCAGATGGCTCTCTCAAAGGCATCTTTTGAACATTAAGGGAAAAGATAATTGGTTGCTATCTCTGATAATTGTCTGACAGCTCTTCTCATTCTTTTTATTGTTTTACATTTTTATTCACTATAATTTTTCCTCCATTATTTTTGTTATTTTTTACTATTATTATTTTTCCTTATAAAATAAATAAAGTTTACATATTTAATCTTAAGCGCTTTTCATACTAAGAGAAAATAAATTTTAAATTCATACGCTCACATCCCCTTAAAAAAAGAGAGAGAGAGAGAAAGAAAGAGAGAGACATAACTCAAGTAATAGACAAAATAAATCTTTGGCTCTTTCACTTTACAACTGTGAAACTCCATAATGTTTCTCCCCCCCATTACCCCAATTGACCTTTGTACTTCGTATTGAATACTTCTAGGCAGACTCATTTATCGCTCGAGCTGGATATTCCAGCCAACAAAACATGCCAAATACCTCGGAATACTCAGCGCCATCTATGGGTGTTATTCAGAATTTTTTAATTCACCGATATCGCTCTTAAGAGACTGCGATTAATTGGAAATATGGAAGGGAAAACGATGTACAGGATATCCAAGTTATATAAAGTTGTATTATTTTTTGTATGTTATAATCATAACTTATAATAACCTTCTTTAATATATGGAAACTAGATTTTAAACAACATTTTATTTCTAGAATAACATAGATTTGGATAATATTTCATTATAATAAAAATGGTTTATGATACTTACTTATTTTTGCCTTCTAGGTATTTCTCATCAAAGCAAACAAAAAACAGAGAAAATTGAAAATTGATGCAATGCTAAAGGTTCGAAATAATTATCTGGGAGAAATTTTAGGAAGTTCAATTTCGCAGAAAATACCCATCATACATTGTTTGAATCAAAAGTAATGAGAATGTTTTTACGCGGATTAAATTGGGGAAGGGGGGAAAGAAATTAATAATTATCTACTTGGTGTTAGAGCTTAAGGATATAAAATTATTTTTTCCTATTCCGCTCAAATGTGCATTTTTGTATCAATAGAAATAACAAAAAAGGAGAGGCCATTCTATGACACCGAGAAGGAAAATCTCCAGGAACTGAACGAAGTTACACAATTAAGATTTACTTGGAACCACAAAATTCCCAGATTAACTGTATGGAGTGCCTGAAGAAATGGCTGATGCAAGTGGAAGACATGTTACTGGAAGAAATTTTCATCTCCCTTCAGATAAGAAAAATCAGCGACTACCAAATGGTTTCATCATCAATTCAGTGTCTTCAAAGCATACGTGGCTGCGTCAGCCTAATGGTCTTGGTCACAAACTAGCGACCGGCATTGTTACGTCGAGTCGTGGGTTTGAGTCCCGATACCACATAAGATCCGCCATCTAACACGGTTGATGTACAATAGATATATCGACAACTATCAATGACAATCAATAAATCAGCAAGAAATTGTTTTGAAGTATGTAGGGTGGCTTTTAGAATGAAGAAAGTATAAGATGCCATTGCACATTGAAATTCAAACATCTGGTTGCAAAGGAAGTAGAACTAAAGAAAACGGATGTTCACCTAATCACTAAGGAAAGGCAGCTCAAAGATCACGTGTTGTGATGTCACAGTTTTTTGCCAGGGAGAAACATTTTCATCCATCCTCATTCATAGAACAACCTTTTCGTGCGTTCCAAGAAGTTTCTTTTCAATCGTAGAATTGAAATAGTAGAACCTGTTCATTAAAGGAAATCGATTGTTGCAATTGAATGCAATGGGAGCTCTAAACTCTAATTTAAGTGAGGATTCCTTCTTCTATTATGAAAAGGGATGACATAGCGTAAGGTTTAGAAATGGTAAATAGTAATTCCACAAGAATATTTATACTAATCATTCTCATTATTTTTGAGACAAACTGTGTATATTTGAAGGTAATGAAAACTATCCAAAAGAATCTGCAAAACGGCTTAGCAACATCTGGAACCGACAAAGAAGAAGATGCAAGGCTATTGCAAAAAAAGTTAATATCTTAGTTTTTCAATGATATGAGTTCTCAAACTACGAAAGAAAGGAAAATATTCAATTACATTAAGTGATTTGAAGAAATTAAGTTTGAAACAGATGAAGTTATCTTCCACATGAGTTTACAATAAATAATATTCGAGTGATATAAAATAAGAGTTATTCAAAACTTCTTAAGGCAGTTATTTAATTTTTTTGTGTTTTTATGTGTTTCGTTAAATGAGATATATGATTTGTAATAAAGAATACTGTATCAATTTGTACATTTTTTCATGTCGCAAGCTTCCAACATTATTCCAAAATTATGATGTGTAACATATACATATCTCAAACTTAAATATGTGTATACGAAACATAAAATTAATCAATAAATATTTCATTTTCTTTTGACTTTCAACAAGCAAAATTAAAAAAATATTGTCCATTACAGTTCATGTAAGAAATATTAGGACATATTTTTCGTATGAAAAAAAGGAATTCATTCGAACAGAAATGAGTTATGTAATAGAAGTGTGTGATTCTCTAGACTCTAGTCGGAATACGATTACATAGAGATTGCGTTAGAATTTGTATAGGGTACATTACAAAAACTGTGGTAGCAAAATTGCAATTTTTATAGAGTGTACACTCAATTTTTATATCCTGAAATTTGGAGCTTTGACGTAAAAATTTTGTTAGTTTAAATACTATCCATTCTTTATTTTGATAATACACTTTATAATAAGCATTTTGTTGTTCATATAACAATTATATTTCGGTGAGCATTTAATATAAGCGGTATTTAGAAAAAATATATTTTGAGGAGCATTTAATATAAGCGGCATTTAACATTGCAATTCACATACGCGAAATTCTTCAATGAAAGCTTCATCCTAAAATTGGTACTTTTCCATTTCGCCGGCATAAATCTCACCAAGCAAACTTTAT
>BMAW01068385.1:0-56938 GCA_019974015.1 Nephila pilipes
GAAGAGACAACTAATTGAGCTTCATCAGCTTCAGCATGTGGAGAATACCGGTGGAGTACGCCTTGCTTCATAACGTACCCTCTTTCAGTCCAATTGATAAAGTCAACTCCCTTGCTGGAATTTTCAAAGCAATCAATAATCTTTTTTATATCAAGATCCTTCAACTGTTCAGTCCAAAGTTCACTAGCAATCCTTGTAGGGAAATCAATAATTATAGTTTTTTTTTATTTAACAAGCTGTTTCTTCATATTTAGCCTCAGGCCTGGAAAGCATGTCTGCAATAACATTGTATTTCCCTGGAAAATAATCAATCTTCAGAGTGCAGGATTGTATCTGGAGTGCCCATCGGGCTAGTCATCCAGTGGGTGACATTAAATTCATTAGAAATTTTAATGGGTATTGATCAAATGCCATTGTAATTTCTGCGCCTTCAATACAGCCTCTAAATTTGCTTACGGCCCAAACTACATAGAAGGCTTCTCGCTCAGTTCTTGAATAATTTTTCTCAGCAGAGCTTAAGAGTCTACTGGCATATTCTATTGGCTGTTCATCGGCTGGATTTTCTCCTTGTAGAAGAACTGCACCTAAAATGTAACTGCTAACATCCTTCCGGATGATAAAATGTTTTGTATCATCTTTCTCAATACTAGACGGTTTATTAAATATTGCTTCAGAGTCTGGAAGGCTTGTTGTTCATTTTCACTCCGTGTCCAAGCAGTACTCTTCTTTGTCAAGTTGCTAAGGTATCTTAGCAATATCTGAAAAATTCGGGATAAATTTTCTATACGAAAGACAGGTTTGTAAAAATGATCGTAACTGCCTAACATTTTTGGGATAAGGAATGTTTTGCATTGCTGCAGTTTTATCTTGATCCACCTCTATTCCTTTAGGAGTTATCCAGGAGTTAAGAGTTTGTTCTCGTACTAGCCTGAAAACATCTTTATTTTCGTTAAGCATGATTGTTAAGTCATTTCTTTCTTCTGCATCAAGGTCCTGTCCTTCTTCTTCACTCAAAATGGATATCACTGGTTTCAGTTTCATCAGAAGGGTTGCTTTGTACTGGAACATCAATGGAAATTGAATTTGTGAGACAAGAATTACTATTCATTTCGACAACACTGTCGTTTGTAGGAAAGGGAATATCTTTTGCAAAAGATATTCTGCAGTTTGATTTGTCACCAAAATACAAATAGTTCTTACGCATGTTCATTATAATTCATGATATCTTTAAAAAGTCAACAACTAGTAGAGTCTGGTTCCCCCTTGCATGTGGCAGAAAAATTAGATCAGTTTGAAAAGTTCGTCCACTTATAGTGATTAGCACTGTAGCCTTTTGAACAAGTGGTGTGGATTGTTGACCATCAGCCAGACACATAGAAAGATTAAGTTCTGTGAATTTTTGTCCCCGATTCTTTAAAAATTTAAACATCAACTCTCCACCAACTGACTAGCAGGCTCCAGTGTCAGCACACACTGTGCTTGTAGCTTCATAAACTTCAATGTAGAGTAGGTTACTGGAAAGGTAACACAAGTGAGGATCTGTATGGCATTTACAGAAAAAGGATCTTTCTGTAATGAACAATTTTGATAGTTCACCTTTATAAAACCTGGATTTCCACAACCATAACATGAAATAGGTGGGCGGAAAACTGTGTTATTGACATTATGCGATTACATGTAGCTAGACTTAGCAAAAAATAAGTTCTCGTAGGCAAGCAAAAAAATAGTTTGCCAACGAGTAAATAAATTAACTGGAATTCAGGATTCTAGTCTGGAACCGTTTTATTGTTTTTTCTAAGATTCCTCTCACCCTCACTAATTGTAACCAACAATTACCTAAATCCGTACTTCTATAATTATATATGTAATTTAACCAAAGCATTTGTATAAATTAAAAATTTCAATCTAACCAATATGATTCCTTTTTAATTTGTGGTATGATGTCAGGTCCCCTACAGTTGACCTAACACTAAAGCACAGATACAAGTATGCCGTTTTCTGATCATACATTCTGCTGTTAATTGTGTACATTGCATTTGCTGCACGTGCATTGCTTGTAATATATACTTCCTTATTACTGCATTCTACTCTACAATATACATTAATATTTGCCATTGATGTATATTGTAGTGGATATTGTCGAAGTTGATTTTAGCATTCCAGTTTTCAACTTCTTATTTAACTTTGAATTCTTCTTTAATTTGGGATATTACATTGGCAACATACGTTTTAAAAGCTTGTGACGCCTGCCCGATCCAGGTTGCCTCTTGTGCCATAGCTAGAGTCAATTATTAAACACTAAGACACAATAATCAATCAAAGAGACACTAGAACAATATTTACGGAACTTATTAACTTATATTTACTATAACAATTACTATATATGCTCTCCTGTGGAAGATTTCTACTAACCAAATTCAACCCACCAATAGTAATCTAACAGACTCTTACCACTAATCCTTCCTCGACTCTAACTCAGACTCTGGATCAAGTGTTGAAATCAGTAATAACTAAACATCTTGATTCACGCCACTTCTACTCTAATCATCCACTTCAAACTCCCTTTCCACCTCTTTCAACTCCTCCTTCAACCACTCTTTCCACTTCTCCTTCCGCCTATCTATCGCGACTTTCAGTCGGAGTTTATATATTTCCTAACTCTCTCGCTTCACTTCATTTGTACCTGCTTTCTATCTGCATATTCACGTTTCATTTTTGGTTGGGCAAAGATTGTTTCGCAAAGGCAATCAATCTCAATTAAAAGTCCCCAAGGTTAGTGAAGAGAAACCGCGAATAGTCTAATGTCACAAGCTATTGCATGAACGGCATTTACTGGAGAGCCTTATCCAACGTCAAACTAGAAAAATAACAAATGGAATGGTATATAGCCTTATGATCGATCTCAGTTGCGAAGAATAATTGGCAATTTTGTCAAAAAAAAGGTACATCACAGAAGTTTCGGAGCATGAACTCATGCTTTTTCAGTAACGCATTCCTGGATCAGTTTTTCTACAAGAAATTGATTGTCTAGCGTATATTAAGTATTTAAATATATTTGAAATAATTATATATGGATATATATCATTTTCCCACAGTAAACATTCATTAGAAAACATTAAATCAGGTGTAGAAAGAAAGACTTATCCACTCACACTATATACAGCTGTATTAGATCGGAATAGAATGAGTTAAATCAAAATATAGAGGTGTATTTAAAGTGGATTTGATCTGTCATAATTTTCAACTAACGTCTTAATTTTAAAACTCTTTTATATAATGCATAACATTCACAATAAAATCAAATAAAGCTTCGCATATTTTGGTTAATTCGTCTTTATTTCGACATTTTGTCTTCTTCGTAATTTATAACTAGGATGTTTAAATAAACATACGAATATTACATAACATAAATAATAAGTAAAATTAGTATACATATAATTTAACTAATCAGTTATTGAAGCTTTTTTAATTATATCTCGTTCTTTTATTGTTTCAGACTATCTTCCGGGAGACTGTAAGTAGATATCAATTTAATCCAAAATTATCCACCAGGTGTAATTTCAATTTGAACCGTTAATTTTTTTTCTCTAACAAAACTGACCTTTAAGTCTGTTGTTATTAATTTAAAACGTATCTAACTAATCTATTTAAATGTAAGGAAAACTGTGAATTTAGACTTTATATTAAAACAATCCATGGAAAGGAATATATATTCTGAGCAAATCAACATTGGCAAATATTTTAAATATTTTTGTGTGTCTTATATTATTAAAAAAATATTCAAATAAATTCTGATGCATTTTATTCATCTATTCAACTAGTAATTTTAACATATTTTAAAAACAATTTATTTATATGAAATTTAATTCTTAAAATCTATTGACATACATCTATAATCGAATGGTATTTATAATGCAGAAATATTTTATAAACTACAAACTGCTATTCTGAATTTTCAACAATTAAATAAATTAGTAGTTTTTTAAATTTCCAGACACTTAAATTTTTTTTATTTTAAACAGCTGTTTACTTGGACAAATTGGAAAGTCTGTTGAAAAAGTGAAATAACTCAAACAAGTAAGTACATTTTCAAATAATTTATATTTTAAATATAATAAAAAAAAATCACTTTTAGTTACTGGCAACTGATATTTACTTCTGATATTCATTATCATGTTACAGTTTCCTGTCTCTCCAACTCTAGATCTTTTCTTCAAATTCGGGCTACACATTAATGCCTGTTGTAAAGAATATGCTAATATCAATGATTTACTTATTGTTAAGAATGTACCAGAAATAGGTATTAGAGATACCAAATTAGAAGAGACGATTTTATCAACTAGCTATTATTTCTTTTAATCAAAAACATTTTTAATATCAAACTATATTTTAAACAATCAGTGTCATAAGACATTACTAAGACAAATATGTTAAATGAGTAAAAATAACATTTTTTTTTTCCTTCAATGTTCTGTCTCAAAATGTAAAGAAGTAATAATTGATTCAGTGATGAAATGACACGTAACGAATGAATCGTAGTTGGATAGCAGGATATAAGAGCAAAATGATAGAATTGACCTAATTTTCTTCAAAAATCCTTAAATTGTCCCTCCTAGCAAATCATTGAAAATTGTGATGAAATATCTTGACGTTCCCAAAAATAACCTAATGCATAACTCCTAAACACAAATAATTTTAAATGGATAGCATTCCAAGATGCTTCGTAAAATTTGACAAACTGTGATGACAGGAATACCTCAAGTTCGAGTAATTCCACGTGCATTGCTTGTTCCCAAAGCTCTGATTGACCCTTTGACCATTTCTCCAATACATCATCTATTGACGTCGAAGCAACTGATTTCGCCCTTTGCACGTCTCACTTCCAATGAGCCCGTCTCTTCGAATTTGTCAATCATTTTCTTCACACAAATTTCAGTCCTTTGACAAGAGTCGCTTTTAAATGCAATTGCCGAGCTATTCTCTTAAAAAAGCTTCAGAGGCAGAGCCCAATCCTTCCATGATAAGTCGCGAGTACTTTCTAAAACGCAGAATTACAGGAACTACATGGAACTGCCGCCTATTTAACATACGTGTAATATGCGGTGCGCATGTCAAGTCTTTAAATTGGTATATTAAAATTCGTATATCTGTTACAGCAATCGTTTTTTAGACACTTTTGATTAGCACAGGGCTATCTATAGGTCCATTTTAGAACAATTTTTTTTATTTTTCTCAAACAACACGCAGTACTGCACATATTATATTTAGATGAAATATCAGGTCGTTCTGACCAATCGTTCTGTATTTACAGCCCTTTGAAAATGTAACTTTAATTATAATCACCTTGTATTGTATTCTTCAATAAAGTATTTTGAAGGGTAATATTTTGGTAAAAACCCTTTTAGCGTTATGACTTTAGCGAAATGACTTTTTTCTTATTTGCAATGGAGGTCATAACTATCATACAAATAATTAAAAGAAAAATGCAAGTAAAAGGCATTTTTTTAAGTATGAAATGTAATGTTTTCGTAAAAACACTTTTAGTGTTATGACTTTAGCGATCCGCCTTTTTTTTATTTACAATGGAGGTCGTAACTGTCATATAAATAATTAAAAAAAAAAAAAAAAAAGGAAAGCAAAATGAATTTTTTAAGTATTAAAAGGAAATTACCTTTTAAGCGAAAAGGTTGTATTGACACCAAATTTTTTAAATCTTATTTTCAGCTTAAATGCTTATATTTACTTGTTGAACACATAAATGCTTCTAATAAATTACTTTTCAGTTACACTTTTTAACCTTGAAATCTTTATCGAAAACACGGGAAATTAATCATTAAATTGCCAGCAAACAAAATGCATTAATATGTATTGGGTGTTAATTTTTGTTAAATGGGTATTAATTTTAATTTTACTATTAATTTTACTTTTACTATTAATTTTACTTTTACTTTTACTTTTAATATTCTTTAAAATCTCTACGAGCATATGTTTTTGATAAGAAATACACATAACAATATTTAAATAACGAAAACAAGAATCAAAACATATTGCAACGGCATAAAAGCAATTACGATCCAAAGAATATTATTAATAATGGGAATGAATTATGTAAATTATTCAAATGTGAATTCGTACAAGATAAATAAAATTTTCACATATGGACTACGTAAAATAGCACAGATAATACTACAAACGTCTCCATACAAAATTATTAAAAATATAGTTATAACGTAAGGGAGAGAAAAATAGATATAATGTTTTTAATCCAACTGTGGTTTTCTGAGCGAATCGTAAAAAGCATATGAAAAGACGTAGAAATCACTGATTGTATTATTTCAAAAATAAGTCTAAAAATAGTAGCTGTAAATAGTAAAATAATTTTCTTTTAAACTTACAATACGAACACATAATTATTAAAAACAGACTTATACATCGTAGCACAAAATGCATATACTTAATTGAAAAAAATGCACCACCACAGCATCTGCTTAACTCTTGTTTTGACTTATTTATGTTTGATTATTTTTTATTTACTTATTTATTATATTTTAAATATATAATTTTTATTTCTGTATTTTTGAAACAAATTAATATATTTTTTTTTGCATAAATGAACATAAATTTATTTTCGTAGTAACATAAATATATTGCGGAAATTTCTTCATAGTTTTAAATACGACTTGGAGTAAAAAAAAAAGTTAAAAATAATGGCTTAAAACCTGCGGGAAAACCGTGTGAATATGGTACTTTTTAATTGGGTAGATAAAATAAAGCAAATCTCTCTCAAAGAACAATGGAATTTCAATTAACAAACGAGCTTATGAAATCTAACCACAATTAATACAACAATTTTAGTAGTGAGATTCATTGAAAGTCTGGTTCTCACAAGTCAGAAAAAAGTATAATAATAATTTTTTTTAGTTGAAACGATTTTAAATCTCTCAAATAGTAGGTGGTGAAAAAAAGATAATCTTTCGTTTTCTGTAAAATAATTATTTGAGAGGGAAAGGCAAAATAAATTACAAGGGAACATAAATTATCTCGAAGTCCATTATGGTATATAACGAATAAATTCGAATTACGATCAGAATGGATAGAAGTTGTAAACTTCGCAATAGTCCTATTTCGTCTATATATCCAAGAATGGGGGGAAAGAGTTATTAATAGGGAAAATAAGACTTTTTATTACATATTATACGAAGTCTGCAATGAAATACATTCAGTTAATTGCGAAAACGAAGGGTTAATGATATCTCTTCCTACCACTTTTGTCGTAAAGCTATTTCAACTTATCATCTTTCTGCCTTTAATCCAAGAATTACATTACATTCTAAATTAAAATAATGAAATTTAATACATTTATGAATATTGGCTCAAACAACATTTGAAATGAACTGGGGCTAGCTTAAAATATAAGTATTAATTTATAGAACAAAACATTTTTTTACACATGTTTACCAATTAATTGTTTATTAACGTAGAGCTTACAAGCAATAAAAAGCCAAATGGCACAAAAAATTTCGGACTCGATCAAGTGAATAGGACCATACTGGAGTGGTCATCTTACTAACCGAATTTTCACACCATTCCTGAAGAAGACTTGGAACTTCGGCATATTTAACTTGCATCAGCCCAGTTACACGGTCTTCATCATTGGATCGATCTCACGAAACGATGGTAAAAACTCCGGCAGAATGCGTGCCATCTTGACGACTATGCTACTGCTGCCACAACATGTTCAAAAAGTGAATATATATATATATATATATATATATATATATATATATATATATATATATATATATATATATATATATATATATATATATATATATATATATATATATTATGCCTCTATATATATATATCAGTTCAAGCTCATAACTGGCATATTTTGTGGTCGGAAATACTTTATATGCATTACAATAATGAGGCCAATGTAATTAGGTGCTATTCAACGGTTGTCATATCAGTGTTTGAATATATTGGGTTGGCAACTAAGTAATTGCGGATTTCACTCATAGATGGCGTCAGTTGAATTTTTAGGTTTGCAGACATAGTACAAATGTAAAACACATTTTGTTATTTGATAGTTGGCAATTCAGCTGTCAATCTGTAAAAAAAGTTTTTTGATCGGTTGCGTAGTTTTCGCTTAGCCTTCGTTGAAGAATGGAAAATCAAAAGGAACATTTTCGTCATATTTTGCTTTTTTATTTCCGCAAAGGGAAAAACGCATTGTAAGCTCATAAAAAGTTATGTGATGTTTATGGTGACGAAGCCTTAAGGGAACGGTAGTGTCAAAATTGGTTTACCAAATTTCGTTCTGGTGATTTTTCACTCAAAGATGAAAAACACTCTGGTCATCCAGTTGAAGTTGATGACGCCCAAATCAAAGCAATAATCGATTCGGATCGTCACAGTACAACACGTGAGATTGCAGAGAAGCTTCATGTATCACATACATGCATTGAAAATCACTTAAAACAACTTGGCTTTGTTCAAAAACTCGATATATGGGTTCCTCACGAACTGAAAGAAACGCATTTAATGCAACGCATTAACAGCTGTGATTTGCTAAAGAAACGTAATGAAAATGATCCATTTTTAAAACGACTGATAACTGGCGATGAAAAATGGGTTGTTTACAACAATATCAAGCGGAAAAGATCGTGGAGCAGGCCAGGTGAACACACTCAAACAACATCAAAAGCTGATATTCATCAAAAGAAGGTTTTGTTATCAGTTTGGTGGGATTACAAAGGAATTGTCTACTTTGAACTCTTACCACCCAACCGAACGATCAATTCTGATGTCTACATTGAACAACTAACGAAATTAAACAATACAGTTGAAAAAAAGCGGCCCAAATTGACAAATCGAAAAGGTGTTGTATTCCATCATGACAATGCTAGGTCACACACATCTTTGGTCACTCGGCAAAAATTATTGGAGCTTGGTTGGGATGTTTTGCCACATCCACCATATAGTCCTGATCTTGCACCATCTGATTACTTTTTGTTTCGATCTTTACAAAACTCCTTGAATGGTAAAAATTTCAATAATGATGATGATGTCAAATCGTACCTGATTCAGTTTTTTGCTAATAAAAACCAGAAGTTTTATGAATGTGGGATTATGATACTGCCTGAAAGATGGCAAAAGGTCATTGATCAAAATGGGCAATACATTACAGAATAAAGTTATTTAGTTCCATGAAAAAATTGTCTTTGATTTTCTAAAAAAAATCCGCAATTACTTAGTTGCCAACCCAATATAATCATTTCTAAATCTTGTATTCAGCTAATTTAATTATTTATAACATATTTAAGTGAGTAGTTATATTATAAATTAGCATTGATTTATTCAATTCTAGTTTGAATTTTAATTGTGTATTTGGAAAATATACATTTTTATATTTTAGCATAAAAAATTAACATTACTTAAGAAAATTAAATACGCATCTATATTTTTTCTTCTTTTTAAGTGAATTAAGCATGTTTTTCTATTAATTTTATACCCATTTACTAATAAAATGTTACATTTTTTCAGAAACTTCAAAGAAATCATTTATTTCTTTGTTCGCGATGAAAAAAAGAGAGCTATCATGAAAGAAAATATATTTCGACATTCCTATTAAATAACTAGAATATTGAAGAATTGCAACATACAGTTGTATTGAATGAATCATTAAAATTATATTTTAATTACAGATATTGATAAGACTCATTATTTCATATTATTAATTCATCTTTTTTAATGTTTAAAATGCTAGTTTTAAATGTTTGTTTTTAATTTTCAAACATTTTTTCTTATTTTCTTCTGTCTTTTTTTTTTTTTTTTCATTTAAAAATTTTTTACAGTATTTCTTGTAAAAGTACTCTTTCTCTCTGTGTGTAATAGAGGGCATAACAGTTCACTTTTCTGTCTAATTTCCGTTTTTATTTTGCGAGAGTTTTGAGTACATATTTCTTGCTTTCTAATTCATTTCATATACGTTTTTGTTTGTTTAAAATTAAAAAATGTTGCTTAATCATTTAGGTCTTAGTTTTTCTTTTCTCCTGATATAGAGCTTTAATATATATATTTGTCTACATATGTATTTTTATTTAATTTTCTTTATTTGTTGCCAATAAATCCTGATTAAACTGTAAATCATAAGCCCTGTTGATGATTCAAAATATTATACTTCATTTTCTTCGTGATTTCCTTTCCGTTTATCATTGACTTTTCAGCTTTTGCTTTAAGTTGTTTTTATTTTCTTGCCGTCATGGATAATTACAGTAATTTATTCTGGTTAATTTTTATCTTGTTTGAATATATTGTTTAATAAAGTTTACTATTTCTTTTGCTTTATGTAAATATGCATAAGAAAATAATTTAAATGTTTCCATTCTGTTCTGTTTTTTTTCCGTAAGCTATAAAAATTAAATATTATTCTTTCTTTTTGTAATTAAAATATTTATCCTAACTACTTAATATTTGATATTTGCTTCTGCATAATTTTATTAAACTATTTGTGTTCTTATTTGTGTTTATTTTTTGTATGTGTGTGTGTCTCTGTGTGTGTAGTAAAATAAGAAATATTTTCTAATCGCAAATATTTCATTTCATCAAATACGAGAAATGAAAAATAAATTTTTAATATGCAACTAATTTTTTTTTATTCAGTGACTTTTAAAATCCCATCTAAATTAGCAAAAATAATTTTTAGATTCTTTTTACCAAATTAACCAAGAAAGAGGTAAATGAAAAGATTTCCATACACCGATTTTTAAAAAGACCGTTTTGCGAGAGATCTTTCTTACAAGTCTTAGAAATATAAGGCTTTTCAGTGGAATGAATATGCATCTGAATCTTAAAATGCCAATTATGTTAGAAAGTCTCCTTACAAGTATTACAAACTAAAACCTTAGTATGAATAAGAAAATATTTTTAAACCAGTTTTAGTGGATGAGCATTTCTTGTAAAAATCATAAAAATAAGTCTATTCTTTCGAGAACATAAATAAATTCATTTTTTGATACTTCAGCTGGAAAAGATTTTGTTACATTCAAGGAAAAAATTAAATTTCTCATTGGTATGATTGAATAAATGCCTTTTTGACTTAAATATTTCAGAAAAAGATTGTAACAAAACCTACTTTATGAACGATTCCTGTTCTTGTCTTGGCCTTATCATGCTCGACTGTATTCTTCACCGGACGTCCAGACACTTGATCGAAGTTTTTTTTTTTCTTATTTTTTTTAAAAAAATGTCATGGTTACCAATTCAGCCGTCGGTAGTCAAGCGACCATCACAAAATCGCAATGTGTGAGCGCAATACCAATTTCATTGTTAAATAGCCGAATCGTGTTACTTGAAGTTGGAAAAATCACCATAAAAAGATATTTCGAAAAACTATTTCTTGTTTGAAAGCGAGCTTCACGACTTTTTATAGAAAATATTATCCGCAATGAAACGCCCATTACAAACTCAGTCCGTACAAACGGAAAAAGTTTCTTCATTACTTTTCCAAAAAAGGTTCACAAATGCCACAGTTAAAGGTCAGGGATATTTCTGTTACCTGTTCAATTTCAATGTCTTTCTCTTTTCAATTTATTTTTACATGTCTTTTTTGTTGTTGTTGTTGTTGTGATTGCAGAGCTAATGAAATTGTCATTCCGACGTCATTCTGTTTTCTGCTGAAATTATTAAGATTTTGGAAATTATGCATTTTTTGTTGTTTTAAGTGTTTTTATGCTATTTATAGGTTTTCTTGGAAACGCAACTTTTTCCACTTTCTCCCTCTCTCTCTCTCTCTCTCTTTTGTATTCGTTATCTGAAATAACGGCATTTTGTTTCCCTTTGAAACGGCATCGAGTTTGAAAATAGCGCATTTGGCGCGATTTTAAATTAGCGCCAAGCAGTACTCTAAAATATGTCTTTACTGGTTAATTATTTTGAAACTGAAATGGATGCTACTCAGCAAAAAACACAACGACAATTGTTCCGCATATAGTTTACTGTCTGTGTAAACAAAATTGAAGCTGAAATTATGAAGAAAATTCCGAATGCTAAGCAAATTTCGGTTTTGAAAACACAGAATGGTGACAAATTTTCACGCTTAGAAGCATGACAAAGAGACATCACAGATTTTATTTGGAAAGGTGTCGATCCTGAAAAATATTTGAAAAAGATTTTCTGTCTACCAAAGATTATTGAGATACATTTTCCGAACTGTGCAACAGTTTTTACTACTTTGTCAGTCTAGCATAATGACGTGATTTTGATGCTGTAGAAGTGATCTTATGACACACATATTTATAGCAGTTAGAAATACCTATAGCTAATATGAAGAACAATATTTTAGGAGAATATGTATCACTCATTAATGAGATAAAAGTAAATATACAACAAACACAAAAAATTAGAGTGATTCAAAAATCTACAACTGTAAAACAAAGCCTTAAATTTTACCATTTAATCCTTAAAAAAACAACTTTCAACCTGCTTTCAACTTTCTTTTTCCAATTTAAAAAAAGATAAAATGCAAAAACATGTGATTAATAGTGAGTAATAATTCTTTAGTTTATAATAAGTATGTATAATAACACATCGATCAATAACTCCCGAGACTAACCCAGAGATGGCGCTCGTAGTAAAGCAGTAACCAGGTCTTTCTAGAGTACTAACCTTTGCTTGAAACGTGTCAAAATTTTAAGTCGATCGGACCAGGAAAAAGGTATTTTGAAGTGAAGTGAAAAAGGTTTTTTCCAAGTGGGTGCCGCGATTGCTTTCGATGGAACAAAAACAGCAACGAGTCGATGATTCAGAAAGCTGTTTATCGCTATTTACTCGCAACAAAAAAGATTTCTTGAGGAAAAAAAAAATAAAAAACAAAAAACAAAAAAAAAACAAAAAAAAGATTTGGAAAAGCGTTGGAACGATTGTATCACCCTAAAAGGTGATTAACAAAAGGTGTTATGTTGATGAATAAGAAAAAATTTTGCAAAAAAAATGTTGTTTTCAATTTTAGACTCGGGAGTTATTGATCGATGTGTTAGTATATATGACTCAATAAGTATCACCAAAATTAAGTTTATATGAAATTACCCAATAATGCAGAGTACTGGGACAAATAGTAGCAATTTATTCACATTTATAAAAGAAACTAATTTTTTTCAAAAATAAATCTGTATATAAAATATCATAAAAAATTAATAGATGCTTTAACTTAAGCGTTCATATTCAAATTCAGCAAGGTAATTACTTAACAAGAATATAAAACAAAATGAAACAAAAATGTTCATTTACAAAATAAAGAAAACATAATAGAAAGAAAAAATTTAATTAAATAAAATTTTTAATTGAATTAAATTGTTAAATGTAAACACTAAATTTAAAAATGCATGAAATAGAATTTTAACTATAATTTGTAATCAATAATGAGGAAAAATCGAAGTACAAACTTGTACATCTGATTTCCAAGAATAAAGAAAAAGAAAATACTTGTTCAAAATATTTCATTACCCTAAAAATTAAATACTAAGATTAGTTGTAATAAATGTAATGTATCTTTACAGCTAGAATAACCATTGGTCAGAATTTATTTATATATATATATATATATATATATATATATATATATATATATATATCCAGCATTTTTTAATTTAAGCATTTATAATTTAATTAAAGCATTTTTCTCTCCAGTGACTATTAAGAAACAAATACCTTGAATAAAAAAATCAGTCTTTAAAACAGGAGCCTTAACAGAAATAGTAACGAACTAGATGATAAAATAATTTATAAGCTATTTATAAGCTGATAATAAGTAATAAGCTAACTGAACATTTTTTTAAGGAAATCTGAATCGTGGGGGTCTAAAGTAAACTTTGTTTCTTTAATTACATTTTTAAATTCTTTAAAAATATCCTCACCTGTAAGGAAAACTAATAGATGCAACTCAAAAGGTTTTTTCAAGATATTAAAGATATCGTGAAACACAAATATACTTAAATAAGCATTGTCTGTGATATTACATATTTCATCCATAGCTAGTTAAAAGTAAGCGAAATATTGTAATCTAAAGGAAATTTATGCTGCAACATTCTGGCCTATGTCATCTATACGACTCATGATGACATTCCGAGACAACGCTATTTTATCGAACATGATTTTGACTTTTATGTTACCAACATTTTAGGCAAATATTAACAGACTGCTTTAAAATACTTGTTCTTCGTTGTAATAAAGATTTTTATTGTGAACCAATAACAAATAAAGTTTATAAAAAGCCTTCACCATAGTTTCCAATTTGTCGCTTATTGTGTGGAAGAGGAATTGTTGGTCGGCTAATGATTTATTTTTTTAATTGATAAAATCCTTTCGCAACTGTAAGCTAACGGGATATTTGCTGTTGAAATCACTATGAAATTCCTTGAAATGTCGGTTCTGACTAAATTATTTCTATTCTGCTTTTTACACATGAAACAAACAGACTTTGAAATATTTAGCTGAGTAAACAAAACTTTCTTTTCTCTTTGAGTATTAAAATCACGAAATTCAGTATTCAAAGATTTATTTATGGGAATTTTAAAATAAATTTTTAAGACGATCCGGGACTTCAAAATTTCAGAACTTTTTTTAAAAGCGTAATACCTTGGTTGGCTGTTTCAAATCACCTGAGCCATGGAAACTTAGCATCGTCCTCGCCCTCACTTATCGCATCAACCTACAATATTCTAAAGTAAGGAAATTAAAACTATTGTTGTCTCCTCGTGTTCGTTCTGCTTAACGCATTCTTGTACATGTGTCAGGCATTGCAGTTCTCCGGGTAGCATATGAGAGAGGTCTAGGAGATATGAAAAATTTCCTTAAGACATTACTATTTTCCATATTTTCATTGTTTTCATCGACTTGTGGCAGGGTGCATTGTCTTGGTGAAAAAGGATTTTTTTTCTCTGCATGTGCTGTCGTTTTTTTGCGATTTCCTCCAGCAAGTCAATATAATAATCACTGTTGATCGATTTACCTTTTTCGAGGTAGTCAATGAAAATCACGCCATGCGTATCCCAAAAAACTGACGCCATGACTTTGCCAGCTGACTGCTGCGTTTTCGGACGCTTCGGACGGCTTTCGCCAGCTGTGCGCCACTGCCGCTTCGACTCTGGAGTGTAGTGATGTATCCATGTTTCGTCCATGGTCACGTAACGACGCAAGAAATCTTTTTTGTTGCGAGTAAATAGCGATAAACAGCTTTCTGAATCATCGACTCGTTGCTGTTTTTGTTCCATCGAAAGCAATCGCGGCACCCACTTGGAAAAAACCTTTTTCATTCTCAATTTTTCATGAAGGATAGTAAATACACTTCCATATGATATCTGTGTCAACTCAGCAATCTCACGGAGCTTCACTTTACGATCTTTCATTATAATTTTTGTCACTTCACTCACATTTTCCGGTGTAACGGCTTTCACAGGTCTACCCGAGCGTTCCGCGTCATTTCTGTCGGTACGACCACGTTTAAACTCGGCAAACCACCGACAAATCGTTGCTTTTGATGGACAAGAGTCCGGGTAACATTTTTCAATCCATTGTTTCGCTTGCACGGTGTTTTTACCCATTAAAAAACAATGTTTTATCAGAACACGAAACTCGGTTTTTTCCATTTTTTAAACAAACTACAAAACGACTTTACTCCAACCTCGATAACTCAGCTGTTTCTAGTCCGATCGACTTAAAATTTTGACACGTTTCAAGCAAAGGTTAGTACTCTAGAAAGACCTGGTTACTGGTTTACTACGAGCGCCATCTCTGGGTTAGTCTTGGAACTTATTGATCCATGTGTTATTTTAATTTTTCCAGAAGTCTTCGAGTGCCATTGTTAGGACTGCATCTTCCCTTATTTTGGCAATCGAGCCACAGGCTGGCCTTTCCTGTTATGAAATTAAGTTTATATCTTTTTTACGATTCGTCTAGCATTCATTAAGGTTAAGATAATTTTTTATTTGTTTATTTTATGACTTTACAATGGTTTTGTGGTTTGGCCGCCATTGAATAGTATTTATCCATTTTAACATGTTAAACGTGTAACGTGTTACTTTTACAGAAATAAGTGTAGCCTTCTATTTCAAATTATATAGTAAAACAAAACCATATATTTGTTGAGTGTATTACTTTATTAAAGTAATTATTTCTACCTTTTCTCTTAAATAATCACCCATTTTATACATTTATTTTGTTAAAGACTTTCTTTAATTCCACTATTTTTATATAAAAAAAATATTTCTCCACTTAAAGAAAGGATTCGGATTCAAGGCTTCGTGAAAACCTTAGTCAATATATACATTGAAATATGAATTTAAATACAATTTAAATTACTAATTATCAAACACTTCAATTACTATTTTTCATACATTCGAGATATCAATTAATTTACTGCTCGTAACAAATCGCATAAAACATACAAAAAATTGTTAACATGTTTAACATTACTTATTCTTATTCCAAAGCTCAATCAATAAAATAATCTCTAAAATACTGGCATTCAATTTTTCTCCAAATAATCAAAATTAGAAATTCTTTAAATTCTCTGTCTTTGAATCTATTGAAATATAATATAAAACTAACCAATGAGTAATCCTTAAAATAATAAACCAATAATACTCTTAATTTAATCATTCAAAATCGTTAACAATTGCTCCAGATAAAAATTGTTAAATTGGGGCAAGAATTTTACACATTGAAGCTTTCATCATAAATCACAAAAAAGCACTTCTTAAAATTCAGAGTCACTTTTTAGACTTCTGTTAATTTTATTGTCTCTATTGTTAACTTCCCTACTTAAAGCCCACCTCTAGAGGGCGTTCATTTATAAAGGGAGAGAGTGTGATGCCACACGATCCCCTCAGACGGGACCTGACTGAATCTCCGAAAGGAGCTGTTGTAAAAGAACGGTAGCAAGGAATGAAAATAAATTTGTTGTTGTTATACAACCCGATGTGGTTTTTTTTTTTTGTCTAAGGACAACCGTGAACTGAAATCTGATGTGATGATGATGATTAGTAGTAGTAGTATTTATACAACACTATTACGTAGCAAACAAAACAAAAATAAAAAAGGGAGTTCTCGCCACTTCCCTTAGGATTATTCCGGTCATCCACGTGGGCAAGACGCATAATAACCTGCTGTAATTTTTGGTATTTTCTCAAACTTTAATATCGTCTAAATTGCTTTGCTGATAATGCTCACTGTGAGTATTGAACCAAGATCACTCTTTTGTCATTTCTGCACTGCATCCACTAGCACTCCATACCATGCCTGGGTGTTTCCTTGACTTTATGTGGGGAAGAGAAACACTGAAATCGCTCGATCTTTCAATGTTTAACAAGGGAGGTGAGGTTCATCCGTGGGGTCATTGCAAGGAGAGTCATTTGTTTTCAATTGAAACCTTGCACCCTTGGGAGTGTTTTATTGGTTGTCTTTTTATCACCAAACCATTGATGTTATAAATCTTGACGAGTTCTTCCTTTGTTATCATTGCGACTTTCTAACTCTCATAAGAAATGACTTTCCTACTCTCCCTCCTATTATTGAATGGTATTCCGTCTACTTTTTCCCACCTCCTTATGAGTTATATGCTCTGCTTATCCTTTTTTGTTTCCCCTTTTCTCTCATCCTTTTCAATTTTTTTAGTTGATACAGCTTTAACTTTCAGTAATTTTATTTCAACTTTTAATAATTTTCAACTTCTTTGATCTCATTCTCGTCCCAACACTGTTTGAGGCATTACTAATCTTTCCCATTCAATCTCCAGAAGCATTTCTTTCTCCACTTGTATTTAAACCCACAATTCTTCTTTCTCTTCATTTAAAGCGCGTGTCTCATTTCTTAGTTTCTCTAGTTGATTTGGTAAATTAGAAAATTCGTCTTCACTTAACTTAATTTTCCTTCCTCACTCCGAATATTCTTTTTCTCCTATAGAAATATTTCCTCCTGTATTATTATTTCAAAATTTCTAGTTGACCACCTGAATTTAATTAATCCTCATTTAATTTTTGTTCTTCTAAATACTTCAATTCTTCTTGCCATCTTTTTTACTCTTCTTTTCTATTATTTTCCTTTGCTTCGCTCAAGCTTTTGTTTTTTTCCAATTTCTACTTGACAAGGTGCCACTTCTCGTCGAATCTCCAACAGCCTCACTTTTCCTTTCTCAGATTGTATTTTGATCTGCAATTCTTATTTCCCTTCCTTATCCTTTTATAAATTCATTCAACTGCCTTAAATCCTCCTCTTTTTCATTACTCTCATATTACTTCCTCGATCATCTTCCTTTTCTAGGGTATCTCTGACGTGAAGTTTTTTGAAAAATTTCAGTAACTGATAGACTAGCATTATCTTTTTGCACTTGTATTTTCACTTGCATTTCTTCTCAATTTCTTTTTTCTTCTTGACACTTAATACTGCGCAAGATTGCAGTTAAATATCAGCTTCTTTAAATTAAAAGACACCTTTTTTAAAATTGAAATTCCATATATTATCTTCTTGTATCTCATTCTAGCTATTCTTTCCTCTTCCCCCCTATTGTTTCTTCCGTCCTTCTTTTTGATTCTTCTTTTCTTTCTTTAACGCCTGTAAGCATTTCTCTAATAAACTCTTTATAGTAATCTTCCAGACCAGTTATGGCTTTTATTAATTTCAGTATTTTCATACTGGAAAAGTCCCTGATGCCCATATCTGTTGCAACATATTGTACATCTCTCTGTTCCCTTTAGCAAGATGTGACATCTTCTAAATGCCTTTAAATAATTCCTCACAACGAAAACACATATTCAGCATAAACTCAATTCTCCGCACAACTCTTGTTCCACACCGGAAATTTTCTTTAATATCTTCCATTAAGACAAAATTGCTTTCGTTCACTTTCCTCCTTCTGTGTTTCAAAGTCTTTTCATTTCCAAATTCATAAATCCAACTCTTTTTCTGCGATATAGATCGTTTGTAATCGCTATCTACCTTCTAGCTAGAGAACTCAACAGTGTGAATAGAAGACTCCATCTTTGACATATAACAAACAACATTCATTTACATATTTCGGAGTTCTACCATCTTATTCTACCATCATACTAGTTGTTGCAAACACTGAGGTTCAATGCAAAGTTTTCGTCTAAATTCTAAAGAATCCCCTAATTTCAGACTTTAATTACTTTTTATCAATAACATCTATAAGAGCTATTATCATAATAAAATACGTGTAATGAAACTTCACCATGGCAACTGAAGAAGCTATATGGATTTTAAAATATCCTGAATAATCCATCGACTCGCATATTTATAACCTCCCGTTTTCAGATACTTTTTTAAAATTGACATAGCCTCGAACATTGATTTTTTTTTTAAATAGGAATTTCTCTATAGCTTAAGGCAGCTGATGCCATTCAGGCATTCTCTAAATACACTCTGCGTATGTCAGCTATGCGAAAACAACATTTTTTCATTATTGAAATTATTTATGAATTAAGTAATTTAAAGAAACGAATTAAAATTTTTATTTTTGTCTTTTTTCATCAATAAGTGTTTTTTGCAAATGAATTACGCTTGTTATTAAATAAAATATGTGTCTGCGGACAGTTTTTTAAAATTTTATAGCTCCCAATAGAAACAAATGTCTGCGGATATATGATCTTAAGAAATTCTCAAGAAATAAAACTTTAAGATAATCTTAAATTCTTAGCTCTCAAAATGATTAATAGCACATATTAATACACCTCATTAACTCCCTAAGGAAACTGGCACCGTGACATGATAGTAATCTAAATGCTAAAGCATTTCACGATTTCAAAAAAAATCCTCTTAAATTAATTTATAATACGTAATTTTTAATTTGTTATAATTTTAAAATGTTAATTATTTTAAATAAATGGTTTTGAAATGCTCCAGAAAGAATAATTGCATTTGAAAGCATATTTTCTTATGCTATGTAGTATAAAATTCTTTTATGAATTAATAATACATTTCAAGATTTTTTCAATCTTCATTTTTTTTACTCTTATAATAAAAATTCTTTTTTTATTTATTTAATTTGAAGTGCTATCAACAAAATATAAAACAGAAATGTACGAATACCTACATACATTTAGAGACGATACCCTCTCTAAAGTCAAATAATGATCGTATCTTATTCATAAAATATTTTGCTAAATGATATTGTAAAAAACAAATTGTTATAAAAGAAAATAAATATAAAATGCATTTTTTAATACTTAACAAAACTGTAAAACCAACTGTTGTAAGTTTATAAATTTGTCTTTTTAAATAAAAAAAAATTAAAAACAAATAAATTAATATTTTAATTTTTTAAAAAAATTAATTAAAATTTATAAAATATTTTAAAACGCTCATATATTAAATGTATAAAAATAAGTAAACTTTAAATTATATTAAATTGGCTGCATAAATTTAATCTTAGTTATCTACTTCAAAGTTAGGAAACACTTTTTAGTTTCAATTATGTGTGATTGAAATCCTAACTTTTGTCTTAAAAATTCTGTTGATTTCTGCAATTAAACAGTAACATGTACATTACAATTCTGATTCTACTATATTTGCAGTCTAATGCCGTATACCATTTTCAGGATTAATAGAATTAAATATAGCCTCCAATATGTCCTTCAACACACATCCTTTATTCATTCAGCTGATTCAACATCAACGAAGATTGGAATAACAGAAATAAGTATTCCATAATTTTAAATGAATTCCTGGAATGTGTTTTTCTTATCGTGCTTAATGAGAATTAAGTCAACCAAAAGACTAAAGAAGATTGCAGACATATTTAAGAATAATTCATGATTCATAGCTTAAATTTGTTTGCTCCCTCGAAGAGTTGTCATTAAACTTTTGATACGAAAACGTACAATTAGACCTGGATTCATCATTATATACCAAAACAAAGCAAAAATTAAACAATAGGTAACGTCTTCTCCTAAGCCGGTGGCAGCGTTAGCCTAGTGGAAAAGAACGAAATCTCTGCAGCCGACTTTGTTTATGTGTCGTGGGTTCAAGCCCTGATACCACTTCATTTCACTGAGATTCAAAACTTCTAGGTTCTTAGCCAATAGCTTTCGTGTCGCTTCCTAGTCCTAATTTAATAGACAATCACAATCAATCACAATTCTGCATGTAGGGTTGACAAACTTGTCAGATGGTAAAGATATGGAGACAATGTTTAGGGGGCAATAGTTACAAAAATATCCTTTTTAACAATAAATTAGCAGTAGATAACAAAATCAAGATTCGCAAAACTAATTGCTTCATACATTTCAAATGAATGACTTGTAATTTAATTTATATAT
Organism: Nephila pilipes; assembly: GCA_019974015.1. Lineage (NCBI taxonomy): Eukaryota > Metazoa > Arthropoda > Arachnida > Araneae > Nephilidae > Nephila > Nephila pilipes. The sequence goes on from BMAW01068385.1 coordinate 21,336, forward strand.
ATTATTATTATTTAATAAAGGTAATTATATTTTTTTTGAATCTTTGTAATAAAATGTAATTGTAATATTTATTTATAAATATACATATCTGAAAGCATAACTATTTTATTCCATGTTCATCATTAAAATTTATTATATCATAAAAATTTATTTATGTAATTTAATGAAGGAAGTTAAATTACTTACATTCAAGTTTTTAAATAAATTAATCCTTTATTTTACAAATGAGTTATGCTTGTTTTAAAGTAAAATAATTGTATCCAATGGCATTTAAAATTTTATTGCCCCCTTCGTAAAGAGAAAACTGAGTACTCTAGATAAATATGAATACTATATTTTAATAACATTTACGTTGTATATTTAATTCTATAACACCTGTAGGTTAAAGCTAAAAAAACTTTTTTCTTGGCAAATAGAATTAAAAATGACCTGCGATTCGTCTTTGAACATATCCTTTATCATACCTTTCAGTTGATTCAATATTAATGAAGAACAGAATAACAGAAATAACTATTCCACTTTTTAAATAAAATTCTATGAATATGAATCTATCGTCGTGTATAATGTAAGTTAAGTGTACCAAAATGATTAAAAATGATTATAGACATATTTAAGAATATCACTATCTTGAAAAGGGGAAGATTTTTATAGCATCACTTTTATACGATTTATTTTGTATAAGGTCTTATACTAATAAGATTAGTATAAGATCTAATTTGAAAAATAAATTTATAGTCTATTTGAATATTAGATCTTATGAAATAAAGCTTACTGACGAAGCGGTCGACAACGTCTAACCAATAGCGCCAGTAGGAGGGAAGTGAAGTTTTATTGACAGAACGGGAAGAAAATCGTGACTAAAGATATCATGGCAGAGGAATATCATGACTTTTTAGTTAAAAAGCATTTGAATAGACATTAACAAAAAATAATAAGCAAATTTAAAATAAAATAATATTACAAATAGAAATTTCTATTCAAATAGAAATTATGTTAATTTAAGTAATTAAAAAAGTTATTAATTTTCAGAGTGGGTGAAAAATACTTGCTTCTGACGACAAATGAAACTACTAAGGTATTATTATTATTATTTTAAACTCTCCTTTGTGAGCTAAATCTGAAACGGATTTAATAGTTCGTACTGATTTTTGACGAGTCGAACTGTCACCATCGAAGATATCTGGCTTCAAGGCAAGCCACAGTCGAAACAATGAATATCCTTTTGAAAATATTTCCAAAGAAATTAAGACTGTCTCATCACCCCAAAAGATATAACAATGACTTATTCGGGATACATTACATTTATGGATTTCTTGGAAAATGAAAATAATCAAAGAGAAACACTACAACTTAATAACCTGTTTCTTCTTTCGTATATTCCAATTTTCCAATACTCAATTTTCCAATCTTCACACGGATACATTTTGAACTTCTTTCGTACACTCTAGGCATAGAATGTATTTGCTTTCCACTCGTCTCTCCTAAATTAATACTATGACTATACATCCGCATATAACAAATTTTATCATATATTTGAATACACATGCTATTTTTGTGAATGGCGTAACGTGAATGTAAATGCCTCGAAATTCATCCTCGGACGCCCATATCACTGCAACATTCCATTTTTAATTGAAATGCTCCCATGTTTAAGCCATGTGACTGACTTATTTAATTGTAACTTCTCAGGGGTCAGCAGATCAGTCGTTTCCAAACCTTCTCCAACATTGGCCCCTTTTTTAAATTATGTATTTTCTTCTTAGATCCCCATATGTTTTTCTGTACAATATAAGACACACGATGCCTTCATGATCGTAATAATTACACAAAAAAACTTAAAAATAACATTTTAACCAGGTTTTCTATTAAAAATGTTTGCGCGTGTCTAAATCCGTCATCAAGTATGTAAGTAATAAAAAAATTCTGAAAAAAAAAAACAAGTTCGTTGGTGTGGGTTAATTTGACGAATTTTTTGCGAATGATGTTGCAATTCCAAAATTGAAAACAGCCGTTAGTTTGAAAATAGAGATCTTCCCAATTTTCCTTCGATTCAAGTAATTCTTCTCAAAACGAAAATTCAATGTTGGTTGTTCGCTTTAGGATATATTTATACTTCAAGACGGAAAATCTAAATTTCAAAGTTTTTGTAACTCTATTGATATCTTTTTTTTAATTATTTCAATTGATCCTTGCTGATTTGAATATCACCAGCATTCATCTTACTTTTGTTCAGCAACAAAAAGATCCATCAAATCTAAAAGTATCGAACATTTCCAGAATCTTATTTTCTATAAGATTCTGGAAATGTTCATACCTTTTTAGGAGTAGCATTCTTTCATTGGGGTGTTTCATCTTCTATAGCTTTATACAAATATTGCTGAATATTTTTTCCGATTAAACATACTGTGAAAATGTAGTTCCCAGGAGATATATTGAAACCAAATGCTAAATATTCTTGAACATACTGACGACACTTTTATTGAAGCAATATACTGAATAATTATATTTATAAAAATTACAATAACAGTAGTTTTAAGACTTTTAATCACCCAAACATTTACCAGGGACATATACGTAAATTACTATTTCAAATACATTTTTAGCCAAATAATAGGAATTTACGAGTTTTTTCAAAGTTTAGCACAACAAATTATTTAGCAGTTTAAAAAATTTTAAACGTCTTTCTAATCCATATACGCCACTGAAACAGGCAACTAATGTAACAGGAGAGATATTATGAAGATCGTTTCTATCATATTCAAAATGAATTTATAGTCCTGTGTAGCAATCGCGTATGTTGGTATGCAAATAACAGCCATCGGCGTGTATACAAAAGTCATTCAGCTCGTGTTGGTAATCAAAATTATAGACGGTGCCTATGCAAAAGTTAACTTACATTTCGCTTACTATGCATGGATTGCCCCTCCTTATGCATATTTACATAATACAAATACGTATTTACAAAGATTTTATTCAATGAATACAATCTTTAAAAATTTAAAAAAGAAATTTTAACCACCTCTAATACAGCACTAGAAAGTTATAAACCTTATAAACATTCATATATCTCCATTGTGTCCACCTGGACACCGCTGGGAATATCTGCTATAGATAAACACTAATAGAATCATGAAAAATAGTATTTGGAATATTATACTTATATGTTGCTTTACAGCTTCCCAAAAATAATTTATCCTATGTTAAAATCAGTATCAGCTCTCAAACTCAAGGTCTTGATCATTCTCTATTTATAGTTTATTTATAATTAAATAAATTTAACAATAAATAATAGTTTGTAAACTAATAAAGACGCCTGATTTTGTGACAGTACTTTACAAGGTAAAAATGGTTTTATTTTGTACATTTCAAATTTTTTGGTAAATGGAGTAAATGCTGCTTAAGTTAGAAACTGAATATTTCCTCCGAATGTCATGTTAATGACGGCAAAGGACAATAGAAATTGTGCTTGTGCTTCGAATGAAAAATTACTGTCATGATACTCTCAAGCACCAATGCCCCCGATGTACGACGCTCGTTTCCATATCGGATATTTCCTGGTTCAAAACTCAGTGATAGCAAAATCGAAAGTTTATGTGAAAGTTTTGTTAAATTGTTTTCTATATTCATCACAATTTCAAAAATTTTCAGAATATTCTTTATGTTTTTAACGCTGTGTTCTGGTATATTCCATCAAAAATTCTTAAACTAAAAAGTCTTAGGCTAAGTGTAGCTGCTCTCAGTTTGTTAATAAACCACTTCAATCGGACATCTGTTGCATTTTCAATTTTGTAAACTTTTTGCTTTCCACGATTTTCTCTTTACAAACCTCAAGGAATTTTAATTGCAAAAAATTACGTTTCTTTCCAACTAAAATGAAAAATAATTAGAAAAATTGGATGAAGATGGAAGTGAAGTGAGATGAATTAAAGGTGACATATAAATGAAATGGATATTAAAGTAGATAAATGATAACGCCTTGCTGATCGAGATTTATAATTTCGATTGAAGGAATTTAATTAGAAAAGTGGATTGAAAATGATTCTATTTGAAACATTAAGCTAAGAAGTTACTGCTAGTGAGAATTGTTGAATTCCGAGCGAGTAGTTTAGTAAGCTAAGATTTCATAATTAAATCCTGGTGTTTTTTATAGTGTTCAATGATTATTATAAAGTTTTTAGTTTGAACTCGCAAATCTTCAATTTGAGTTCATTGTTTATTAAGTAATATGTTCTATTAAAATGGGGTGCAAGAGCAGAATAACGAATACCTGAAGTTACGATTAAACCGGCTCCAACAAATACTTCACAATATTTGGAATCATAATTTCTAATTTCTAATCCTAATTGCTTTGCTCATAACATAGCTGAATCAACCCTTCAAATATGTGTTTCATAACTAACATAGAATAGAACTGGTGCGAAGTACACACCAACGTCAAATGTGAATCATCATGTCAACCACCAGATACTTTAACAAAGGTCAAATAATATAAAATCATGAGAATTGGACATATAAATGCGTAATTTGTGTGAAAATAATTGGAGTAATAAGAAAATTTTTGAAAGTGTTATAATTATATTTATATTCTCTTTTATATGACGTTTAAACCAAAACATTTAAAATTTTTGTCCATTGAACCAAAAAGGTGATTTTAATATAAGAGTTTTGAGACAACACGAATATTTCGCTTAATTTTTTGCGACTCTAAACTTTTTTTTTATGTGAATAATGGCGTGAGTGAATATTACTTCTAAGGTTTACAGGTGTTCAAATTTTTTGTTCTCCATGCATATAGGTTCAGAAAGTTGTATAACTAAGTAAGATGATTATGTGGTAGATAGCACATTTCGTGCTGATTTTTTTTTTCATCTGAGATAACCATGTCACGATTGGAAAAGATAAATCCTGAATGAGTATAGTATCCAGACATTATTTTTTCTCTCGATGATGTATATAGGTGACATTTTTTCTTTTGTATGGATAGTTTGCAGTATTACTTGCTGAAAACAATATGCTTTCCTTCAATTTTCCCTACGTGTTTTATATTGTCTTCATGTTAGCAATAGTACTTCTTCTGAGTAAGAGTTTTTTTTTTTTTCCAAATTGTATGTGTCATGCAATTTGTTTGGAAATTAAAATAATGAAATATTTTTATAAATTTTATCAACACTTTTTGGTCAACAACCCAGTCTAACGTTTGCTTTTGTTTCATTATTACTGAGATTAAAACAGAAAATATTTCCTTCCTTTTCTTTGTTATCAGTTTTTACGATATTATTCTTAAAATGGCATTCATTTTGAATGTATTTCCCTTCTCCGAATCGAATGGCGTGATTGCTAATCAACCGAATTAATAATATTGATATTTAATCCAATATATTACATTAATAATCGAAAGACTGTTAATAAAAATCCATGCCACGGCAATAGCGTGATGGATTTTGAAGCTATAAAATTTTTTAGCCCTCCAGTAAAAAATACTCTGAGAGAAAAAATAATCCAATACTTTTAATCAAATGAAGAGAGATGTTGTTATAATACTTAAATTTAAACGTTTGTGTCTCAATTATACAAATCCACACTATTGATCGTATTGTTAAAAAACTCTTAAGAGGTTTCGCTGCTGTAGGGAAGTAAACTTAATTATATTCCGCCACAAAATTTTCAAATTAATCTTTTATAATATTTTCTCTTCAACATCTTCCTTTTTTTTTTTTTTTTTTTTGACGATCCATATTTTTTTTTGTTTCAAAGCAAACCGATATTAATATTTCAAAAAAATTATTTGCATGTGCGAGCGTTTGTATAGAAGAGTGCGGAGGAGATATAGCAATAAAAATGGAATGGCTCTGAAGTACAAATTTTGATATGCTAAAACTATTGTTCATTTTAATGTGCATCTAGTACATTATCTGAGAAATTTGCTTCAGAATTTTTTCAAATCAGTATTCAAGCAACTAGTAACCGAAATTTTGTCTATATTGTGCATAAATCTGGCAAAATAATATCACAGGACGTCATTGTTTATTTTTATCCACTGCGCTCAGTTCTGTCACATAATTTGTGATATGTCATCACAATCCATTTAAAGTCTTATAATTTATACTTAACAAACTAAGCCTAGATCCGGCAGTGTTGGAAAATTTATACCTCCTTCATCTGAATGGAAGGACATTTAATTTTGTTTCTCTCGATATTCTTCAGAATACATATATATTTTTTTATAGTAAGATGTTATATTTACTTCTTATTTGTAAAGCTATAACATTGCTTTATTAGTGGACATTTTGTGTTTAATTATCGTATTGAGACAATTTTTGATCATGCATGGCTTTTCTTAAAAACTATTCTTGCACAAAAAAAGTAAAACTGCAAAAGTAATAAATTTCCAGATGTCTAGCACCATGTTAGAAGCAGACTCTATCTAATATACTATCTTATGCTTGCCGACTGGATTGTTGAGCTTTTAAATTCATCAAAGTGAAGATTGGGTACTTCAGCTAGTTATATATAATTAATTACTAATGGAGAAATGATTTAAAATTTACTTACAAAAAATGTACCCTGAACATGTTCGTAAAATTCTATACGTGTAAGATCTCTTTGTATCTTCATGAAATTTACAGTTTATACGTATGAACTCTTTAGTATTATGTTAATCGAATCTTACTCAGATAAACGTAATTACTCATTTCTAGGTACCATTGATATTTCTGCTGCAGCGGGTCAACAATTAGGTAAGTTAATTCATATTTACAATACATTTTTAAATTCAAACATCCTCGATAATTATCGCTCATCATTTATCCTGATGTTTGCACAAATAAACCTGTAATTTTAAATCGTTAGGCAGTTGTGTCTGCGATGCGTATTGCATCCAATTTTAACAGATGACTAAAAGACATTTATGATAGAAGAGTAAAACCTGCTTCTATCTTTCTTTAGTAATCTACCAAAATAACTTCAAAAAATTGATCGAATATTTGGAAACTTTTCAGAACATGTATGAAAATGTAAAATAATAAATATAAATGGTTTAAAATTATTTAGTCTGTGTTATTGTTTAGAGGTATTTCATAAAAATTCTACATAAAGAGCCTTTCGTGTTTAGAAAAATAAAGAAATATTTCGCATTAACTTCAACAATTTTCATGTTTCTAAAGAAGATATTTAGTTTAAAGTGTAGGTTTGAAAGAGAAAAAGTTCAGAGAAAATCATAGGATACCTCCTATTTTTTCAAACAAGATATCAACTAAAATAATCGTTTTTTTTTCTTTACAACATAATAATGCTTCTAGTAATCTCTTCGTCTTAATTTTATTTATTTATTTATTTATTGAAAATTAGAAAAAATGTAATTTTGGTACTTTAATTTTTAATTAGAATGAATGAAATATGAGTTGCTGGCAATCATAAATAAAGGCTGAATTGTATTAATAAAGATATTTTTGTTCTTCACTAAAATAATAAATTATTTTGTTACATTAATTATACTACCACAAACAAAAATACTTTCTCCACTATAAATGTCTTAAAGAAAAAATCGTATAAAACGTTGAAGAGAAGAGGTCGTCCTTTGAAGTGCATTTTTAAAAATAAGCTATTACTTCCTCGTAAAACTGTCAAAAGATCACAATTCTGTAAGAACTATGTTAGGATCCACTATAAGCATAGTATACATGAAAGCATATTTTGCGATTTTAAGTAATTGCAATATCTTTAACTTTGATAAATAAATAATATTTTCTAATATCGATATCGAGTATGCGCAATTCACATTGATTTTGAGTAAGCGAGTAGTTTAAGTTTTATGAATTCAAATATGATATACAACTTTCCCCTACTAAGTAAACCCTTTTCTTATATAAAGAATGGTAATGCACATGTTTTTCATTTCTTTAAGTATTTTTAAAATATACGACTTAGAAATATATATATAACTATTATTCTTTAATATTCATTATTAACCAAAATATACACAATAATAGAGCAATAGAAAATGATATTTTAATCTCAGAATTTAAATAATTGTAAATGTGCTATCATTTCGATAAATCTAAGGTAGCGTAAATTTTTAAAAAAATATATCAATGTATTTACTGTGATAAAACCAAAAGTTGTGTCTCTCTTTACAAGTTTTTGAGCTTTATTCAATAAAATTTTCTTAATATAACTATTGTTTATATGTGTTTTTGCGTATGCAAAAGTTTCTTAAATGATGTAATCAAAAACTTTTTTTAGAAATTTAAAAAAATTTCGTAAGTTATATCAAAGATTAATAAATATATTTCTAAAATTAGTACAAGAATTATTTATAAAATATGCAGTTTTAAGTCAGTTCTTAACAAAAAATACTTTTTTTATTTGGTAGTAAAATGCTTATTCACCCAAGTTGAGAAATAACTAATTAAATTCGATAAGCACATTGGTGTGTAATCTGTAAAGTATAAAATACAAATGTACTGATGTTGAGATACAAGGTAGTAAAAAATTAATTCTTCCTTTCTTCACCAAAATATAATTGATTTTTTTTTTTATTTTTTTTAATTTAAAATAAGTTAAAAATATCAGCTAAAAAATAGGAAGAGTATATTTTCAGGTTTTATCAAAACGGTGAAACAATGCACGAGACTTAACTGTTCGTCTCAATGTAGCTGTAGAATATATCAAAACGTTTAAAATACTAAATGCACACTTCACAGAATACGTTACAAGATAACAGGAAATCAAAGTGAGAGAGAAAATGACGTTAGAAAGAAAGATAAATAGAACGAAAATTATACATTAAGAATTAAATATATTGTTACAAAAATCTCCAACGCGCATTAAATTATATGCATTTGATACTTCAGTAGTTATAAACTGTTATACTAAAACATTCTTAAATTTTAGGGAAAACGAGAGAATTTCTGATTTTGTATAAAGTAGGGTTTATATATATAATATTCAATCTCTTAAAAGTAATAAGCAAATTTTATTATTAGTGTAAATAAAAATGTTTCCTCAAATGAACTCTTGAATATAATTTAAAGTTGTTTTCATTATTTTTGGTGAATCACTTAGTATCATATTTTTATATTAGTATAGTTGTAAATCTTGAAAAATAGTAATCTGTCCTTCATTAAAAATGATAATTTGTGATTCATGATCTTCTAGAAAAACTTTCGTTTCATTATTTTATTATATTTCGTAGCTTACAAATCCCACATATTATTATCGACGTTTGTTATTACTGATTTCAATTAGAAAGAGTGACAAAGAGCCTAATGATAAGAGAGATTGCAACAATAATACTAATCTAACATTTTGTTCACTCTTCGGAAAATTATGTATTAATTGTTAATTTTGTTTTTTCTTTAATTCATCTCTTTAAACCACATCTATACTAATGCTTAGAGAAGTGGTTCTTAATATTTTTCTCCTTTCTCACTTCTTTCAAAATTTGGAAGAAATAGACGAATCTCTTGTGTAGTAGTTAGTAACAGGAAAGAAACTACCCAATTTGATAAAACATTAATTCACCATGTGGCACAGTAATTAAAAAAATATAATCACAAAACATCTGAGTATATACTATAATAAAGACTAAAATGATAGCTATATACAAGAAAATCTATTAAAAACTATTTCAACAAAACCAACTGGCTCTTAGTTAAGAATTTTTGAAATTCGATAAAAACTCTTAATGGGAAATTTGAGGCTACCTTTTTGAACAAAGAAAAATAAAAAATGGCTTAATATCTGACCTTCTGGAATTGTCTGTCTATGAATACTGTAATAAGTCCATTGAATGTTTCTTATTGATATCCTGTACACGAATCATGAAATAAGAATATTTTCTTATCAATGATTTTGTACTGTCTGAGCATACACATCCGCTCTAAATGCATGTAATATCATTTTTTTCAAGAAAAAAAAAATAATAAACTTTCACCATATTGAAAATTTCCTCTACTGTTGTATACAAAACAGTGTTTCAAAGGATTTGAAAATAATACATTTTACTGAATTGAGTTTTTAAAAATATATCTAAAGTAGACAAACAATATTGCTCCTTTTGCTACGTCGTTCAATTCATCAAGTTAGATATCAAAATAATTGAATTTGATTCTCTTAATAATTTTCCTCCCCACATCATTTGCCAAATCATTAATTCTAGTCCACATTGTATTATTTGATAACGGAAAACGGTCAAATTTCTTTGCTACCTTTTCTCCAAATATACACTTTAGGATATTTTTCGCAAATGGTCCAATTAAAGCTTTTGCCATCATATGTGCCAATACAAATCTAGTGATTCTATAACTTATGTGAATTGATGGCTCAAGGGCTATTTTATTGTATTCGTTTGAGGCTGCCAGGAAAGAAGAGGTACTGCAATTTTTCTTATCTGATAATTTTCTTTTAAAATACTCAATAGTCTTATGCTTGTGTGTCTGATGTTTTATTTCAAGGTGTCTAAGAAGAAGTGATGACTTTAAACTGCTGTTAACAAAACCTTTCTTCTATAACTTCAGAAACATTAACTTAATTGTAGAAGTTGTATTTTCTCTTTCTATTTGACAGAATCAACGAAGTTTTTTTTCTTCTTTTTAGTCTGGTGATAAGACAGTGCGCTACTACTTTCAGTACCATCACCCTCTGTTGTTTCAAAATGAACCTCTGAAGTTAAAGAATGAAAAATTGACTGCTTCTACAGTACTTTGTCATACTAGATTAAAGGATCCGATTTTAACAATTGATCTATAATAAAATTGTGGTATGAAATTATTAAAAGTTATTTATATGAGAAGGATTTTACTAAAGAAAGCTACCGTAGCATACTACTAACGATGAACTAAATCCCACACGGTTTTTAAGCATCTGTATTAATGTTTGTTAAAACTCTTATCCTAGAGAAAAATAACACTCTTATCCTAGAGAAAAATAACACTCTTATCCTAGAACTCAGGAAACTGATCTTGCTTTCATTTCGACAATCCAAACAGGAAGAGACATATGTTGATGGACAGACTGTCAAGGTCGTGAAAAGCCACTGTAGGAGATACGCCGTCACAGTACCTGTTTCAGCGACTTATGCCACCTCTGTGCTAATGGCTCGATAAAATGTTTCTCAATATTTGTATTATTGAAGAACACTTATTTATTTTAATTTCTTATTTTATAATTTTCGAATTATTTACAGTGCTGTAAATATATATATGTAAATTGATTATTCCCTTACGTTTATATGTAAGTGATTTCAAGTTACGATTTCAAAATATTTTATTCAGCAAAATAATTCAGTTACAGGTACAGGTTTTACAATAAAATAGCTGAACATAGCTAAGGGGAATACAGTATAAAACAGCAGACGAAGGGCACCAAATGGGTGCCCGACAAGAAGTCTAATGAAGATAAAAATAAAAAACACACAAGATCCGATTGAAGAAAGTTCAAAAGTTCATGACGAGTAAAAAGTTCACCTTTGTCAAATCACAAAGACAAATCTTCAAAAATTCTTCAGTTAGAGACGCCGAAGAGATATCTTCAGTTCAGGAGAGAAAGTTCAGCGTCGTCGAAAATCAAAAAGCAAGAGAGTCTTCCGAAAGGAGCCAAAGAGACATCTTCGAAGAGTTCAGGAGAAAATCTTCCAAGGTCGTCTTCGCAGAAACAAGAAGAACCAAGGAACACTAGAGAAGGAACTCCAAGGCAAAGGGGAAGTCAAAAGAGGACCGCTTCTCGGCAAAAGCTTCCCGAGGGCGAGAGATGCGATGCTCCAAGACGGTTCCGGGAATTCCATCGACGTCAGTCAGGACACTTAAAAAGAGATAAAAACACATTAAGTCATAAGTAAAATATCAGTCAAAGAAATCAAAGATATATACAAATTACAAATATATACATAGAAACTACTTTTAAGAAAGTAGCAAAGGAAAGAAAGCGCACTCAAAAAATAGGAGAGATGGCGAGAGAAGATACGCAAAGCGTTTCTCTCTCACCAGGAGCAGGGGGGGAATCCGGAATGAAATCCTTCCAGCCAAGGTGACATGCGTAAAAAATGATTGAAACACCAAGTCATGATATAAAAAAAATTTCATGGGAGACTGGGAAAAATTGTCTCCCGTAGGAATCCTCATAAAAACAATGAAAACAAAATGATGACACAATAAAAACCACGATGGAGTATGTAGATGAAAAATGGAATAAAAGTGTCGAGTAAAATCTGAAAGCTAAAAGGATGAGAAATAACCGGCAATGAGTAAACAAAACTTACCCCAAGCCGGATAATTAAAATCCAATGTAACAGAGATAAAAGAGTCGTCAAAAATTAGCTCGAATAAAAGAGGGCCAAGAGGCAAAGAATGATGCAATGGGGGAAGGTTTAATACTGTTTCTTTCCAGTGAGATGTTCGATATAGATGTCCCTTCCCCACCGGATGGTGTCCGAGCAGATGATCTTTCGCATTAAGTTAGCGTATTTCTGCGAAATGCCCATCCGCACCAGAGCAGCATCATTTGCAGGGTCCCAAGAGCCCAGACAGACGAAGACGATAGCATCAACATGGGCGGTTTTTCCCTCCCGTCATAAGTGTTCGACGATCGGGAGGTACTTGTCTATTTTATTCTGCCTGGCAAAAACAAGAGACTTATATCGGTCCTCGAAGGCGACGGTGAAGTCGACGATGAATAATTCACCGGACTTCTTCCGCAGAACCAAGTCCAGGATAAAGGTTTTGGACAATCCCGGAAATTTTTTTATTCAGAGTGACAGAGCCAACAGATGACGTCGTGTCGCTTCTTCCAGTCGTCGCTGTGTGGCATGCAATTATTGAGTACGTGAGGGAGTGTTTCCCTCGCTTAACCACACTTGCGGCACCTGGGATTTCTCTTACCAAAGCGAGTAGTGGCGTTCAACTGCATGCACCCCAGGCGGGAGCGATGGATGAAGTTCCAATCGCAGAAACGCGTATAGTCACCCGCCTTGAGGAAATGAAGTAGGAAATTGATGCACTATAATTTCCACGAAACCTCTTTATACATCTTCACAAGACAAAGATACCGTAGCAAACTATTAACTGCGAACTAAATACACATGGTTTACAAGCCTCTGTACAAACGTCTGTAAACGCGCTTATAGTAGATAAAAGTATCTAGCATAGGATAGTGATTTCGCTTTCTGTTTTGCTATCCAAACTGGAACAGACGTCACTTGATGGACCGACAGTCCATGTAGGAGATTAAGGGTCTCGACACCTGTTCAGCAGCTTATGCCACCTTTGCGCTAATAGCTCGATAAAATGTTTCTCAATATTTCTATTATTAAAGAACACTTTTATTTATTTTTTAATATTTTTTTTATAAATTTTGAATTATTAACAGTGTACGAGGGCTATTCAGAAAATAAGGAACGTTTTGGAATTAAAAAGGAACTAAGAACAAGAAAAAAAAATTATTATATACATCAGAAAGAGCGATTAAAATTCTACTTTTTTACATAGTCACCAAACAAATTGAGGCACTTATCATAGCGGTGGACAAACTTTGAAATTCCTTCGTCATTGAATTTTGCCACCAATTTCAAACAACTAAGTCCGTGAAACTTGTGGAAAACTAAGCGAAAGCTCCGTTATTGTGAAACGGCGGTTTTCACGAATCTTTTCATCAACTTTAGCGACCAGTTCGTCAGTCACAATGCTAGGGCGTCCACTCTTCTCTTCATCGTGAACGTTAGTTCGGCCATTTTTAAGCTGAATGCATAATTTCCGGATTGAACTTTCATTCATTACGTTGTTTCCGTACAATTCACACACTTGCCGATAAATTTCCATAGGTCTTTGGTTTTTTGCCAACAAAAACTGTATCACAGACAGCACCTCATAACTGGCGGGATTTTCAATTGCAGCGCACATTTTAAATTTGAATATCGAAAAATCAGACAGTGTAGAAATGTTCCCGTTGTGATGGCTGGACGCCGACTGATATGCTGAGCATGCAGACACCAAAATATACGTGATCGGCGCGCACCTAGGGACGTCAGACGGAAACGTTCCTTACTTTCTGAATAGACCTCGTAGTAAATATATATTTGTATATTTATTAGTACGTTACTTTTATATGTTACCGATTTAAATTATGCTAATACAATATTGTCCTTACTATCCCCTTCATACATTTCAAGTATACATGGGGTTTCACTAACCACAGGTTGAGAAACACTGACTTAGAGTACTTGTTACATTAATTGCTTGCCAACGAGTGAGTACATTAACTGAAATTGAGGGTTCCTTACTGAACCGTTTACCTGTCTCTTCTAAGATTCCTCTCAATCTCATTAATTCTAACAAACACTAAATAAAGCCTCCTTCATGGATCATATATGTAATTCAACCAATGCAGTAGCTGCAATTCATACCTTCAATATAATCTACATGAATCACGTTTAATTTTGGGCACTATATTAGGTCCCGTGGAAAGTTCTCCAGACATTTAACCTAATGTTAGAGCACAGGTACAAGTGCACCATTTTCTCATCTTATATTTCGTAGTTCATTGTTTACGTTGGCATCTGCTGCACGTGGATTGCTTGTAAGAAATCCTTCTTTCTTAAAATGTTCTTATCTGGAAAATGCATCGATATTTGTCGTTTAAATGGACTTGTTGATGTTGATTATAGCTTTTCAATTTACAAGGTCATCTTTTCCTATGAATTCTTGCTTACTTAGTAATACTGCAGTTACAACTTCCTCATAGATGCTATTACATGCACATTTTTGAAAGGCATTATCCAACGTGAAACTAAATTAAAAACGAAGAGAAATGTATTGATTTTTATTATTGATCTCAGCTGTAAAGAATTGTGGGTACTTGTAACAGAAAAAGCTGCATATGAGAAGTTTTGGAGTACGAAGTCATGCTTTTTCAATATTGGATTCCTTGATCAGTTTTTCATCAGGAAAATTGCCATAGAGAGTATATCGGGTATTTAAGTATATTTGAATCAATTTCATAAAGAAATATATCGTTGTCCTACAGTAAACATTAATAAGAAAAAGGTAAAACATTAATAAGGAAAAAGGTAAATACGATGGTTTCATCCACTCACAGTGTGTACCACAATATTAGTTCAACATAGAATGCGTTAAATCAAAATATTTAATTATCAGTGGATTTGATTTGTGATCATTTTCAACAAACGTCTTAATTTTCAAACATTTTTGCTGACGCCGAATCAAATATATATGAAATTTACATACAAGTGAAATTTCGCTGTTTGGTACAGAAGTACGTAAAGCGTTATAACGTCACGGTTACCTCTCACATTCATTCTAAATGACAAGTTCTATTGCATTGAACCCTTTGTATGGGTTCAGTGCAAGTCCGATACAATAAAATTTAATTACGCTTTGCTTATATTGGTTATTTCGCCTTCATTTAAGCCTTTTCTCATCTTCATAATTTATCACTAGGAGGATCAAATAAAAAAAACAAAGTTACATAACATAAATAATATGTAAGTTTTCTGCAGATATAATTTATTAGGTATTGAATCTTTTTTTTTTAATTATATGTCGTTCTTTTCTTGTTTTAGACTTTCTTCCTGGAGACAGTAAGTAGATTTCAGTTTTATCCGAAATTATCCACCAGATGTAACTTAAATTTGAACCGTTAAATTCTTTTTCTCATACAAAACTAACTTTTATGTGAATTGTTATTAATTTAAAATGCGACCAATTAGAAAAGCTTTTTAATTGTAAAGAAAACTATGAATTTATTCTATATATTATAACACTCCATGTAAATGAATATATATTCTGAGTAATTCAACATTGGTAAATATTTTAAGTATTAATGTGTGTCTTGTATTATTAAGGAAATATTCAAATAAAATTCTGATACATTTTTATTGATTTATTCAACAAATAATTCTAATAAATTTTATAAATAATTTATTTATATAAAATTTAATTCTTAAAATTAATTGATAGACATTTGTAATCGAATAGTATTTACAATGCAGAACTTTTTTATAAACTACAATCTGTTATTATGAATTTTCGATAATTATTAAATAATTAGTCGTTTCTTAAATTTCCAGACACTTAAAAATATTTTACTTTAAAACAGCTGTTTCCGTGGATAAATGGGAAAGTCTGTTGAAAGAATGAAATAACTTAAAAACATGTAAGTGTATTTTCTAGTATTTTATGATTTTTGAAAAAAAAAATTATTATAATCACTTTTAGGATCCTGGCAACTCATGTTTACTTCTAATATTTTTATCATGTTGCAATTTCCCGTCACTCTCTAAATCATTATAACACATTCTGGTTATATATTAATGCCTATTTCAATGTATGTGCTAATAGCAATGGATTACTTATCTTTAAGAATGTGGCAGAAATATGGATGTTGTTGCGATAATTTTTGTCCATAGCCTATTTATCCTGACAAGGTGCTGCCATAGAGTGTAGGAAAAATCGCTTTTGAATTTCTCCTTATCCAAAAACTGTAGAAACAGTAAAAAGTGAAGAAGCCATTAAGAAAAGAAAATCGTGAATAAGCTCCTACGCTATTCCTTAGAAATGTTCAATATAATGTCCCACGTTTACCGCCACAAATTGAAAGCCCCAAACAGAATGTTTCTCAACATATCGTACGATATCAATTATGATATTGTGATTTTGTTGTGAAATGAATGTTTTCTATGAAGCTGAGTTTGTTTTTGGAACCACGTATACAACATGTTTAAGATAACCCCCAGAAGCAGAAGTCATAATAGTTAAAGTCAGGTGATCGTGTCTATCAGGTTGTTTGGAAATGGCATTTGATAATAATTTTCTCTTTTCCAAAATTTATGTTGAGCAGCGATTTCATGAGATTTGAATTGTATGGATTAGTACCATCTTGCATAAAAATTGTGCAGTCCTTTATTTCGCATTGTTGCTGTGCATAAATCAGTTCTTTCTGCAGAAGAGATTCATAATGTGTCTCCTTTACTGTACATGTGAGAGGACCAGAAGAATCAATCTCCTTGAAAAAGAAATGGCCAATGATTAACGACGCTTTAAGCTCTCTACTAATTAGTAAACTTTTGAGAATTAAGAGGCAATGGTTCCATTTGAAAAGGTTTCTCTCTTGCCCTTATTTTGCAATTTTGAGTATTGATAGAAACTTGGGATGGAAATGGGCTTCATCTGTCTACAAAATGTTCTATAACTAGGCATTAAACACTTCCATACGAGGAAGAAATTGCTAAACCAAGCTTTTTTTTGCAGGCCAGCAGGAACTATCTCCCGAAAATGCGTTTTTGAATGGATAGCAGTGCCAGATGATAAATAAAATTTGACGAAACGTGCTGACAGGCATTTCTAAAGATCAGGTAATTCCTCATGCTCTGCACGTTTCTATAACACTGCTTGATTCCTCCTACATTGCTGTAGCAACATCCCCATTGATACCGAAGCAATTTATTTTCTCCTTCTGCCACATTTCACGGTAAATGAACCCGCGAACAGGACCACTTGGCTATATCAGCCACATCATATTATTTAGGAAAAGAAATAAAAAAATTAAAAGCATATGCTCATAGCTGGCATATTTTAGCATTGTTAACACTTTACGTATATTAATTTAGGAGCAATGTGTTTAACTGCTATTACGCTGTTGTCGCATGTGTGCATGAATATATAATGATTACTAAATCTTGTATTCGGCTAATTTAATTATTTATTACATATTATAGTGGGCACAGTTTTATAGAGAATAACCATTGCTTAAAATTCAATCAATTACATGAATTTTAATTTTATACTTGAATATCATTTATATTAATATTTTAGCAGAGAAATGAACATTCCTGAATATAAATATTTACGGGTCTATAACAATTTTCTTTTCATATGAATTGCACATATTATCTCATTAATTTTATATCTTTTTAGTAATAAAACGTTTTACATTTTTCCAGGAACTTAAATGAAATGAATAACATCTTTGTCCGTGAAGAAAAATATTTTCAATTATTAATATTACAAAACGAAAATATTGGAAAATTACAACTTACAGTTGTACTTGATCAGTCATTAAAATTGTTTTCGCATTTCAGGTGTCGAAAGGATTCATTATTTTATACTATTTATTAATCGTATTTAAACTTTTAAATTGATGGTTTACATTTTGAAATATTTTCCCTCATTTTGCACTTCACTTTTTTCGTTGAAAGTATTTCTTATTCTATTTCTTGATAAGTTTTCTTTCTCTCTCTGTAATTGAGGGCATTACTCTTTACTTTCCTGTACAATTTCCGTTTTGATTTGGCGGGAGATTTAAATGCTTTACAATGAAGAGTTGTATTTGAAAGCGAAACTCTTTTCATGCCTTCCATAGTCGAATGCGTTGTTTCATTAACAGTGGATTTGAAGATGTTTTCTAAGTTGTTCTTTTAGATTTATTATTTAAGGCCTCTTTCTTATTTATTTTGATGTGTTATCAACCAAATGTATGGCATTCCATTGAAAACGTTAACAAACCAAAGGTCGGATATTGTTTCAGAATATTGTTATGCGTCATCCAATCAACGGTTGATTCTTATACGTAATTATAAAAGCCTCACTATTTATTCTAGTATTGTAATTATCTAAACCGTCTGAAAATGAATGTGAATAGTTAAATCGTAACTAAGCATTTCTTAATGATAGTAATCTTCATATATAAACGGTTTCTTATTTATCACATACATAATTATGTTGTAAAAGCTATATAATCATTTACGATTTAAACTGTTTTCATTTTGTGCTTTGAATTATAATTTTCTTTCAAACAAAATCAATTTAACCATAATTGTAATGTTTTGAAACGGAATCAATAATATTTAAGAAAATGTAACAATCACTATGATCCACTTAAAAAAGAAATGTATGAATTTGTAAATTCCATATACAATTTCAAATTTAATAATAAATTAGTATTAAGATTCTCCCAAAATTATTTTCCTTTTTCTTATACGAAATATAAATTTTAAATCAGCTTCAATTTTTACTTATACATTTTAGTATAAAATGAATTGCAGAAATTGAAATTCAGACTATGTAAATAACAGATAAAGAACAAATCCTATATTATATATAATTAATATGGTTTATACAAATGTATATAAAATTTTAAATTTTAAATCCTACAGAAATTTTAAATTCTACTACACTTACTTTTAAATACCATGGTGTTATTCTATAAAAAAAGGATTAACATATCTTACATTTGCCTTCATTCAAATTTTGGAACAAACTAAAATTAATATAATCCAAACAATCAATACTTTTGCTGCTTTCATCAAAAAGTAAAAGGTACATACATACAATGCAACATATTTTTCGACAAATATTATCAGCATCATAGACAAATATTTACTTATGTTAAAATCCTTTTTAACACGGATCTATAATAATTCATAAGAAGTAACTGTATCTTATATCTTTTCAAGAATTAAATTCATGAAATAAATTATTACAATGTAACATTCCGAATGTAGTCAATACATAATTAACTCATATGAAACTCACATTAAAAGCTGATTAATAAAAATTCGTAATATAAAATAGACACTTTCTAAAGATGGGACAAAATAACATTTCAAATATGTAATGTTTAAAATTATGTAAACATTTTTGAATTAATTATGCATTCTAATTTAAAAATTCTCAATGTATAAACCAATAAATAATGCCAAGCAATTTAAACATTTGTTAACATATGTGTTACGTATTAAACACCTTAAAATTTCTCAAACAATCTCATTGAATTAAATTTTAAACAACAGCAGTAAACAAACATTTTTGAAATTCTAAAAAATGACAGAAATTTATGATTATTTCATTATTATAAAAAAATATATGTGAGTAAATAAAGCAATTTTAAGCCATTATTTTAGCTTGTTGATAGATGAATGATATAATACATTTCCTACAACAATCCAAAACAAATATTAAAAAATTATTTTGAAACAGCACGTCATAAAAATGTTGTGTGATGATTTCGCATTAAATTTGAATGTAGTATATGTCATAAAATGTAAGTTACATTAGCTTATGTATCGTAACACAATTCACAAACTGTGCTAAACAAATACAGTCATCATAACAGAACATGGATTTAGTCCATTGAGCAATCGTTGAATTTTTTTTAATTTTACCCATCATAAGAGTAGAAATATATCCAAATCTAAAACTGTACAGAAACACTTATAAAACTGTAAATATACGAAAAATCGCTTATTACACAAGCGTGGTTAAATCTATCTCAGCTTTAAGTCCGGGAAAAATTTCATAACCTTATCTAGGGTTAGGACGGTCATACGAATTTATGGGGAGACCTCGGTTTTCTTCCTATGAATGGCGATGCAGTTAACAGTGAAATGGAATTTAATCCTTAGAAATGTCTTCATTTCACGGCGGGGGAAAATGGCACTTTATATCTCTTTCTGAAGACTTTTTTATTATCTCGACGATTTATTTTTAAAAAAAAAGCTTTCTTCTACAGCGGCACTAATAGCTATTGTACTTCATTAGACACAAGCGAAGCACACACATAAACACTACAGAACATTTCACACCTTTACTAATACGAATTTCATGACTTTAACTAGATGAAAACACATTACGCAATATAAACATGGGAAACAAATCATTATGAGGTCACATACAACAACCAACTATAACTACTATTATTAAATTAATTTTAATTTCCACCAAATGCTTGTCTAGTTCAACTTTGATCAATTAGTCGATTCTTACTTTATGATCATGTGTATTTCTCATCACTATAGAATTAATGTGAATATTTAATTTATTTTAATTGACTGAATCAAACAAATAATACGTTATTTGCGTATATAATATTAATAATTATACGTTATTTGAGTGCTACATTTAAATAACACTTACTTTGGATACTTAATTTTGTAATACATGTAGCTTAAAACTAAAAAAAAAAACATTTTCATTGCAGATAGAATTAAAAATAACTTTTGATACGTCCTTCAACATATTCTTCATTCTAACTTTCAGCCGATTTAAGAAAAGTAAATAACATAACAACATAAATGAGTATTCCTTATTTTAAATTAAAAAAGAATAAGATTAGTATAAGATGTTATTCGGAAAGCATATTTGTACTCTAAATTCGATCTTATATAGTAAAGTTTATTTACAAAGTAGTCGAGAACGAATGGTATTAATAACCACGTGTGCTTCCTGGAGGTAAATAAAAGGTTTATTCACAATACTTGTAGAATATCACGACTAAAATGTTTAAATCATTTCAATCAGCAACTTCAAAAAAAAAAAAGAAATTTTAAAATAAAATCAAATTAAATTTATATATATATAAATTTCCTTTCAAATAGAAATTAAGTTAACTTCAATATAACGAAGAAATTATATTAATTACCAGAGTGGGTGAAATTGTATCGGCTTTTGACGAAAAATAACACTACTAAGCAAGAAAACATTATTGTTGTAGGTTATCATTTGTGAAACTGGGCTTAAATAAAGTACGACACGGATTCAATGGTTAGCATTTATTTCTGGCGAGTCGAGCTGTCTTCGTCCTTTCTCATCCAATTGTCACTATCCATGAGACATGGATTCACTATTTTTCATCGGAAAGTGAGCCCTATGAAAAACAATAAAAATCATTCAATGAATCTTTTCCAAAGAAATTAAGGCTATCTCATCACCCCAAAAAATATAACGTTAACTTATTTGGGATGCGTTATACTCATGGATTTCTTGGAAAAGGAAAACAATCAAAGAATAACAATATAATTTAATTACCTGTTTCTTCTTTTCTATTCCTTGAACCCCATTTTCCATTTTTCGCACGGATAAATTTCAAACTACTTTTGTACACTCTAGGAATAGGATGTATTTGCTTTCCACTCGTCTCTTCAAAGTTAACACTATGACTGTACATGCGCAAACGACAAATTTTATCATACAATGCAATGCACATGTTAATTTTCCTGAATACGATAACGTGTGTGCAAATGCCTCGAAATTCATCCTCGCGTGCACATATCGTTGCAGCATACATTTTTAAGACAAATTATCACATTTTATTCCAGAACGGGACTGACTTTCTTGATAGTAACTGCAGATCAGGGATTCCGAATCTACTCCATAATCAACCCTTTTAAAAATGTAATTTTTTTCATAATTTCCCTTATGTTTTATTTATAATATACAGCCTACTATATATTTATAATAGTAATGATTATTCAAAAAACAAATATAACAATTTAACTCAGTTAATGAGCAAAAAATTACAGAAAAATGTTGTCTATTATGTTTATTTTTAATTTCTAAAATTTTTTATTTTAAATTT
The DNA here is from genome assembly GCA_019974015.1 of Nephila pilipes. Classification (NCBI taxonomy): domain Eukaryota; kingdom Metazoa; phylum Arthropoda; class Arachnida; order Araneae; family Nephilidae; genus Nephila; species Nephila pilipes. The sequence continues at coordinate 43,698 of BMAW01068385.1, forward strand.
TACAAATATGAACAAGATCTCCAAAATACAGGTTTTTAAAGTGTAGTATTATCCTCCAATACAACACTGGTTTAACATAGTGCGATATAATTCATGTGGTAGTTGTGTTTGATGAATTGATTCAACTTTCTTTTAATATTTGACCTTAAATTTTTCATCATCTATTGATCACTTTATAACAAACTTAACAAATATAAATACATATTTTATAAAACTACTTTTTCTATAAAAATGCTTAGCATTACTAAATCCTTCATCTAGCAAGTACTAGAAAAAGCTGAAAGGAAAAGGTTCTGTAGTGAGCGATAATTTGATCAATTGTTTGCGAATGTTTTTACAATTCCAAAATGGAGAACAGCCTCTTGTTTGAAAATTGATAACTTCCCAATTCTTGTTCAGTTCAATCAATTCTTCTTGTAGTGAAAGTTCGGTATGGCATAAGTCGTTTTAGAATGGATCCATAATTCAAAACGTGACATCTAAATTTCCAAATATTTTTAATGATATTGATATATTTTTTAATTACTTCAATTGATCATTATATATTTGAATAACATGAACATTAATCTTACTTTTTCATCGACAAAAAGATTATATAAAGCAAATATTGAAAGTATCAAAAGTTCTTTTGATTAAAAGAGGATATAAACAAATAAATTTTAGAGTATATTGTAAACAATTTAACTATTAGAAATTAATTAATATATTGTATAACAATATAACAATTATCTTTCAGTTTGTTAATAAACTACTTTATTTGGACATGAATTGTGTTTTTAATTCTACATCCTAGTGCTATCCTCTTTTTTCTATTTACAAACCTCGGGGGATTTTATAATAATTTTAAATTCATAAAATTACAATTTCCTCCCCACCAAAATGAAATTTTATTAAGTGAATTAGATGATGATGGAAGTGAAGTAAAGTGGAATAGCGATTGTACAGGCATGTAGACTTGAAGTATATATATAGAACGCAATAATAACCTCTTCTCTCAAAAACTTTATTAGCGGACGGCGTTCTGTCCGACTCCTCGTTACAGTTACTCGTCGCTCTCTCTCCGATACAAATAAAAAACATGAAACTCTTTCAACTCATGAAAGCGCCATCTAGTGGCGTGTACATACTCCCCACCTTGAAACCACAAGGTTTCAAGTAAATTTACAAAAAATACAACAAGTTGAATTTGACAGAAAAATTACATCAGTTACATTGAATTTAACAATACAATATAATCATTTAAGCATTGAGGAAATATAAGATATAATACCACACAATTTCAATAAATAATACAAAAAAAAAACTATAACATATTATCTGAAATCGGTAAAATGCACACATTAGAAATACTTCTTTTATAAGCGCCCCTAAGCGTTCTGACCTGCACTACACTAATTTTGTCATCCTTTCCATAAATGACACTGTCAATTCTTCTAATTGATCAAGCACACAAAGGTAGTTTATCTTCCTTTAACAACACAACCATACCTGGTTTAATATTAGTTTTACTAGCATGCCACTTAGATCTTTGCTGTAGCGTTTTCAAATAATCTCTGGACCAGTTTTTCCACACAGTTTGGGCAAATTTTGTTATATGTTGCCATTTGGAAAATTTATTATTTTCAATTGATGATAAGTCAATCTCAGGTAAAGCATTAAGTGGCCTGCCGATTAAAAAATGGCCAGGCGTTAGAACGCTAAAATCATTTGGATTGGTTGATAAAGGTGTGAGAGGACGACTATTTAAAATTGCTTCAATTTGATTAGTTACAGTCAAAAACTCTTCAAATGTGAGTTTATGATCACCCACAATTCTTTTAAAGTAGTGCTTAAATGACTTTACCCCAGCCTCCCAAAGCTCGCCAAAATTAGGCGACTGATGGAATAAAGCTCCATGTTTCACTCTCAGAATACAAGTAGCTAAGAACATTGATATTTTTGAACAAAGCAAATAATTATTTTATTTCCGAAGCTGCACCTCGGAAATTTGTAGCATTGTCAGAATAAATGTATACTGACAAACCTCGGTGTGCAAAAAATCTTTTTAAACATGCAATCATAACATCTGCCGATAATTCTGTAATTAACTCAAAATGTATCGCTTTTGTTACAAAACAAATAAATATGCAAACATAAATCTTATGATATACACCCTTTCTCTGATTTTTATATTTTATTAAGAATGGGCCACAACAATCAAGGCCAGTTTTATAAAAGGGAGGATTGATAGTTACTCTCTCTTTAGGTAAAGGTGCCATAATTTGATTAACATCCCTAGGTTTAGCTTTAAAGCATGTTACACAGTTATGAACAGTTTTATGAGCAATATCGCTCCCACCTAAAGGCCAGTATTCTTGACGAATAGCACATAACAAAGTTTGGGGCCCAACATGGTAATTTTTTAAATGTACAAAAAAATCATTTCAGTAAACTTATGGTTTTTAGGTAGCAAAATAGGGTGTTTCCTATCAATTGATAAATTGGTGTTATACAATCTACCACCAACTCGTATAATACCTTCAACATCAATAAAAGGGGATAAACAACTTACATTGAATTCTTTAATTCTCTTATTTTCTATCAAAGCCTTTTTTTCCCTAGAAAATGCTTGCATTTGTACATTTTTTATAAGAAACAGTTTACCACCTTTTAATTCTACAGTTGTTAAAGGTCCTTTTTTTGGTACAACCCTTTACATTTGAGATGAATCTGAAAATAAAGCTTACAATTCTAATTAATTTTAAATAAGAATTAGTAACATCAAAAATATAATCAAAACTAGAAATTTCACTAAAAAATCCAAGTTCATTGTTCTGAAATTTACAGTTCTCTTGTACTTCTTGCTGAAATTGTTTAGTTTCACTAGAGGTGAGATGTTCACGTTCAGTTTTGGAACACTCATTATTTGACAAAAAATCAGGACCGTGCCAAAACAATTTTAGATGTTGAATTTTTTCAGGACTAACACCTCGTGATATTAAGTCAGCTGGATTATCATTTGTATTCACATAATCCCATCTGAAGTCTTTCGTTCTTTCTTGTATTCTTTTTACTCGATTTGCCAGAAAAACTTTAAGAGTTAGAAGTGGAGAAGCAATCCATGCAAGAACTACTGTTGAGACTGAGTATATATGTACTCCACGAACTTGCAAGTCCAAAGCTGTTCGAACTTTGACCCCAAGGGTCGAAAGTAATTCTGCCGCACACAATTCCAGTCATAGGATGGCCATCTACTTTATGTGTGCCACTCGCGATTTACTGCAAAGGAGTGACACTTTGATTTCGCCTGCCAGGGATACTAATTGAATATAAAAAAACACAGCCATACGCTTCCTTAGAAGCATCTCCGAAGCCTATCAAGTCAATCTGCTGTGCATTAGGACATAAGACATGACGTTCTATGCTCACGTGTCTCAGTTCAAGTAACTCTTCGCGAAATTTATCCCAACTTTTTCTTACGTGCAAAGGAATTTCTTCATACCACTTAAGCTTAAGAAGCCACAGCTTCTGCATGTAAATCTTTGCTGTAACTATGACAGGACCCAAAAAACCTAACGGGTCAAACAATCTTGCAATATCAGATAACATCGTTCTTTTTGTCTCGGAACTCACAAACGGTTGAATATTGAAACAAAAGGAGTCTTCCTTAGGTTTAAACCGCAGACCAAGTGTTTTAACAGTTTCAGAGTTCTGGCTATCAAAGTTATATTCCTCTACCGTCGCTGAAACGTTTTACAACAATAATGGGTTATTCGAACTCCATTTGTGGAATTCCATTCCACCTGACTTTAATAAATGGATTAATTGGCTTTGAAGCTCAATGGCAGTAGATAAGTGTTCAGCACCACTTAAAATGTCCTCTACATAAAAGTCTCTGCCTGCTGCTGCACCGAACGGATAGTTCTTTCTTTCACCGTTGCATAACTGTTGCAACACTCTTGTCGCAAGATATGGTGCACACTTCGTCCCATAGGTAACAGTGAGTAATTTAAAAACGTGTATTTTTTCATAATTATTATTTTTCCATAAAATGCACTGCAAATCACACTGATAGGGACTAATCTTAATTGGTCGGTACATCTTTTTAATGTCTGCCGTAAAAACTATAGTATGTTTCCGAAACCTCAATAAAATAGAAAATAAATCATCTTGGACAATGTATCCTGCATACAAATTATCATTAAGCGATTGTCCAGATGATGTTGCTTCTGAAGCATTAAAAACAACGCCTAATTTTGTAGTACTATTCTCCAGTTTATGAACGCCATGATGAGGCATAATGTATTTTAGAATTTCGTTAGTTGCCTGCATATGGCCTGGAATCTCATACTTGGTTAAGAATTCCCTATACAAATACTCAGTCTCTCTTCTCAAACGTTGCCATAGAGAATTCAGTCTTTCAACTGCGATGCCCTTCGACTCACCTAACCACGGGAGTTCTTCTTTTAAAGGCATTTTAACGACATAGCGTCCATCGTCATTCCTGAAATGCGTTTTCATGAAATGATCTTCACAAATAAGGCTCTCATTATTTTCTACCTCGACATTTTCAATTTCCAAAAAACTCCTCAAAGTTGCATCTAAATTTTCCGTAATTAACCCACAATGAACAGAAGTTTCGTTTTCTATTGAAATACTTCCAGTAGCAATGAACCCAAACACTGTATTTTGCAAAATTATATCTGTCCCAGGGGGCCTTACTTTACCAAATTTTAAGAGTTCGTAAAATATTTGTGCACCCAAAAAATATCCACAACACCTGGTTTATTGAAAGTGACGTCTCCTAATTTTAAATTATCTAACTCAAACGTATTAATATCAAATTGTTTAGCAGGTGTGTAATCTGTAATATTCAAGATTATCAAAAGCTCTACTCCTTTTTCGAAAATTCCAATTAGATTAGCAATTCTCGTTTTTACAACAGAGTTTAAAACAGACGAGCACTTATTCAAACCTGAAACTACTAGATTTATTTTTTCTTTCTTTAAATTAAGTTTTTAAGTGCAGTGCTTTGAAATAAAACATGATTGACTTCCGCAATCTAGCAAGGCACGCACTTCATGAAACATCCCGAAGTTATCCGCGATCACTAATTTTGCTGTACTCAGCAAAACCAATTGAGATTTGTTAGTAGAAACACTTGAAGTAAAGGCGATGGATTCTCTATTCTCTGACAACGAACAATCGCCTGACCTTGAACTGTTAGGAACAAATTCATTAAACATTGCTTCTAAACCCACCGTTGCCCCCATCGCTGCCCCAGTATGTGCGATTGCGTTCTGGTTTTTCTCCTCATGCATTAGACTTTGTAAAGGACAGTTTTAGTGGAAATTTCCCTCACTAGATGGCTTTACAAATCAGCCAACACATGTGGCTTGTTGTTAGGATAAATAAGTAATCATAATTATTAATTAATTAAAAAAAAATTTAAAAATAGCATTATAAAATATTACTGATACATCATATAATTTAAAACGATATTTATTAATTTTTTAACTTTATTCATTTATATTTCTGTATTTTGTATATTAATATTTTGGTTAAATTGTGATCATACTTTAACTATAAAACAAACTGTGACCATTGAAATAAACGTTGTAATTTGAATCACTCTGCTTGTAGCTTTCAAAACATGATGTCGTGTATCTGAAATCGGGTGAAAAATAAAATTCCATAATGATCCTTCCTTAAATTTTTTCTCAATATGTAAATATATGTGATGTCGCTTTTTGCAAATAGAACAGTTTGACTTAGAATAACAGTTACTAACCTTATGGTGATTGAGGCAGTTGAAACATAATTGATTATTTTTCACGATCTCAATTCTTACATTAACATGCATTTTTTTTTTTTTTTAAATGGGACAAAAATTTAGATAAAGATTCCCGTTCGATTTGCAAGTAATACATTTCGAAGTTTTAACTTCTGACATAAACGATTTAGAAATCTTTAGTGGACTGTATTCATATCGATATTTTGGTGGATTGTTTCTAAACTGCCCGATATCACAGCATCTCGATAACTCTCGCGGTACAAACCAGGATTCGCCTTGCTTTACACCTAACGTGTATTTGAAGTTAAAGATCTAATGAGCTAAATATTTTGTCGGAAACCATTAATTCATACACTCCCTTGAAATCGCTTACTTTTCTTAATTGGCAATAATAATCAAATGCTGCGCTTAATCTCGACGTAAACTGAACGTAGCTTTCATTTGGAAGATTTGGTGTCCTACGAAAGTTATTTATTACCTCTTGTGGAATAGATTGAAATTCCTTTAACACAATTTCTTTCAGTTTGTTATAATTGCTTAGGTCATCCTCACTCAAATATACCATTAAATTGGTAGTCTTTTCGCCTTAGATATTTAATAAAATTTTTGATTTAAATTTATCTGGAACAATTTTTGTTTTGAAAGCTTTTTCAAGCGATGAGAAAAAAAGATTATACGACTCTGCACGCGAAGAAACTGGAATGGTTAATGTTTTAATACTTTTAATTAAATTTTCTAAATTGCAATTTGATAACTCAGAATCGCAATATGTTACTGTTTCAATTTTTCGCGGTGTTTCATTCTCAAAATTAGCGAGTTCTAATTGTTTTTCTAACTGAGCTAATTTAATTTTTTCTAATTCTAATTTTGATTCTCTGTCTACTCTGTCCTGCGCTTCCCGTTTTTCGTTGTCTATTTTCTTCTGAATAACTGACTCAACAACAACTTCATAATTAGTTTTGTATATATCACTTTGCTCAATTAACGTTCTTAAATGGACGACTTTAACACTCTTAGGAATACTTATATCAAGTTCTTCAGCTACTTCAATTAAATCACTCTTTTTTAACTTATTTAAGACCGATATAATTATAATTAAGAAGAGAACCTGAGTATTTATAAACCAAAATTATTAAAAAATGAACGTATATTCTCAAAACCGAAAGTATATTTACAAAAACGAAAGTAAAACACTATTTCAAAATTACCGAAACTGAAAGTTACTCACAGTTACCACTTGGAACCAATACTTGAGCTCCTCATCTCCGGCTCCACGGACCAATTGTACAGGCATGTAGACTTGAAGTATATATATATAGAACGCAATAATAACCTTTTCTCTCAAAAATTTTATTAGCGGACAGTGTTCTCGCTCTCTCTCCGAACCAAATAAAAAACATGAAACTCTTTCAACTCATGAAAGCGCCGTCTAGTGGCGTGTACAGAGATAATGATAAAAAATGAAACAGAAAGTTCTGTCCCTAAATGCTTCGTTCAAAGATATTACAGAATCAACACTTCAAATATGAGTTTCTTTATTAGTGTAGAAGAACTAGTGTATAACACACAAAAACGTCAGATGTGAATCATCATATAAATCCTTAGGGTTTTGCGTTCTTTAACTTTATCTAAACAATGCAAAACCGTAAGGATTTGCCCGAATGAATTAGCAATTTATGGAAAATATTTCGAGAAATCGGAAAAATTTGGAAAGTGATAATTATATTATATTCTCTATCAGGTAGTGTTTCTTCCAAAATATTTAAAACTTTCGTCCAAGGGACCACAAAAGGCGATTTTGAATATAAGAAATTTAGGACAACACGAATATTTCGTTTAATTTTTATGAAGCTGTATCACATGTACCCTAAACTTATTTTTTCTGTGAATTGTCGCATAAGCGATTTTTAATTCTAAGGATTACAGGTGTTCAAATTTCTTTTTGCTCTTTGCATATAGGTTCAGAAAGACGTATAATAAAATAAGAGGATTATGTGGCAGATTAGCAATTGCGTGCTGAAGTTCTTTGATCTGAGAGAACCGGATCACGATTGGAGAAGATTAATCCTAGGAGGTTTAAGTAACAAGGTATCAATTTTCTCCTCGTTGATGTATAAAAGTAGCATTTTTCCATCTGTACGGACAATTGTGGTATTCCTTGCTAAAAACAACATGCTGTACTTCAATTTTTCTTACTTGTTTCATATTGTTTTCATGGTAGCTATCTTAGTTCTAGGTATGATTTTTTTTTTTTCTCAAATTTTTTGTATCAGCCAATTTGTTTTTGAATTAAAATGATGAAACATTTTTATAATTTTGCTCAACACTTTTGAGTTAAGACAAACCAGCCTAAAATTTGCTTTAGATTTATGAACAGGAGATAAAAACTGTGAATTTCCTATTTTTCTTGTTTGTTTTCAGTGTTTACAATATTTTTTTTTAAATGGTATTTCTCTAGAACGTGTTTTATACCCCAGAATCAAATAGAGGGATGTATAATCAATAATATTAATAATACTAATAATTAATCCATTATGTTACCATACCAATCGAAAGACTGCTAATGAAAATTGATGCCCCGGCAATAGCCTGATGTATTTTGCAGCTCTCAAATCTTTTTAGCCTTCCTTTAAAATATACTCTGCTACAAAAAAAAATCCATTCCTTTCAATTAATTGAAGAGAGATATTTATAATCCACTAAGTAAGTGAGATGAAATTTACTACTTAAATATGAATGTTTTTTCTCCCTAATACAAATACTTATGATCGTACAGCTAAAAATCTTTTAATAGGCTCCCCTGATGTGTGGAAGAAAACGTAAACATATTCACCCAAAAAATTCTCAAAATTTTTTATATTTCCCCCACCACTCTCTTTTTCATTTTAATTTTTTTTTTTTTTTTTTTTTTTTTTTTTTTAATGAAATTTTTTTTTTTTTTTCAATGCAAATCAATATTAAAATTAAAAAATTGAATTTTGTGTGCGTCCGTGAGTATTGTTGGAAATAAATTACTCGGATCCCGCCAGGAGGCGCCTTGTCTCGTGTGAGTGAGAGTGCGCGAGTTCATGGGTAAATTTCGAAGAATGCTATTGGATCTTGACCGCTTAAGGCGGGTTTTTTTCTTGTATTGGATATAATTGCTCCTGACCGCATGAGCGGGTTGAATTAAAATATGGACTGTTTGGAAGCTTGTATAGTTTTATAAATTGTATAAATATTCGATTATGTGTGATTGGCACGTAGAGTCCTTAAATAAATGTGTATTGAAATAACTGATCTCCCTATATTTTGGACTTGGTGGATAAGACATCTTCAACAAGTATACGGCCTTGACAGGACAGTATAGCGCAAAGATGGAAAGGTTCAGAAGCTCAATATTTAATTTGCTAAAACTATGGTTAATTTTAATGTGCAACTAAGAGATATTTTCTTCACAATCGCTTCAGAATTTTTAAAATTCAGTGCTTAATTTAGTTCTACTTCGCTCTTCTCTATCACATATTATATTATTTCATGTCACAATCCAATCAAATTCTTAAAATTCATACCTAACAAACTGTGTCCAGATTCGGAAGTGCTGAAATGTTATGCCTCTTTCCTCTGAATGGAAAATCATTCAATATTGTTTCTAAGAAATTCTTCAGAATATGTATTAATGTTTCTTCATAGTTTGATAATATACTTACTTATTACATTCAAAGTTATTATAGTATTTATTAGTACATATTTTGTGTTTAACATAAGTTTTGAGACAATTTTTGATCATGCATGACATTTCTTAAAAGCTATTCTTGATCAAAAATTGAAACTGTAAATATAATAATTTTTCGTATGTCTGGGACCGTGTTAGATGCGGGATCACTCATTAAAACTCTTTTATGCTGGCTGAGTTATAAAGTTCATCAACGTGAATACTGGCTACTTCAGCTTGTTATATAAAATTAATTACTAATGAAGAATGGATTACAAATTTTTCTTACGAACATTGTATCTCAGACATTTTAAGCTCATAAAATTCTATGTGTAAGAACTCTTTGTTTCTTCGTGAAATTTTAAAGTTTTATGAACGTTATTGTTGTGTTAATATAATCTTATTCATACAATCATAATTACTCATTTCTAGGTACCGTTGATATTTCTGATGCAGGAGGTGCGGGTGGTCGTAAGTCAATTCATATTTACAATACATTTTTAAATTCGAAAATTCCAAATAATTATCACTACGCCCTTATCCTGATGTTTACACAAATAAGCCAGTATTTTAATTCGTTAATTAGTTGTGTCTCTGATGCATATTACATCCAAACTTAATAGATTTATAATAGACATTTATGAGAATAAAGTAAAAGATGCTTCCATTTCCATTTAGTAATCATCCCAAATCTCCCCAAAAAAATTTATGGAACATTTTGAAACTTTTGAGAACAAATATGAAAATTGTTTTTAAATAAATAGGATTGTATTAATTTTTTTTTTGTCCATGTTATTGTTAAGAGGTATTTTATAAAGAACATTTTATGAGGAGCCTTTCATGTTTAGGAAAGAATAATTTTTTTTTCATAAATGTGAACATTTTTCATTATTATAAACAAGATATTATTTTAAAGTAGTGCTAAAATGGATTTAAAATTTTTTGTTCATAATTAAAATTAAAAAAAGGTACTATAATTTTTAATTAAAATTAAGGAAATATTTGTGACTGGCTACCATAAATTAATACTGAAAGATATTATATTCTATTTCGCCTTAATTTGGCAGAACTGGGAAAGTTAGAAAATGTACAAATCCGCTTGATTAATAGTTCTATCTTTTTTTTTTTTTTTTTTTTTTTTTTTTGGAATTTAAAAGAAAAAATTGCATAAAAGTTTGCAAAAAAAAATGTCATACATTACAGAAATTATGATTTTAAGCACATATTTCAAGTTAATGACATGTTTAAATCATTCATTTTTTTATCTAAGCGAAACAATAACACATCAATCAATAACTCCCGAGACTAACCCAGAGATGGCTCTCGTAGTAAACCAAAAACCAGGTCTTTCTAGAGTACGAACCTTTGCTTGAAACGTGTCAAAATTTTACGTCGATCGGACCAGAAACAGCTGAGTTATCAAGGTTGGAGTAAAGTCGTTTTGTAGTTTGTTTAAAAAATGGAAAAAACCGAGTTTCTCGTGTTCTGATAAAACATTGTTTTTTAATGGGTAAAAACACCGTTTAAGCGAAACAATGGATTGAAAAATGTTACCCGGACTCTTGTCCATCAAAAGCAACGATTTGTCGGTGGTTTGCCGAGTTTAAACGTGGTAATACCGACACAAATGACGCGGAACGCTCGGGTAGACCTGTGAAAGCCGTTACACCGGAAAATGTGAGTGAAGTGACAAAAATTATAATGAAAGATCGTAAAGTGAAGCTCCGTGAGATTGCTGAGATGACACAGATATCTTATGGAAGTGTATTTACTATCCTTCATGAAAAATTGAGCATGAAAAAGGTTTTTTCCAAGTGGGTGCCGCGATTGCTTTCGATGGAACAAAAACAGCAACGAGTCGATGATTCAGAAAGCTGTTTATCGCTATTTACTCACAACAAAAAAAAATTTCTTGCGAAAAAAAAAAATTTGTAAAAAAAAAAAAAAAAAAAAGATTTGGAAAAGCGTTGGAACGATTGTATCACCCTAAAAGGTGATTAACAAAAGGTGTTATGTTGATGAATAAAAAAAAATTTTGCAAAAAAAATGTTGTTTTCAATGTTAGTCTCGGGACGTATTGATCCATGTGTTATAGTAGAAACAATGACGTGATGGATTTCTACACTGGTGTAAGAAATTAAGAGAATTTTTATATTTTATCTACAATCTCCAGAACAATTGGACAGATTTTAATAAAATTTGGTGTGAGCATAGGTTGATAAAATACAAACAAATAAACATTCAACAGTTTTAATAGACACACATGTTTGAGCGTAACACTCATGGGAGTCGGAAGGTCTGAAACAACGGTTGCAGAATACACAAAAGAAATTGTTTAATAGGGGGTAGGGTCCGCTCTTATACAGGCCTTGCAGCGTGATGTCATACTGGAAATAAGGCAGTTTATCAGTGCCTGTGATAATTGGTCCCACTCATTCACCAACGCTGTTTTCAGTTCTCTGATGGCTCTCGGAGGGGGGTTGCGAGTTACAATTGAACTCCCCAGAGCGTCCCAGGCATGCTCTATAGGATTGTGGTCAGGAGACCAGGCTGGCCAATCTATCCGGTGATTATCCTCCATCTCGAAAAATTCGTCGACCAAAAGAGCTCCATGTGGCCTCGCGTTATCGTCCATTAAGATGAACTCGTGGCCCACTGCACCCCGGAAAAGGCGAACATAGGGCTGCAAAACCTCATCCCTATGCCTCACACCAGTCACAGAGCCTCTGTCAACGACGTGGAGAGGTATGCAGCTATCCAACATGATGCCTGCCCAGACCATTACACCTCCATCGCCATAATATTCGATTTCCCGGACATTGGAGGGTAGGTAGAGGGGTGCCCGGCGCGCGCCATATTAAAGTAAGATATGGAGAGAGCCAGGGACCCGCTACCTACCCTCCAATGTCCTGGAAATCGACAATTATGCCTTTTCTTTAAAGCAATCCTAGATCAGTATTTCATCAGGAAAATGTCAGTCTAGTGAATTTGTGGTACTTAATTATATTTGAATCAATTACATGTAGAAATAAATCATTGTCCCACAATAGACATTAATGAGAAAAAGTTATATGAGGAGTAGAAAAGATGCTTTCATCCACTCACACTGTATACCGCAATATTAGTTCGATATAGAATGAGTTAAATCAAAATAAGTGAATTAAGAGTGGATTAGATCTGTGATCCTTTTCGACCTACTTCTTAATTATCAAACACTTTTGTTGACGTCTAGTCAAATACATATGTAATTTACATAAAAGCAATATTTCGTTGTTTGATACAGAAGTGCGTAAAAGTGCCATATCGTCGTGGTTATACCTTACATCAGTTCAAAATGACAAGATCCATCACCTTCATCCTATTGTATAGTTTTAAAACGTAAAAGTCGCTATAAAATCGATTAAAGTTTGGCACTTTTTGATTCAATGGCCTTCATTTCCATCGTTTCTCTTCTTCGTAATTTATCACTACAAACAAATAAACATACCAATGTTACATGACATATTTAGATAGTAAATTTAATATACATTTAATTAAAATTAATCTCATACTTATTGAAACATTTCTAATTATTTGTCATTCTTTTTTTTTATTTTAGGCTTCCATCCGGGAGACAGTAAGTAGATTTCAATTTAATCCGAAGGAAACCACTAGGAGTAAATAAAATTTAGAACAATAGATTAATTTTTTTCCATACAAAGCTAAATGTCAGTGAATTCCTATTAATAAAAAAGTGTCTAATTAAGATTTTTAAATATTAGGAAGACTGTCAAT